>CAVLEF010000130.1:545000-995000 GCA_963661955.1 Leptosia nina | reverse complement strand
TTGTATACGATTATTTCGATTTTTTTGATTGAAGACTACTATGGACGAAGGAGAAACAATACTTTAATTACATTTATTAAGAAGACTAGCTGACTTGGCAAAATTTTGTCATATACTTAAATGATTTTAACGAAATTATTAAAATAATTTTAAAAAATACGCATTGATGACGGAAGAGTGAAAATTTATTGTTGTATTCTATTAATGCCCTATTATAAAAAAAGCAATGATAGGAGTGGATAATTCTGACCACTTAAGGATATGAAAAATATATAGTAACTGATTTTTTGACCTATTGAATATTCGTGTAAAATTTCATAAAAATCGGTCAAGCCGTTTCGGAGGAGTATATTAACTAATAAGTTTGAATTTTATAAATTAGAGTTGTTGGATAATGGTCATGGTGAACATTCCATGAGTTACATTTGGTCATTGGAGCATTTCATAGTTTCATACTCAATCAAGAAACGAAAACCCTAAAAATGGAGGGCATATCTGTTTTTTTATATTTTGTATTACCATTTCTGTACACCAGCCCATGATGTTCGCCAAATGAATGTTTTCCGGCGTTAAATTTTCTTTCTTTTCCACCATTTTATAGGCTAAAACAGTCGCGAGACCACGGTTCTTCTTTCCATTTGGTACATTGTATTGTAGAAGCTGTAACAAAAATTATATAAAATAAAAGACAAACAAAAAACATTACGTCGTTTTATTTTGTGAAGTATTGCGTTTCAATAGATGCCTAAGAGACATGTTACTGTATGAAAATTAATGCTTATTTATTTCTTGTCTTCTAATAATAAGTTTGTTTGAATGTCAACTACGTGTTATGTTTACTTTAATACCGTTCGTTTTACGTCCTGGAAGCTTCTTGATCTATCTGACTAATGATTTCTTCAACATTATTAATAAGAATAAACAACAAACGTGGGCTCGTTTCCCACTGGGTCGGATTTTGTAATAAATTTATAATGTACAACATGTTGCACCTCGTCTGGAAATCCGGGTATCAAACGGGTGGAAGAAATTTGAAATGTGGAATTTCCGAATATCCAAAGCCAAAATTGGTCGACAACGCACCTTCTTTAGATATAATAGACTGGCCACCAATCAAGTGAGGATACTTGTCTATTCCCTTTTATCAATAAAAAATGAATGATTAAAAAGCCCCGAGTCTCTCACAATGTCATTGCTTATCTTATGCAATTAATTTCCCAACATCGTTTTCACTCGTGAAAAAACATTTCGCCATCACAATCTGTCGCAATTTGAAATAACTTAACTGAATCAATGAACGAGGTTATGTACAGAATTACTAATTCGTTTAAATAATAAACAAAAAATTCGGATTTCATGTCGTGTCGAAACCTTTGTGTTTCTCGAAGTTTTGCTTATCTATGTTAGTTACTATTGTTTTTTTTATTCTACCTGCCAGTTACTGTTAGTTAAAGATTGTATTGTCTATGAATAATATACCAAATCAGAGGTAACACCAAACAAGACATTATATTTTAAGGAACATATTTCTGATGCATTTAAACTTCTGCTAATCCTATTTCTAGGGCATAGAGATCAAAGTCTAAGCTATAAATAGACGCAGTTTCATTTCTGACAACCTGTTCTTGCAGACACGTCCTTACGACAGTCATTTCAAACCGACTGCGAAAGACGAGTGATGTTTTTGAAATTTGAAAAATAAAAATAAAGACAAAGAGAATGTTCTTGTTTCTAATGTATGTTCTATATGATTCTGCCCACAGACTGACAAAAACAACATAGAACGTACCTTGGCCAACCACTTGCTGGCTTCGGGCACGTCAAGATGCTTGTCAGTTTCCGTGAGGTCCCTCACGATGTCCGGGAAGCAAGCCATGAATTCCCGGGACTGGTCCTTAGATACAGCCAGTCCGCGGGCAGCTAGTGGCATTTGCTGAGACGTGAGAGTCGACAGGTATCTAAAGAATTGTGGGTTTATTTACGAGATTTTTTCTAATCGATTATCGATTATGCTTAGTAAGTACGCTGTAAACTGTGAGTTCGAATCACGTCTGTTTTAATATCTATAATGAATATAAAGACTTTCATACGAGTGACGTATTACAATTTGACTATACCGAGTCATTTGGTTTAGGCCTTCAATTTGTAAAAAGAGGTTAAATTACTATACATTTGAAAGAAAGTTGATACCTACTAATTAAGATCTAAAGTACTTACTATTACGATTATTAAGTCTTCAAAAGTTTTAAGGTTTAAATTGTATGTATCAACATAAACAAATTGCCTTGCCAAATCTAATAGCTAGTTCTATCATTATCAAAATTAGATATTTATTAAACTAACACTTATTACATTGGTTACTAAGCTCTTATCGCGATAAGCTTATTACACAATTATATTACACTGTACTAATAATAAGCACTAGTACATATAAGACCGCCTCTGTAGCTAAATGGTTAAACGTGTTGTCTAGCATTGCATTAAGCGTGAGAGGCCCTGGGTTCGAATCCCGGTGAAACAGTAAATTGTTTCGGTCGGGGCAAGGCACAGAAGTCTGATCAACTACCTGCCTGAAAATAAAGCCGATCAATGAAACGGACGCAGAAAATTGTTCGCCCTATGTCCCACCTCCCCTCGTGGGGCATACGGGATTTCACACACACATAGATAAAATTATTTTCTGCTAACTACATAATATCAAAATACATCCTAGCTAGGATACAATTGGGATATTTGTTGTAAGTATTCACGCTTAAGGTACATATTTAATAAAACATTTTAACGGTTTAAAACGCGATCTGTCAGAGTTTTCATTAAATATCATTTAGCTAATATAATTCGCGTTTTAAACTGTTAAGACGTGTTTTTTTGTATACTCGCATAATCGACAGACATCATCTTAATTTCCTTTGTTTGTAAACAATGTTAGGGATAAATTAACGATGCAGTACGCATAACACGTAATGTAAGCGATATGCAGTTGCGCGACCGGGGGGGTATTCGAGTTCACTAACCTGTGATACTTTTGCAACTTGAGCAGTCTGTTTGGAAGACCTGTATCTTCATTCTGCTGTGCATGAATCGTCGTCTGGTCCAGCCTCGGCGACATAGCGTCCGAATTAGTAACACTTGTCGTTTTGCTTATACGCCGGCGGATTTCATTCTTGTATAATCCGAGGAACTTACGAGCACTCTCCTTGGATGTGAACATTTTCGATATCGTAGTTTCCCCTTTGACAGATATCGATATCGATTTATCAATCGCGTTGGTATTGACTTTTAAAAGAACAGGTTTAGTGAGTATCAGTGAATGTCATTACACGCCCGATCGGATCGAGCTCGAGTTAACGACTGAATTGAATGCTCGATTCTTTGTTGTGTTTTCGCCTCCTTGCCAGTTCCAGCCGTTCAAAATACACAGTAGCGCTGTGCGAATTGTTTACATCCATTACGTCGATATCGATGTTTAAATATTAATTGTTTACATATTTTTTGTCATTACTTTAACATATAATTATCGTTTTGTTTATGTTCCTATGATTTATTAATAGAATAGTAACATAGTTAATTTTAATTATAGACGTATGGAAGAAGTAAGATTTTTAACCAGGCAATTGAGCTTCTAGTTTATGTGTGTACATTTAATATTTTGTCTATACTGATTTAAATAAAACACTTTAACGGTTTAAAACGCGATATATTAGTTAAACTTATTTGAAAATGATTTTTAACTTCGGCCCGACGTTTCGGATGCTTTGCAGCAGCCGTGGTCACGGGGAGAGGTTAAAATAGTTAATAAGTTTAACTAATATATCGCGTTTTAAACCGTTAAAGTGTTTTATTTAAATGTTTACTACTCGCGTAAACTATAGACAGTATTTGTCTATACTGTTCAATATGCAATATTATGCTCCTTTTGGAGTGTTATTTACATAGTAAATAATTGTAAGATCACAATAGCTTACATTTAGATAATGAAAAGGGCGAATGACTGTAAAAGTTGCCGATAAAAGATGTGACTGCGAGTTTCTCGCCATTTCTTCTCGTTCGCCGGCGTAGCTTTAATTCAAGTACCGGTAACTTTAAAGTCTTAAAAGTTTATTTTTAACTGTATTGAAGGACATCGGTATACCTAGTTAGTTGTCTACATTATTAAATGATGTTCAACTTTGACGTTGGCAATATAAAGTAAGGTTATATGTGATATAGTTAGAGTATCGATAAAAAATAATTAATTATCGATAAATATTTTTGAATTCCAATTTTATTACAGTTTTTCAATATTTATACTATGTAATTTCATCCACAATAATTTTCTTAAGCTAAGCATAAGACATTGAACCTTTATACGCAAGTGTTCAGGTTGAAAAATCGGCGACGGTAGCTCAATTGGTTAGAGCACGGAACGCTCTGTATGCCGGGTCAATATAGCCCGTGTCGTAATTTATTTTCAACCTAAAATCGAATATTAATTCAGAGTATCGATATCATAGAATCCCTAAAGTCGATGAAACGATCACGCCGGCCGGTTCCCCTTCGCTCATGCCACGCGGCCGACGTCACGTAGGCACCGAGCGATGGTCGCGTTCGTACGAGAGCTGGGTGCGTGTTGCATTGCGCGTTGCAAAACGTGACCCATAATTTAGAAAACCATATTTTTTATGATAGACTAGCTCGGGAATCACTTCATGTAAGGTGAAATGAAATGAATGGCCTTTATATACGAACCATTAAACTTATTTTAAACATTTGAAAATTTTAATATTTTTCACATGCTCTGCACATGATGGCACAATACATACATATAATTTAAAAATCGAAAATAAATTGAAAAAACATTTTTTTTGAGCAACAGCGCGGAACGCTGACGATGTCGGGTCGTCGGATTTTTTTTCAATTTATTTTCGATTTAAATAAAACACTTTAACGGTTTAAAACGCGATATTTTAGTTTAAGTTTGACTAATATATCGCGTTTTAAACCGTTAAATTGTTTTATTTAAATGTGTACTACTCATTTTCGGTTTTTAAATTATCTTAAACAGTAATATTTACAGTCTCCCTATTAAAAAAAACATATTATTTTACATACATCAATTATAAACATTGGCTTCGCTTGTCTTACGACATAGGCCTCCTCCAGATTTTTCCGCATTGGTCCTGTTTCAAATCATTCTTGATTTAAGGTACCCTATATAACATCTTACCAAGATGCGATTTCGACTTATTTTCTACATCCTTGTATAATCGGAGATCTACACAGTGAAACGAAAACGCGATTGTTTTTATAACACGGCTATTTTATTTAGTGATCTTGGTGGACTTGGAGTTCGATCCCCGGTCATGCATTAAACAAACTAGAACCGGTATCCACAGCGTTCCTTGATGCTGCTGTGACCGATTGAGATATATTGTTAGATTTATGTATGCAATAACATGTACTGATATTAAAGTTTTTAAATAGATATAAAGATTTTAACTAAATTTTTGTATTGTTTTCCAAATGGAGCCAACGCTGTTTTGACTGTTTTGCTTGGCTTAGTTTTTCATTCTACTTAAGAATATACTTAGCAGGCATTAAAGAATGACATTATAGCCGGTTTCGCTGCTTTAAATCTATAGGTAGTAGTATATAAAACTGAAGAGTTTGTTTGTTTGTTTGAACGTGATAATCTAAGGTACTACATGCTCGAATTGAAATATTATTTCTGTTATGGCTAGAGCATTTATTGAGGAAGACTTTAGGCTATAAAACATTAAGCTGCGACAAGCTGTAACAGGAGCGAATAAACAGCAGAAGATCCGTTGTGTGCGCATAGATTTTTTTTTTTAATTCTTAAAAAATAAGTTTAAAATAATTTCTTTTTTTAATAATCTAAAAAAATCTTCGAAAGTATATCACTATCTTATAAAAATAACTTAAAGATACATTTTTATTGCAATCAAATTTGGTCAACATATTTTGAAATAGGTTTCTAGTTCGAAATATAAACATTCATCTTGTATCTATTTTATTGTAAAAGCTATTTTCACGACCACTGAGTTCCGTTATCATTGAAGCTTCTATATTCTATACTTCATTATTGACTTTTAGCAATAGATATACACATGCACCTCTCGCGCAATGTATTGTAGGTATAATATAAATGTAGCTATTAAATTACACAGTAAGAATACTAAGCAAGTGTACATAACAACACGCGATAATATAGATATTATCAATGTTATCAACTGCGTATATGGACTGGTTTACTTAATTGAGTACAAAAACGGGTGTTTTTGCGATACAAGGACAACGTAAATTCTAAAACACTAACTGACCTGAACTAGCTGACTATGTTTCTTATCAACTTTTAAATAAAACACTTTAACGGTTTAAAACGCGATATGTTAGTTAAAAATCATTTTCATATAAGTTTAATTAATATATCGCGTTAAAGTGTTTTATTTAAATGTGTACTACTCGCGCAAACTATGTTTAGCCAACGGCTAGGGTCACGTCTAGCGCATACGAAGGGTTTTAAGAGCTTACATTCACCAAGTTGTTCCAGTTCGGTTCCAGGCTTTTACCACCAACCAGTGGCGATATTTACCACCACTAATTATTGTGGAGTTTAACACTCCAAGGCGCACCTACTGACAACTACTACTAGAAACATCTTAGAAAAATTCAAAATTCTATTCGAAGTCTCGTGATATATATTTGACTGCACAAAACACTAGGTAACTAGATCAATGACTTATAATCTCCTTAAGACAAGATAATCCCTCCAGTTTCCTAGTCGCTGATGTCAGCTGTTTGATGGCTTATATCTTTACATTGTGATACACTGTCTGGCTATATAAAACGGTGGCGCAACCACGTACTCATATGTTAGATTCATACTTTAGTTCGTCCCCAAAATCGCTGGTCGCTACTGTTCATAGTTTGATTAGTACTTAGCTATACCTACATTCACTATGTTTAAATAAAGCAAGCAACGGCGTATCCGTATCTGTACTAACATTATATAGCTGAAGAGTTTGTTTGTTTGAGCGCGCTAATCTCAGGAACTACTGGTTAGAATTGAAAATTCTTGTGTTAGAGCATGTATCGAGCAATGTTAAAAAAAACGGGGAAAATTTTTCATCTTCGTGGATTTCCGTTGCGTGCCCTTGAGAAAACGGTTCAAGATACCCAAAAAAAATGTATGATTACTTTTTAAATGAACTAAAAAAAATACTGTATACGGCTATCTTCTATAAATAACTAAGAACGTTTTTATTGGAATAATAATTTTGATCCAAATAATATGGCAAAGAGCGTTTGCCAGTTCCCATGTATTTTTTAACTGAACAGGTTTGAATATTGTTATCTATATTATTATCATTTGTAGCGGGCGTGCACGTTTGGTATGCATAAAACAAGGTTAAGATCAAGGTGTACGAAATCATTACACAATACATGATGCGACATTATACGCCTCATTAAAATAATAAAGACTAAAGGATTTTGGATTTTTTTTTCAACAAAAATATTTTCTACATGTAAATTGTAATTTATACTATTTTAATATTGATTGTACAACGCTTATTAATGTACCATCTGTTAAATTAATTATTATTGTTATATAAAGCTGTGCATATTTGTATGTGTGACTGACTGTATTTCGATGCCATTGTATATTTTCTATAGCTCAGTATTAAATTATTTAATTTCTATATGAAGTATTTAAACCAAAAGTTGATTACCATAACAACGATTTTTATGTTAATATCAAAAAAGATAGACATATATACTTAGGTACAGTCACGGACATTCTCTTACATTATTTAAAGAAGAATTATTATTTTTTTATATAAATAGGTATTGTCTAATCCTTAACCTTCGAAATCCACAAAGATTTATAATTTTCCCTTTTTTCCACACTTTCCACTGTTTCTTCGCTCTTTTAGTCACGGTCCGATGTTTATGTCTAAAGTCTTCCTCCCCTATAAATGGTTCAACCAATAAAAAAATATTTTTCAATTCGAAGCTATAGTTCCTGAGATTAGCACGTTGAAACTAATATAGAAAAAGTTCATCTTTATAATATTTTTCGAGCGGCAACACGTGGACATATCATTACGTTTCAATTGGTCAGATAAATTTTATCAATTAGGTATTATTCTTGCTGTGCACTGTCCTTCCTATTTAGATTTTTTAGATTGACAATAAATATTGATGACTTAATTGGTAATTTCATAACTACTTAGATAGCATGAATGCTTGTTTAATATTTATTTGGTTGCATTTCGGTTTTCTAATATATATGTAATTACGAGCATACCGGGTGAATATTAAAAGATAATTAATAAATTGGGTAAAGCTTTCACGGCTTTCAGCATATCATTGTTTTTCGGGCTGTTCGGCCGACATAAGCGAGAAAAGGTTTAACGTTTCGTCATCACGAGCGGACGGCATTGTCAGATGTTGTAAGCTCCTCAATTGCTCGAATAATAGAAGGATAATAGCCAGCATACAGTCTCCTGATGATGCCGTCCGCTGAAGGCGATGGCAACAACGGCATCGTAAGAACCTCTTCTCGTTTACGTCGGCCGAACAGCCCGAAAAACAATGAAATGCTGATTACAAGCTTTGTTTTTTTTTGTCCCATGGTAATCATTTTTGCGATCAAATACGAATGTTGATCACAATTATTCGTAACCGCATTCAAGGTCGTGGCATGAAACAATGTTATGATAATTAATACACAAAGCCGATGATTATCTGTGGCGAGTACAGGCGGGAACAGCGTTGACGTTCGCCGCCATATTGAAAATGCTTACGCCTGCGCTGAGCGACGCGCCTTTGTTACGTAGCTTCCGGAAAAGCACGATGTTTGGGGTCACTGAATGGGAATTTTTATTACCTATCCTTATATTTTTAAATTTGGTTTTACAAAATACGACCTAAATTACATAATATTCTTTTTCTTCTAGTCTTTAATTATGATAAAACAAAATTGTATGGACATGAAATGATGTAGTCAACAAAATCAAAATGGAATAAATAATTCCAAAACTATCAATATTTTGTAATGATTTTTTTCTTTTTGAAATGGAGATCGATTGGACATACAATTAGGCGTATGATAATTACACATTAGTATCCTAGGAATGCAGAAAGGAAAGTTTCACACACACAGACACCTTTCATGGAAAACATGGGATATGAAAAAGCTGTAATAGAAGTGGTGTTGAAGAGGTTTTTCCAGATGTAGTCTTGACAAACTAAGGCAACAAATACGAGAATTATTTTTACGTTTATTTTTTGTTGTAGCGAAAGCTTTTAAAATAATATCTGTACGTGTCGACATGACGATATCTAAGAATTTCTCACTACACCACTTACCAAATAGTGCATACAAAAATCGTTATTTTCATTCACTAATTACGGTGTTCGCTCTCGAATCCATCTAGTGCGATTTTAGTTCGGTCACCGGTGTTTATGGAAAATTATCGAAGCGTGGCCTTAGTCTGATTCGCTCATACCAGATCCCATTGTCGGTCCCCTCTGTATGTGATTTAACTAAATTATGGTGTTCTGGTGTCCACAATTCGGTTTCGACAGTCCGGTGGTGCAGTGCTTCTGTGATCAGATTTTTTTTGTGCTACGTTTTCTACGTGCGTAGGCCGCCTTACCGCCCAAGTGAGTTCACTCTACGAGTCCTTAATTTGGATTTAATATTATTACTAACTGCATAACAATATAATCCCAAAGAGGAATTTTGAAGATTAAATAATAAACTATAATTTAACTTAATTTTTAAACTATGTACTTTAGGTATTTCAATTATCATAGTTTAACTTTGATATAAGTAGCAAACACATTAACTACGAAATAAAAAGAGGACAATGATAATAATATAATATTAACAATAAAATAAAAATAGTTGTAACTACTTTGTCTGAAACGAATGATTAAGTTGAAATGTTTCTATTGAATTATTGCACAAGGCGTGGCTCTTAAGTCCCATCGTCAATTATTATTATAATGTTTTCTATATGTTGATAGTTCTATAAGCTCCATATTAATATATACTTTTGCAAATAAAGCTAATAACGATCTAAAGAAATGTAAGAACAAGATATTATTTTATTGATGTGCGCCTGCTTCTCCCATTGGCTGTTTCAATCTGTCTGCACTTTGAATCATCCAAGTCATTAAACCTATTATTTGAAAAGAAGCGTGCTTTACAGTCCATTGTATTACATTAAACAAAAGTTAATCACAAACTTGCAACATTCACTAGGAACTGGGAGGAATGTCATTAAAATCCTCGCTGTGAAATTAGTCAAGTTGGAATGACAACCCAAAAATCGATACAATTTTATTGCTGTAACATAAAATCTAATTTATTTAAAAGATTTTTTTTCATACAACTATCGTTTGTTGTTTGTTTGATTGATCAATTTTTTTATTGTCAAGAGAAAAATGAAGAAAAAAACAATTCTGAAATAAGAAAGTAGATAAAACAATGGAATAGCGAATTGAAACGGCTTATAGTATAAAGTACTTAAAAAACTTTGTACTTGCAGGTGAAATTGCATTTTAAATTAACTTTTATCGCTTACCTTAAGATTGGAATTCGTCGATAATGTTGGAATTTGCTTTATGGTGTTTTTACGAAGCAAGCTGATCACGCAAACGTTGTTTTGTTGCTTGCAAAGTTTTATCTGTTATTTTGATAGAACTATAACAAATAAGTGGTAATGCATACCAATTTTATTACCACAAAATAAAATTTCATAAAGCACTTTTAACGGCTTAAAACGCGAAATGTTTGAATAACGTTTTTCAAAATTTCCTAGGTAGTCTCCCGTGGACACGTGATTTAAAATAATTAGCAAATATGTTTGACTAATACATTTTTCATTTTAAACCGTTAAACGTGTTTAATTGAATCGTGTACTACTCACGTAAACTGCATACTAAGCTACTTAATAAAAACGGTTCTTGCGTTAATCTTAAAATATAAACATATACTGTCACACAGACGGAGGTGACTTTACAGACAGTTATTAAAGAGGCATCATTTGTTTTTATTTTTCTTCAATTTTCCACTGTTTTTTCTGTCCTATAGCTCCCAGTAATTCATGAGATTAGCGTTATTAAAAAAATAAACTCTATAAAAAAGAACCTAGAAACTTAATGTTTTGCACCGAGCAGATTATTCTGCAATCACGGATTGTCCTAATTTGCTTTGCTCCCAATTTACAAAAAAAAAAAAACTTTTAGCACTAAATGTTTGATAGATATTATCGTTTAGTTATACAGTTTTAATTAAGTGACTATTACACTAATATGTATTGAAAGACAGAATGAAAAATTACGCAAAATTGATCAGGCATTTCAATCCTAGTACGAAAACACATAAGACAGGAATAGACACCATAATTTGTTTGTCACGTGCTGGAATCCTGAGTCCTAATCAACATGTTTACGAAATACGAGTATTTAGTTTAAGTATTAGCACTTGATATGGATCTAGACGGTACACACCTCCAGCCTTCATTTCGTCATGTGCTCAAATATTTCCCGCAAATACCTACGTCATGGCAGTATAGTATCAATATTTTCCTACTTGTTTAGCACAAATTTTATACTAATATGTAAAGCTGAAGAGTTTGTCAAACGCGCTAATCTAAGGAACTATTAGTTCGAATTGAAAATTTATTTTTGTGTTGGTTAGACCTTTTATTATGTGTATATCTTTTAAGATTAACTTGCAAGAACAACTAGACGTGTCTAACTACTTAAGTTTAAAAAGATTATATAGCCTATAGCCTTCCTCGATAAATGCTCTAACCAACACAAAAAAGATTTTTTAATTCGGATCCGTCGTTCCTCAGATTAGCGCGTTCAAACAAACAAATAAACAAACTCTTCAGCTTTATTAGTATATATAGATAAATGCTTTCTTCCGCTTTAAAATTATAAGTATCACAGCACAGTCTTCTTATTGATTTTCTAAAGAGCGATGCAGTCTATAGCAGGGATGCACAGACTTATTAAGACTAGGGGCCATTTAGGCCAATCATGAACTAATAGCGACCAGCCATAGGTATAGTTAATAAAGACAATAAAGAATTGATAATAATGTATTAAAATTGAAAAAAAAATTGTTCATTTGACTATTATTGCTGTTAGCGGGCCACTAGTATTCGACCGGCGGCCCGATTGTGCATCTCAGGTCTATAGTAAAATATAGACTATATTTTATAATGACCTTATTGTACGCAGCTAGACACATTTTGCAGGAACTTTCGGTAAATAATATTTGAACGTATACAAACAAATTTAATGACGTTAATACTGGCCGTATATCTTAAATCGTCTGAAAGGTTGGGGTTCAATGTTACAAAACCCACTGGATAAGCTTACGCAGACCTATTTTGATGAAATAAAATGCTATTATTATATAATATCCTTCCTAGCTATATTAGCGTTAGAATGGACATACTATGTTTAAATGCGTTTACTTCAAAGAGAATAGCTATAAAGTCGGCAATCTTTCATACAAATGTCTAAATTCATAGATTATTTAAATAAAACCACTTTAATAGTGTAAAATGCGAAATATATTCGTTAAAGTTATTTAAAAACTATTTTAACTTCTGCCCGTACAGCCGTGGTCACGGGGCCTCCCCGTTTCTTTTCCAGGTATCATATATATCGCGTTTTAAACCATTAACGCGTTTTATTTAAATGTTTACTATTCGCATAAGCTACAGACAGTTATGTATTATTTATATACTTGCGACAAAAAAAGAGCATTTTTCTCCCCGTGACTACGGCTGCAAAGCATCTGAAACGCCGGGCCGTAGTTAAAAATAATTTTCAAACAAGTTCAACTAAAAATATATCGCGTTTTAAACCGTTAAAGTGTTTTATTGAAAATAAGTTTTTGTATTCGTCAATCTAAGGAGTGCCCAAATATTGCATCAGGGCGCTTGATAGTGAAAACTGAATCCCACATTTCCCACGAGCCTATCCTAGCCCAACCCACTTACGTACAATGGAAACACACTTTTCACACTATCTCGTTATGCGTGATCGATCATGAAAGAGTCCCGTTAAGTCTATGGTATCAATTGACTTCCGTTATTGCTTTAGTATCTTTAATCTTTTACTGGTTTTCCCAAAAAAACCTTTATATAGTGCCTTTGTTCTCTATCAACGTTTTTATAGTTTTTTAAACTATTTTTACTAACGTTGTTCTTTTGCATCTTTTGTAAATAAAATAAACGCAATTATAATACATGTATATTTCAAATGTTATGCTTATAACAATTAACAATTGTCAACATAATAGCTAAATATGTACATCAACGGTATGGTACGGTTTTACTCGTGGGATTACGCTACATGTTTCATAATATTATTTCTTCTTAAGTTTAATTCTTACCAATACAAATGATAGCCATATTTTACGTACTTTAGGTGAATTGGCAATATATTTAAAAATACTTCAATATTTTTCAACATGTCTAAATTGCACACAAACAATTTCGGGGGGGCTGCATGTATTAAAAGATTAAAAAATTTGACAATTAGATATGGGAACGTTGCAGATGACGGTTCAAGTCCTGCCCGTGTCGTAATTGTTTTTTCACTCTAAAATCGTAATTTATTTTATTAATATTACTTGTACAAGGTATGCCTCGCTCGACTAAGCTAATACTTCTAGAAATAGAAAAACCGAAATATATTATTTCTATTTTGTGTTAACTCATTGTCGTAACAAAAGATCTTAGCCACTGAAGAAATCTATACTAATATATAAAGTTAAAGAGTTTGTTTGTTTGACCGCGCTTATATCTGGAACTATTGGTTCGAATTGAAAAATTCTTTTAGTGTTGGCTAGAGCATTGCCTACAAGATACCAATTATGTAAAAAAATGATCCTTCTTAAAATAACCTAAAAATTGTTTCCAACAGTAGGATTAGCATAAGATTTACTCATAAGGACCATTTTTATGGTAATCAAATTTAGTAAATAGTACTTTGTATGGAAACGTTTGCAAGCTAGTGACTAATAAAATAGCATATTAAACTACTAGTCCTTGAAAATGAGACCTTATTTCCGATAACTGTACAGATTTTGGAAGCAACGTCATTATTCAGATCGCACTGACGAGGACATCGTTCGGAGTACAAAACGCCGGAAGCACACTTCCGTTTTGATTGCCATAATTTTTTGGAAACGCCAAATTTTTCATAGCCCAGTCCTCAGCGCTAGCGCTTTTGTCATGCAGATCTACCATTGTAATGTGTGTATTAGATTTCATTTTGGGTATATCCTTGATATTCTAGACCTACAGGTGTATCTACAATCATTTTCGTGTCAACTATCAGCTACGAATTTGAACTAATCATTATTGTTTTTCCTTAATCTTTAAAACTACGCAACGAAATTTTGATGCGGTTTTTTTAAATATATAGAGTGATCAAGGGGAATGTTGTTTATATACAAAGTTCAGAGGGCTCGTAGTGTATTAATTACCATTGCACGTGGGCGAAACCGGGCAGGTCGCTAGTTGCCTATAAAGCGTTAACTATTAAAATGTACACATTCGTATATTTTACATTGCTATATATCTGTAAAATACTAAAATAGTCATATATTGATTCTAAATAGGGAAAAATATTAATCCAGTTGGAATATTTTAACTGAATTTTGACACTTAACATTTTACATAGAATTTCTCAAACCGCACTCTTAACGCGGATAAAAACAACTTTTGACATCAGACAATACTCGACTAGCATAGCGTGTACTTTGATGTAGATTTCATTCGATTGTACACTCTGATTGCTTCCGTTAGTATAATTTAAAATACGTGTATAATGATTCCAATTAATTATTATAACTAACGTACGCTTTTACGCGTCTATAGCTGTTAACGGTATCGATGACAAAGTTGAGACCAATTCAAATGTCAATGCCTAACAGTATATTGTATTTTCTATTTTAATAATGCGTATCAAAAACCAGGCAATGAACGACCGCACTACATAATTGGCAAATATTATAATGGGACTGTTACCGAGCGAAACCGTCGAATTAAATGCTATTTTTAAAGCATCCAATTAATTTCATTTATTTACACAATATATATATATATATATATATATGACACGGCACGGCAAAGTTATCGTACATACGATTTTTTAATAAGTAGTAGTGTTCGTTTAAGTTCATTAAAATTTAAATTATATTATAATATTACAATGGAAGCAATGAGTAGATAATTTTGCTTACACCTTGTGTCGTTAAAACTACATATATTATATATGTAAAATCGTATAGGTAACAGACAAACTGTAGGGTTTTGCTGAAAATCAGTGATGTAGTATACTCACGTGCTGCAACTTATGCTGACGTAAGACCTTTTTGGCATAATTTTTCTTCAAATTAATTATTTTATTGTATATACATTTATTTCTACTTCTATTCAATTAATGTAACGGGCAATTGCCGTTTTAATTGTTTATAATAAATAAAAAAAAATACTACTACTACTTATGAATTTACTAAATGAATGCCAAATAAATAAATTATTCTTATTATATGTAAACTCCACTTCGGTAATAAATTGTTACTTAACATGCTTTGCGATCTTGTATCAATCATTGTTCCTCATGTCGAAGGTGTAATAAATTCCACATTTAAAACACAATCATGTACACTTAGGTTTATTTTATACAGCCTTGTTCTCAATTGTCTCATCACATTCATGAGGTGCAACGAACCGATTATTTTACTGACTCTTAGGGCTGTTGTACACGATGTACAAGGGATAGGTTTTCATAGGTTACAATGAAAAACATTAACATTGTTCACATGTTGCACTTGATGGCGTTATATAAATTGAAAAAAAAGGCATTCACAGTGTTCCTTGCTGCTGCTCTAACCAAATGAGCCACTGTGTCAATTGGTCGGACACGGTAGCTCAATTGGTTAAATTTTATTGTTATCTAATGTCATAGTGACACTGATGTATTAGATATATATATATATATACCACTGGAATAAAATTTAAAATTCTATAGTGATGGCTTCTTTAGATATACCCTAACCATATATATATATATATAATATTGCAATCTACCTATCTTGGCTTTGTATGTACGGAAATTTTACATTTCCATATCTTAAAAGCGTTATAAGATTGTAGTCTAATAAACTACTAATTGTATGCATATTCCATACTTTAGTAACATAATAATTATAAATAAATTTTCGTATGCAGAATCGAAGTTTTCACAAGTTTAGTTACTATTTAAAGTTTTAATTATTTATGTGTCAATATACTTCGTACATATTATATACACTTGACAGTAAGGTTATAGACATAAGTAAACTCAGTATATTTATTTACATCACGCTATCAAGATAGCATAAGCATATTGACTCACATTTATCACTTTACATACAATCACAATACCTAAACATAAAAATAGATTTGTTTGTTGTTGTTTGTTCAGTATACTGAAGTGTTTTTCAAACTAACTTTATTTAACTTTTATTCTAGGTATTATATATGGTTCAGAAGCATCGAAAATCATGAAAAAACACAGATAAATAAAAAGTACAAGCAAATTACCCATACTATTTTAAAGAACTGAAATATTGCTTATTATATTTAGCACAAACGCTTTTACAAAGGGTTTTCGAGTTATTCGACTGTCATAGATAACGTATATCGGTTTAAAATGCGAAATTTATTAAAGAAATAAATAATGATGCAAGGTATCGAAAACGTGGGGTGGTAATTAAAATCAATTAAAAAAAAACGTAATTTTGCGTTTTTAACATATAAATATGTTTCATTGAAATGCGTATTACTCGTGTAGATTTTAGACAAAATACACTATTGTTAAGACCATTACAAAATGGCCGCGAAAGCCTTATATAATTTATTAAGACAATTTTTAAGATTTTGTATTGTCCATGTCTATTATTTATTTATATAGATTTTGTTTTTATTAATAGGTTGAGTATGAATCACTAGTTAATATAAAGATATATATAATGTATACAATGTGAACAGGTGACCACATGGTTGGTCGGTGACCCGAAAGATCTGAAGATCGGCAAGAAGATGAAGCCACGAGGACTGAGCGTCATGCACGCCTTCTCCGCTCTTACTATGCTCACTATGGCTAATGGTAAGTTTCATATGCCCCAATGCTGGGCAAAAGTCTTCTTTCATTCTGGGACTATATAAATTGCATTCCATTAGATTAACATTGAATTTGGATGTAAAAAATACGACACGAGCAGGACCTAAACCGAACTGATTGAGCTACCGTGTCCTACACGTTATCGTCGAATTGCAACCTATTGATACATGCACCTCGCCGCACCTTTGCCATCTTTGCTGCTAGACCAAGGGTGCCCCTAAAGGGGGCATCGACCTCGGCTTGGATCACCGCAATCTTGAGGATCTCATCTGAGTGATGGGGTTCGCGAAAATAAAGATGCATCGGTGTCGTTATTGCATTCTTAGTCAATAACTTACATCTATGAACCGAATTGAATCGATTGACAAATGTAATCTCATTTTTTATAAATACGCAATACGAGTAGTTATAAGGTTGGTGTCAATTTTAACATCGAGAACATAATTATGTTATGTTTTACGCGGAATTTTGGTAATAAGAAATAATAATTCTTGAATATTTAATATGAAACTATATTAATAATTGATATACATTAACACTTAAATTACAAGTAATACTTTGTATTTCTAATTTCATTATCTGTGATTCAGACAAAATAACAAAGAAAAACATATTATGAAGAAGAGATTTGATCGTATTATTTTTGTTTTCAGCTCAAACCACGTGCAACCAGGGTATGGGCCGAGTCATGTACGAAAGACTACCCAATCAACAGCTGCATGGCTTTGACGACGATGTTGTACGTATTAAATTTTAATACAAATTTAACAGGAATAAAAAAAATATTACTTCTGTGGTTTCAATGTTAAACGCAATTACTTTGTATTGAATGCGATATATACTGGATTCGAACCTCGAACAATGCAGTTCAACAAAAAACATATATTTGACGTTTTTAAGTGTTTATTATAATATGATTTAAATATTTCAAAACTTTTCTATTTTGACATGTTCTGGTTCATGACATATTAAAAATTGATTTTTGGTTCAAAAGAAATTTATGACTTGAACCAATTGAGCTACTGTGACACTGTAGCTCAATTGGTTAGCGCACGGAACGCTATGGATGCTTTTTACAATCTAAAATCGCTTATTTATTTGTAATATTCTTATGACTGTATTGTATTGTATTGCATCACGTGCTTATTCAGTGATTGCATCTTTGTTTATTTATTTTCTCAAATAACTTAGAAACATGATTGCTGTGTTAACAAATGTATTAAAGTATATTTTGTGTTATAAAATGTAGTGAATATTACATGTGTGAAAAGTAATTGTTTCAAGTAGTATTTTTCAATGATTGGGAATGTGTTACCTTCCCAATACATTATTAGTCTTAAATACTGTCTATAGTTTACGCGAGTAGTACACATTTAAATAAAACACTTTAACGGTTTAAAACGCGATATATTAGTTAAACTTATTTGAAAATGATTTTTAACTTCGGCCTGACGTTTCGGATACCTTGCAGGAGCCGTGGTAAACCGTTAAAGTGTTTTATTTAAATTATTAGTCTTATTTAAAATACAATTCAAAAGGCATACTTCATTGTCTCGATCCTTTACTCTTTAGATTCGCGAAACAGCACCACCATTTCGAGTACTGGAGAAATGCCAGGATCTATGCCTTCGCGATCGATCTGGTAACGGCCTGGTCCGGACCTGCAACTCTATAGATTTTCAACCTGGTGCAAGGATTGCTGCATTCAGTCCTGAACCGGAGTACGAAGAGTCTACGTGCTATCTTACAAGAGAGCAAGCTGCCCCAGAAGGAATTGGAACGCTTATGATTGTCCCTAATAGTGTGCATTTTAACGAGATCTGCTTATCGTGTAAGTAAAGATTTCTTGAGATACAGGAAGAGATCCGAGGTTTACTTGATGCCAGATGAAATACTCCAGCCATATAACATGTAAACAAGATACGCTGTCGAACTATTTCGGCTATGGATGGGACTTCTGTGCCCTGCCTGGTAAAAACAATATAATGTTGCCCCAGAATTCGAGCCCTGGACCTCTCGCGCTTAAAGCAAGGCTAGGCAACTTATTTAACCATTTAGCTACTGTGGCAATCCGGAACTTAAATATCCTTACTACTATTGAAGTAATAGTGAATTTAGAAAACATATTTTAGATTTTGTTTCGAATTTTAGAAGTACATTTGATAAGTATGAGTGAAATAATCTAGATTAGTCAGATGTCCTAGATTTGAAGTGGAGATTAAACGATAAATGGTATATTTACGGGATTTTAGGTATACATATTTTTCTCGGTCGTGATTTAATCTTAAGTTACAGCGAAACGGTTACGATACGCGTTAAGTATATAGCGATAAACAAAATATGAATCGTGAATGTTAGCAAAATATTATTGTTATAATGGTTTTAATTACTTTGCTTCCAAAATTTGTTACTTGAAAAACAAAATCTCTCGTTAATTTGCAGTATAAGTTTAATGTTATCTAAACACAAAGAATCAACATATTTTGTTGTATGCTATCTTTTTGTAAGCGCCGTTTTTTCACTTCGACATTTATTTTATAAAACAAGACAATTGTTCTTAATTTAGTGCGCTTCGTTAAGGGAGTGATTAAAATTAAATTAATTTATAATTTTCGAGGTTCTTTCGAGAACTTCTTCTACTTTCGAGACTTCTGGGTTCTTATATAATTTGTCCTCTATGTTGACGATAACATTATGTCACTTATTATTTTAGAATTGTCCCCCAGTTGTTATACGCAGTATATAATATCTGTTTGTTAACATTAATAGAAATGTAAACAATAGATTAGAAGTTATTAAAAACTATTTTGACTCCGTAGCTCAATTGGTCAGAGCTACAACATGTGAATGGCGGTTCAAGTCTCACCCGTGTCGTAATTTTTTATGGTAGGCGTGAACTGACAAGCATAGAGTTCACTTGATCATGGTAAAATATCCCAGCCATAAACATCTAAACAAGATGTGCTGTCGATCTATTTTTGGTGTGGAAAGAAAAAGGAATTACATTTTCAATTGAACTCTTCTTATTATTTTAGCTAATCGTCCTGAGCGGGAATGTCCATCACGCCGCTACGTTTTCGAGCGCCACGCTCGTAAACGCCTGAAACTACCTTCGTCCGATTTAAAAGATATCATGGTCGCGAACCGAACAGAATGCGAGGATAAGTGCCTGGGTGAATTCAGCTTCGTATGCCGTTCTGCAACGTATGATTCAGCGCTGAGAACGTGTTCCCTGAGTAGGTTCACGAGAAGGACCCATCCGGAGTTATTGGAAGATGATCACAACGCTGATTATTTGGAAAACACCTGCTTGAATGGTAAGAAAAAAAAAATCTAGTAAATAAAAAAGTCCACGGATAGGCCCACGCCATCAAATAGCCGTAGATTACCTCATGTACCGAGTTCGGCAAAAACCACCAATGGCTTCTAATGCATTAAACGTACACGTTAATTACAAGTAATGTATGAGTCGTCTTTAAATTTATTTTCTCAATTCTAGCGGTGAACATATACTTCTAAAATGGCCTAAGTCGGTCAGTTACTAGCCCGGCTAACACTTATTAATGAAATTGTCTGATAAATAATTGTTATAATTTGGCATGTTGTATTTTAGAGGAATATGACATGGCATGGGTTTCGTTCCTTTTTTAACTCTTTTTTAAAAACAATTTAGGTTACAACTGATAAATATATTGATTTCCACAGCTGAAAGGCGGTGTGATGGTTTGGCAGTGTTCATCAAGGAAGAAAACAAACGTCTCGGAGGTCCATTTGAGGCTGATGTGTTTTCCAACATGACCCTCGACGAGTGCCAATCAATGTGTGTCCGAGCGGAAAAGTAAGTCATATTTTCCGAATCAGACTTAATCGTCAATTCAATCTGTACTTAGTAGTGTTTGACGAACTCATTGGTAAGTATATATAAATAATAATTAACGGGTCGTGTGTTTGATTACCTAGGTTGGGATAGATCTCCTGGGTTCAACAAACAGTCTCAGGACGATAGATGCCTGCCTTATGCAGGGTAAACAATTTATCAATTTTATTTTCCGGCGTTATTTTTAGATGTCCTAAATTATCTGCAAAATGTTTTTTTTTATTTTATTCCGTACAGTAGTAGTAGCCATTTTGTCCTTTTCAGATATTTCTGCCGTTCCATCGAGCATGACGAGGCAACAAGACAATGCGTTCTTTCAGAAGAGGACTCTGTATCACAGAAAGATGACGTCACCATAAGTGCATCACCAACACATCATTTTTATGACCTTGTCTGTCTTGATAATCGTAAGTATATAGTTTATTATGCACACATAAAAGAAAATCGTATCTGTATTACATAAACATAACTATCAGGGAAAGTCAGAAGAGTTTTATTATAACTTTATGATTATTTTTCTTTTATTCATTTTGGTCATTGGTTTTTGCTCAAGAGAAAATAATGTTAAGTTTTCATATCTCTATAATTTTAAACAAGAAATACATATATAATTAATATAGCCTGAAAAGCTAGATTTATATATTTAACATAAATAAAAGAGAAACAGCAATTGTTACTATATCGCTTATGCGCCATTCTTAAAAAAACATATTAAAACCCAATGACATTAGGTGTAAAAGATTTTTTTAGTAAATATTATGATTTCCCTTCAATCTAATTATAGTTAAACCGCTTGAAAGTACGTATCTTAAAGCATAAAAGATTTTCTACTGTCATATAAAGAGGCAGATAAACAACTTACCTGTCTTCTAATATAATGCACCTACGCTCTGGAGTCAAATTATTATTGGGAATAGCGTTGCGTTAAGCGCGACAGGACCTGGATTTGAATTCCAGGGAAACAATTAATTGCGTCGGTCGCGCAGGGTACAGAAGTCTGATCAACTAGCCTGTAAAAGAAGCGACAAGCGAATCAGTGAAACTGGCGCAGAAATAAGTTCGCCCCAACCCAAGGCTTTAACTTACACTCAAATCATAAGAAGAGTTGGCTGGGCATGAGCACCTGGATAATGGATTAAAATATGCTAAACTTTTTTATTAATTCAAATTGCGCCCATATTTGTGTTCTTATGCTACGCATATGTTATTGCTTTTAGTAATGTCATACATAGTTTTGAATTTAATAGTCGTAGAACAAATAGAAGGCGTACGTTATTTGTGATCAAGTGTACACCACAGTACATAAAGGTATGAAGCCACAATAAGGGTTCTCTCCAATTGATCAGTCTCTCACCGGGTGACAGCTCGCGGGACCGAGTACCCGGACAACAGTGCCACGTCCCACCTCTTCGCCCCGGGCCGTCGACCCGACACAGCTTTCCAGCGTTACCGGAACAGCCGAATCACCGGGGAGTTCCACTCGGAGATCACGAGCCGTTCCCTTAGCGAGTGTTTGGACGAGTGCTTGCGGCAGTCCAGCTTTCAATGCAGGTTCGTATCATCCCTTAGGATTGAAGCCAAGTCAAAAACGAACAGTGTTTTCCAAACCTTTTGGCCGGGCTGAAGTAAGCGCGGATGGTTGCGCAGAACGCAAAAAGCAAACAGTTGCGGCAAGGCAGTGCGCGGGTGCGGGGGGAGTCGATGTTTGTCTAAAAATTTACAGTACCATGCGCAAGATGGCGGTCGCGCTAACTTCAGCCCGTCCAAAAAGTTTGGAGAGAACTGTAGGTAAATAGGTACGCTTATGAACGTTAAAAAACTAAAGAATCTAACTTTACATTTACAAGTTCTCAAATCAAGGGCGTAGAATGAAACAAGAAGAATTGGCAATGAACCTGTAGCTTACGCTTGTAATACTAAATAATACTAAATATGTAGATAGATTTAATCATAGTTTTTAAAATATCCATGTTTGTAAATTTGCAGTTAGGTACTTTGTGGTGACCTAAGTAGTAAGATTATAGTCCATTAAATAAAGGTAAAAAAACTAACAGGCTTGATTCGAAAGAGATTTTTAAGTTATTAATACTACTCTGAAATTCATACTGGGTCGAATTACGACTAAAATCAACTCATTTGTTCTTTTGGGGACGAAACATAAAAAAAACAGATCTGGCTTCACTGCTATATGGTTGGGGTATTTCTCCTCCCATCAAAGACTAGTGACCCCCCATACCTGTCTGTCTAAAAATAAAAAAGGTAAAGAGAAGTATTTTTTTTATATTACTTTTGGGCTTAGTCATACAGAAAAAGTATTCTGATTCATTACAGCGTATTGATTAAATGTTCAAAACAAACTACGTAAATAGTATTTTTGTGTCATTCTCGTGTGCGCGAACGCAATATGATATCGAAAGTTCAGTGGACGATATTGTTATAACAGGATTTATGGACACAAGTGTTTTTTGATACGCAAAGAAGGCGAAAAACCTAGATAGTTGCAATTAAATCGCTTGAGCTATGTATGTGTTTATACTGGGGGATAGATCCCCTTTTTCATAGGAGAGCGATGTAGGAGCTTAGACCCACTACTCTATTACGGTTTAGCGGGTTTAACGACTATTTTACCTAAGTAATGTCAAAAAAATTCCCGAAACTACCAGACAGACATCCTTTCCTAGTAAATACTACAACGTACAAATGTCTCACCCAACGCGTGCTTGAATGCGGGACCGCGAGATCTGCCGTCAAGTTTACTAAATACAAGAACGACCGAATAATTATTACATAATACAAAATATTTACTTATGTTTTATATAACAACACGGTAAAAATACATTTTGTACTATGGACGTTTATATCAGACGAAATCTTGTTAGCGATTCAATATAATCTCCAAGATAGGCAACACGTGTACACAAATACCTCAATCAAAAAGATAACCTCCTATTCTTTTTAAAAATCGGTAGAACGGATAAGATTAAAGAAAGAGTAAATATTTTCGTAAAATGTATTCATGACGTAAAGTTGATGATAGTGACTTAAAACATATTTTGAGTTGTTACAGAATTAGTGTCCACTTGAGCTTTTTTATCTGTGCTAATTTTAAAAAAGAAATCACGAACAAGTCTTCGACATCTTTGTCGTTCCTGTATATATTTAATATTTATAAATAAAATTAGTTCTTTTTGATAACATAAACGAGAACAACTGATTTTACACACAAGACAATCTAGGACGAAGATACCGTTCACGAACCACCGTTCACCGTTCGTGGTCTGTGAATGAATGACTATACAAAGCTATAATAGGTTGACAGGGAAGTCTTGTGAAGGTGTTATATGATTTTTTGTCTGTCCTCCTATTATATACAAAAACTTTTGTTAAAATTAGGTCAGCGGTGTACAGTGACCGCGCAAGGACCTGCCGCCTCAGTAGATACAATCAGAAAGATGGCATGCGTCTTCTCTACGATCCGGACTTCGACTTCTACGAGAATTTGATGCGTAAGTTCTTATACCACATTTTAACATAATTTGCAATTTTGGAAGGTTTATTTGTTTCATGTTGCAAAACTATTGATAAAAGAAAAGCATAGTCGTTTTGCTATATTGTGTACAGTTTTGAGCCAGAAGTCTTAGAAAAAATCTTGATAGTTGTTTTTTAGACCTTTCCTTTTAGTTTGTCGGATTGTATTATATAAAAGGACGCATTTATTTGAAGAGGTTATTTGACAATATAGCGTTAATTACTGTTGTCCGTATTTAGTAGATATAGTTTAGAAATAGTCACATACGTTTAAAATAATAATTGATTTAATAAAAAATAACTCTTTTAACATTTCTCACGTGTCCAGATTGGTCGAGTTTACCACGTCACTTGCTTATAATCAGTGCTATAAACCACCTTGAGTAAAGACTGTTCTATTCTCTGCATTAATTTGTAATTCGTTTAACTATTTCAATCACTGTTATAATAAAATTTTTGGGATCAAATGCATATAGATTGTAGATCATAATATGATTGAAAAACACCAATGGCGAATACAAAGTTGGGACGTCACTAGCCGTACGTACTGTAACGGTGTTTCGCAAAATTAACGATTAGGCGCGCAATTGAAATGTTGGATTTTGTATTTGACATTATTTGGAAAATATGTATCACAAATCAAAAAAGTTACTTTTCCGGAGTTCCTTTATGTCTACCAAATAATAAAAAGTACATTTCGCACGCTTAGTATTACAGTGACCGAATTAAAAAAAAAAACACTTTTTTGGCAAATCGTATAAAACTATGATGATGGCGTTATTATAGTAATGTCAGTGCATTTATCTAATTTTACTTAAATTTTGAGTTAGGTCACTCTAATACTAAGCGTGCGCTTTTAAAAATCAGTCAGATAGTACCTACTTACCAGTATCAATAAAAATGAGATCGCTGCAAATTGATGTTAGTGGGCAATTGATGCTCGTGGCCTCATGTGGCATTGATCTCTTGTGCTGAAAATAGATCTAGCTACCTAGACTATACCTCGTTCCAAATGAATTTGTTAAAAAGTGAAGAGACATGTAGACCTTTGTATAGTCATGTTCATGGCAATTAATGTGATAAAAGCATCGATTTTGTTTATTTCCACAAATTCATAAAAAAAGTTGCTGTTATCATTACTCCGAGTATAATATATTGATTATCGAGTTTCACATATTATTAAACATTTCAATATAAATCGATTATATGTATACACACTGTCTTTCCACAGATAATGTTCATGGAACTATAACGATGACAGACATTTTTGAGGTTTCAATTTTTTTTTAAAGTTGCGAAACAATTAAAATTATTTGTTATTGTACAATCGTGTGTTTTTGGTGATCAATGTTTGTTTACATTTTCTACACATTTAGTTGGAACAGAGTACCTATAACCATAGTCTGTAGTTGTCATAGTCTGTAGTATACATTTGAAACGTTTAATGATTTATAACGCGAAATATGTTACTTGACTTATTCTTAATCAATTTTAACAACGACCCGTCGTTTTGAACGCTTTGTAGCAACCCTGGCCACGGAGTTATTGTCAGTAGGAACAAATAAAAATAAGTTAAATAATTTATTTTGCGTTTTATACGGTTAAAAGTGTTTTATTCAAAATATTTTTGACATATTGCGAAGACTGATAACTATTGCTCGAGGAAAAGGATTGAGAAAATTCTATAACTACGGATGGCTCGCGTTAGTCCAATTGGTAAAGCTACGCAAGCCCTGGATTCGAGTCTCACTTGTGTCTAATTTATTTTTCAGTATAAAAATGATTAAAACTATAAAATACACAGCAAACAATTATTTTTAAGTTTACCTTCTAACCTATTAAGTAAGGGCATATGACTTTTAATATATTATATCAATTCGGGGTCTAGATCAATTAGTAAGTGGTGAAAATGAGGTCTCCAGCGGCGGATCACAGTCGTCGTGGGGAAAGCCAAATAAATCAGGTTCGATGCATGACAGGGCATTTGTAGTTTTCGACAGAAAAATGCATTTGTAGATTTACAATTGTAATGTTATAGCCGTTTTAGTTATTATTGCTTGTCGTATTATTAATTTTGTAATATTTAATAGATGCATGTTTTGTTTCTAGGTACGTATGTTAATATTATTCTCTTTTGTAGATTGATCTTTCTAATTGTGTGTCGTTCGTTAATAGCTAAGAACCGAAACAAATTGATAAAACGATTCGGTTCTTTTGATCCGTTCAAACGTATACTAATCAATAAAAATAGGTAAAAAAACTTTTTAAGTTAAATGTTAAACATACATTGCAATGTTTAAGATAAATGTATTAAAAACCAAAAATAATAAAATAGATACAGTCGTGGGAATTATAAACATATGCCATATATATATATGGCATATGTTTATAATATAGACTAGACTAAAATAAAACCGTGGGGCACGTCAATTGTTGGGATTGATAAACCTACGTTATCCGCCATTTTGTAGCGGCCGCCATCTTGGATTTATAATGATAATGAATAAATATAATTGTATTGTCACCAAAATTCAAAGTGTATATAAAATTTCAGGTTGACAGGAAGAGGGTGAAATTTAAATTACTAAATTTGACCCAAGAATAGATAATAAATAAAACAAACGGGGTGAATGCTAATAAAACCATTTAATAATATAGACTACTGTTTGATTTCAGAGATATTGCATCTCGCTAATATGATGTTTTGGTCATACGCGAACGACACATATGTTTTTCTTTCGGTCTTCCCAACATTTTGGTGGATAGGTTGTAAAAGATGTATTTGTGTACCGTACGTTAGTATAATTTGTAAATCATTAGGATGTTTGCTTTATCGTGTATAATAGAAGTTTGTATAAGGCATGTTTTATATTACGCTGGTTTACAGGCTGTCTTATAATGCATATTGTAGACATGTTGTTGAATCGTTGTTAATGTATGTGTGTATTTTTATTAATGTAGATTGTATGCATGTTTTATCTTAGTTGGCTTGGTTAATTGCACAACATTGTTAATCGTTAATACAATTACATAGTTGTATAACTAATATATTATTTTCATTTTCAAGGTGGTAGTAACAGCGATAGAGACAGGGATCGAGATAAATATCCCCCGGGTGTAGATCGTTACCCTGATGATGACAGATACGATGATGATCGATACTACAGCCGTCCGGATCGTTACCCACCTGATGATCGGTACCCCGGTCCCGAGTATCCGGAGAGATATCCAGAAGACAGATATCCGGATGACAGATACCCACCCGGTGTCGGACCTGATAGATATCCGCCACCTGTAGATAGATACCCACCACCTTCTGATAGATATCCTGTTGGTGATAGGTACCCAGTGGATAGATATCCATCATCCGATCGCTATCCAATTGCACCTGTACCTGACCGTTTCCCTACATCAGACAGATATCCACCACCATCCGATCGATATCCTCCAGGTGTTGACCGGTATCCCAATAGAATCCCTGTAGATAGATATCCTGGTGGTAGATACCCAATTGATGGTGAACGGTACCCAATCGATAACGAAATAGGGAGATACCCAGTTGATCGATATCCAATCAACCGGTACCCAGTCGATGAGTACCCCGATCGGTATCCACAAGACAGATACCCGATACGAGGACCTGGTAGATATCGACCAGGCTATCCTAGATATCCTGACAGATACGACCAGGACCGCTACCCCGGTAACGATTACCGCTATCCGTATAGCAGATACCCGGTTGGTGTGAATCGGGATCCGTTACCTTTAGGTGGTGATAGATACCCGGATATGTACGACAAATATCCACCGAACGGATCGTCATATCCTGGTAAGATACTAACACTAAGTAAATGTTAATAATATTTCTCCAATAACAGTTGTTATAATATATGTGAATATATATAGTGTATGTTTATTTCATAATCTTTACTATACTTTTTGATACGACTTTTCTTTGTGCCATCCACTGTTAAAATTAGCTTTCTTATTTACATTTTAACTAGCATTTGTATCTTGGTGAAATACCACGTTAATAATTCCATCTCACAATAATCTGTCTAAAAGCAGGATATGGACGTGGTGGTTATTATGGTGGTGACCGATTTCCAACTTCCGATCGCTATCCTACATCTGATCGGTACCCACCACCTGAAAGGTATCCAACTGCTGATAGATATCCAGACACAGCTATAAGGCCGGCGCCAGATCGGTAAGGAGGAAATGAGAGTTATTACGCATTGAATAATATATTTTTAACCGGTATATTAAGTGATAAAATAATATGGCTCGTGTTTATAAGTAACTTTCGGTTGGTCATATAGTTTTACATATTAATTTTCTATTTTTTTTAATATTATTTGTATGTCATTCATATTCTGATGTCTGTTAGCATTCCCGTTGAACCGAGACCTACGTTTGGATTACGACGGCCTATTGAGAGACCTGGGGGCTACAGAGGAAATTATGCTCCGCCGTTAGAGAGACCTATAGGTATTATTTGTTAAGAACTAAAACTTTCCTCGAACTTTTCAATACTCTACTTATGAGTTTCTTTGGTAGAGGAGGACAGATAAGCTTGCGGTTCCCTTTATGTTAGGTATAATACCCCAGCCATATAACATCGAAACAAGATGTGCTATCGACCTATTTTTAGTAACTAACTAACTTCACGGCTTTTTAATATGTGGACGGTGCTCCGTGAGCCGAACGTTATTTCAATATTTCTACCATCTCTATATTCAGATTTAAAGACAAATTCCAACATGTTTCAGAAAAAATATAAATTAATTAGAAACACGTTGGACCTGATGGGGATTGGGATAACAACCTCTTTGCTTGTTAGCCATACATCCATTTCACCAACGAGCCCTTAGGTTTTTGATCTATTTGAAATTTGATCCAAAAAACTTATTGTTCTGGCAATCCCGAGTCTGCAGCGCTCTCATTTTTCACTGGTAATAAGTCCCTATCATTACTTAGGTGGTGGTGGCTATGGAGGCTACGAACCAGATGGTCCCATACCACCAGCAGGAGCACCTTTACCAATTGGTCCCATCGGTCACGCACCAATCGGTGGGCCGGTGGGAGGTCCTGTTCGTCCACCAACTGGACAAAGACCCTGGCAAGGATCTCGCTGCGAGGACGACAGTTTTCGACAAGTCGGTAGACAGCGGATGCAAAGGAGATTCGTGAGGCGTTTTACAACTGCGCAATCTTTGGCACACTGCCAGCGAGAGTGTATCGAGGCGAGGGACTTTGTGTGCCGGTCGTTCAACTATCGGTTTGTAAACATATGTTACGTGAACTGATAACATAGTGGTATTAGATAATTTCGAATGGATATGTAACCTTGGGGTAAATTTTACAGTTATCTAAACTAGCAGTGCCCGCGACTGCTGTTCGCGTGAAATAGTTATTATAGCATCATTATATTATTTACTAGCTGAATCAGCAACTTCGTACACGTTAAATTTAAATCGTCATGACCATCTATCTGGATTTAAAAAAAAACAGTGACTTGACACAACACGTTCAACACGAACTACAACTAAGTACATATACTTAGTTGTAGTTCTCAAGTTATTACATATAATATGCTTATAAATTTACCCATTTTCGTAGGTTAAATTCTAAGTATAAAAGATGATGTACCATTAAACATAACCTGGAAATCTCTTCTCTCCTATTTAAAGGAGAATTATAAATATTTAACTTTTATTCTCTATGTTTCAGGGAAGTAGGCTTCGGTTTGGAACCGCGAGACAACTGCGAGCTAAGTGACAGGGACACTCGCGAGCTGGACGCAGCTAACCCAGCACACTTCGACAACACAGCTAACGAGTATGACTTCTACGAGCGTGCCCTGGGACGCATCGCAGATGACTGTTTGGATGGTAACATGTTTAAGCCGACTGTCTGTAGTTTTCGCGAGTAGTACACATTTAAATACTTTAACGGTTTAATACGCGATATATATTAGTTCAACTTATTTGAAAATCTCCCCGTGACCACGGCTGCTGCAAAGCATCCGAAAAGTCGGGCCGTAGTTAAAAAATATTTCAAATTAAATAAAACACTTTAACGGTTTATATCGCGTTTTAAACCCTTAAAGTGTATTATTTATATGTGTACTACTCGCGTAAACTATAGACAGTATTTATTTCAAATTAGTTTAACTAATATACATCGCGTTTTAAATAACGAGCTTATATAAATTAATAATTTTAAACCGAAAAAAATATCACAGGGGCGGTATTCGAACTCAGGACTATAGTCGTGATTCTCTACAATTAAAATGTAGCGTAACTAAGATTACGCTTAACTTGGAAGCTCGACTAAAAATATGAGAAAGTTTTTTGTTATTTCGAACTAATGATTTTAATTGACGTATTGTTTCTTATTATGTAATAAATAAATTGATTAAAACACGTATTTGATTGCACGCACAATGGCACAATATTAACGACTAGATGTGTCAGCGACTTCGTCCGCGTAGTACAGTTTACATCAACATTTGTTTTTGCAATTCTCCTCCTCATCTTTATAAATTTCAGCTGTTATTCACTACGCCGTTGTTGCAGGTTAATCTAAAAAGATAGACATATCGTGCTGCGAACATTTTTTTAGATAATTTAAAGAGGAATCCATCTTTCATACATATTTTTCGGGTATCTTGAACCGTTTTCGCAGCGTACGCAACGGAAACCCAGGATGATGAATAATTTTCCCCGTTTTGTTCACATTTCCCGCTGTTTCCTCGATCCTATATGTCACAGCGCAATCTTTTATAGTCTATAGCCTATTTCTCGACACTAAAAATTCGAACCAGTAATTCCTGAGATCAGCGCGTTCAAACAGACAAAGCCTTCAGCTTTATTAGTATATAGATAGATGTACTCGCCTAATAGTACTTAAATACTGAAGTATTTTATTTTTATGACATAAGTTGTTCAGGAAAACAAAGGCTACTTAAAATGTTTTATGTTTTCCTTGTACACGTTTCACGTAATGACATAAGAGGCAAAGTATGATAGTATCGTAATGGTTGTGTAGCACATTTACTTATCATTATTTGTATGATTTATTTACCTTTGTGTGCAAAATTTATTTGCAACACCTTATGGTACACTATGTTTAGCAAAAAAAGTATAACGTTATTTAGAAATAAAACATTTTCAATAATATTATTCACGTTTAACACTTGTATCTAATTTAAATTCCCTTAAGTATTGTCTGCCGGTCCGGTAGTATTGGAAGTCTGGGGGAGGCCTATGTCCAGCATGTACCTACGCTAAGTTGTGTAAATATTTAAATGAAACACTTTAACGATTTAAAATTGACGTTTTGAAAAATTAATTTAGGTTACTTATAAATGATTAATAGGTCAACTAATGTGTTTTTTGTTTAAAACCGTTAAAATGGTTTTTATCATTCTTCTTCTATTGCATTTGATAGAGACGAGGTAGAGTCGTTGTTAGTGGGTTTCACTATTTTTCTTGATCAGAATAATAAACTATTTACGGCCAAATCTTGTCACGTTTTAATCCGTTATATTTTTTTTCTGTTCATTAGTTTCACAAGTCTGCAATGAAGATGGCATGGAGTTCACATTGCGTTTGCCCGAGGGTTTCTATGGGCGGATGTATACATACGGTTTCTACGACCGCTGCTTCTTCAGGGGAAACGGCGGCGTTCAAAATGTACTGCGCATTTCCGGCGCGCACGGATATCCCGAGTGCGGCACGCAACGGGTACGTACGGTCTACAGTTTACGCTCGAGTTATGTTTTTCTCTAAACCACCATTATAACCAAATGGTTAAACGTATTTCCCAACATTTGCGTTACGTCTCGGGTCTCAAATCTCAACGAAAAAAATTGTTTCGGTTAGGCAGGGCACAGTCTGATCAACTACTTGCCTGTAAAAGAACCGATCAGTGAAACGGACACAGAAATATGTTCGCCCCACGGGGCGGAAACGGGATACTACTACGTTTTTCGCTCTCCATTCTAGGTATCTATTTAAAAATAACTCTGTCATATACTTAACATTTATTTTTTACGAGTATTATATACTATCTGTAAATATCACAAACTGTAACACGGCCTCCAGCTCAAATACGGTTAAAAATCTATTGAAAAAAATATTATATTCCAGTCTGGATATCGTCGGGTTCCAAAGTTAGTTCATACTGCTACCCAAGGGTGTCCAGCTAATTTTTTTAACCTGATTTCGTAATGTAAAACTAAATGTCTTATATCTGAGCCGTGTATATAGTAGTAAGGTATGACTGACTTGTGACATCAATACTATGAATATATTTTAATACCTCTATTATTTAGAAAAACATCGTATTGAATCGGGAATATTTTGGTACAAAATAGTTAAAAATATGTGTCTACACCAGACAAGGGTGGTGATTAATCCATGTAGTAGGATCCCAGCTGTGGGGACTGTTAAAAGGATGACGAATTATCCGGCTCATTAGTGATGGTAGCAATGTATAGCTAATATTCAACGATTCGCTTCTATCCCCACCGGTCCAACAACAATATTACATGATTCCAATATGATTAGAATCAATTTATAAATTTCTAGAACATGTTGGATTTTCATCTAGAAATTTGAATTCTAAATGGCTGGTAGGAATATCGAAATTCCGTCCAGATCACGATCGACAGATGTAAAATTCGTAATAGTATTCGTATAAGTTTAATCGCGGGTTGGTTATAATCTGTGGTATTCAGAATATCCAAAGCCAAAAATATCGTGTTATATGGCTGGGATGTTCCCCATCCATCAAAAGAACTTCATGCTTGTATATATTAGATCCTGTTTGATGTGAAAATAATAAATTAATTATTGTTATAGCCAAGATGATCATGCCTCTTAAAAAATAACACCTTTGCTATTTTCAGTATGGCGATACAATGACAAACATCGTAGTGGTTCAGTTCAGCGATAATGTGCAAACATCCCGGGATAAACGGTTCAACCTTACCTGTCTCTTCCGTGGTCCAGCTGAAGCAGTTGTTACGTCCAACTATATTGGAGCAGGGTGAGGATAAAGATGGGATTAAGCCTTCCCATTAAGGCGTAACATATTTTATTGCGAGATCTCTTGGAACCAAATTTGACAGAATACGCTGCCGCTTCTAACTTAAAACTTATAACTACTCAAAATAAATATAATTGATATTAGACACTAAAATACGTTACGCACATAGCTATTTACTTAACATTTTTAATTAAGCGTAATTAAATAAAAGATTTAACTAAGCTATTAAACGCTGTGTTCTGCTAATTATAGATATAATTAACCTTTGAAGCGTGAATAACCAGTGTTTTGTTTTAAGGGCCTCTTTTGGATTGTGTTCTATTCGAAATTTGAAATGCTTAAACGTGTGCGCTTGCGCTTAAAATTTATCTTCTAAACAATAATACTATATAAGGTTTTTGAGTGCTGTTACTTAACTAACAGCTACTAACAAAACAACTTTGTATGAAATCATCTTATTGTACCTTTTGTCATCTAAATTGAATGGTTAGTGCAGTCAAATTTGAAGGTTACCTTAATTCTCACAGAGCTAAAAAATGGTATTAATGTTAAGATTACTATTACAAATTTATTGTAAAAAACCACATCCCCTTGTTCAATTTTTTTATTGATAGTGAAATTTTGGAAAAATATTTTTTTTGGCTTTTTCAGCTAAACAATACTAAAATTGTAGATTATCCGATTCTCTGCAGAATATGTGTTGAAACTTTTTTTGTTAAGTGGTGAGATTTCCGTGATACAGCGGTTCAAAGAACTGAAAAAGTAATTTTGGGCTGATGGGGATTTTACACAGCTTATTTATAACAGTATTCTGAACATTCATACCAATTTATTTATTTCTTACCTCTTTATTGCAATATACACAAATGATTGGAGAAGAAATAAAAAATATTATTACTAGTTATGGAGGGCAATGAGCGGCCTTCTCTTTTAAGAGCGATCTCTTCCAGGCAACCCTTTAATCTTTGGGAATTATTGTAACTTCACCTCTTTTTTAAGGACTAATTTGAGTGGACTATTAACAATTAATATGGACTTTATAACACAATTCATACCCTATGTCTTATATGGCTATGATTTCATCCAAGGTTTGAAACATATTAAAGAATCATATATAAAAGTCTAACACAGTTTTGGCAATGGTTTAATTGACAGGTCGGGCAGTCCAATACCCATAGAATATCTACCAGAGGAGAGTTCACTGAACTCGAAGGTTCGGCTCCTGATACTGTACCAAGGGAGACCAACTACGACGATCGCTGTGGGTGATCCTCTCACGTTCCGGTTGGAAGCCCAGGACGGATACAACTACGCAACGGATATCTTCGCTACCAATGTTATCGCTAGAGATCCTTATTCGGGACGGTCTGTGCAACTTATCGATCGTGTTGGGTAAGTGAAAAAATATTAAACGGTTTAAAACGCGAAATATTTAAATTAATCCCAAACTTCGGATCATAGATGAAAATCATATAATTTATATATTCCGCGACACGATTCGTACACATTTATACAAACACTTTTGACGGTTTAAAATGTAAAATATATTAGTTATTTTTTCTAACTACGATCTGATGTTTTTTATGCATAATAACAGCCGTAATAAACGAGCCATAAAATAAATTAATCAATACATATATTACGGGTTTTAAACCGTTACTAGTGTTATATAAGTATTATGTAGCATATCATTGCCTTTCGGGCCGATGTGAGAGAGAACCTCTTCTCGCTCGAAAGACAATGATATGCTGAACGATGGCCGTGAAAGCCTTACACAATTTAGTAAAGTATTATCTACTTCAACTGTTTTATATTGCAGACAGCACTAGCTGACTCGGAGTATATCTAATGACTTTATTAGTAGTAGTTGGTAGATACCAAAGCCAGAAGTTCTCGGGGATAAGACTGTTTGGTTGTTCAAGTACTAGCATTGTTATTATGAGGATGTTTTGATAACGGCCAAATGAAAACAGGAAATTATGCATAGCACTTGATGTCTTGCATCCTCCATTGATAGCAAGGTTTTATTATATTATCAAGTTCTAAATAACAAGACCCTATTTTAAAAATAAACAGAGAGTGCTGCTTAATGAGGCAATTTGTAATATAAATCTTATTTTATTTAAAAACTTTAATATTTATATCATGTTATTGCACATTATGGCGCTATACTATGCATTAAAAATCGAAAATAAATTTATTTTATCAATTTATATCAATTATTATATGCTAACAAAACGAACTTGCACGTTGCCCTTTATTTCAAACAAACGTCTCACGTAAAAACTCAATTCTTCTTACTTTAAAACTTACTAAAGATTTCTTATACATATCGTTTTCATAATTATTATTTATAGATGTCCAGTAGATCCAGATGTCTTCCCTGAATTGGATAAAGGAAGAAATGGTGATTCTTTAGAAGCGAGATTTAACGCGTTCAAGATTCCTGAATCTAACTTTTTGGTGTTTGAAGCAACCGTTCGGACCTGTCGCGATGGCTGTCAACCGGTGAGATAGTTTTTATCAACGTTGTAATTATTGTATTTGCAAATTTATTATATTTCCTCCAGATCAACAGAACAATTAATTACGTCTATTCACAATTAGGGTATTTATTTTGTACATTCTTTGTTAATTATACAGGCAAAGTTGTTAATAATAAAGACAAATGCTTATTAGTTCACTTTCGAGCGATAGTGGTGTTTTCGTTGTTGGTCTCAATGTAGAAAACACCTAAATATAATAAATAATAATTAACTTATTACCTTTTTAATCATCTTTACATACTAATATTTTAACTGCGTAAGTTAAAATTTTTCTTACTCTTGCCGCCATTTTGAAATTATCGAATTTGTAGTCTTAAAAGTAATTTTTTACTATTTGATTACTATAACGTGTAGATATTGTAAGAATCTAGTAGATCTTTAGTTTATTTTTAAATCACTTACTATGTTTTAATTGAACTAACAAAGAAAAAAGAAGATAAACGAAGACACTAACATAGGCACAACTAGGTAATAGTTATCATGAATTACGTATAGTTATTTATGTAAATAACGATAATAGATTCAATATGACGTCAATAGCATAGCATAATAAACGGTTTTCGTGTTATCAGAAACTCGGGGTTAGGTTATCTGAAGCATTAAGAGGTCGTATGAGCTGAATGCACTAGGAATTATGATGTTTATCTAAAAATAGAGCAAATTGTACCGCTGTATGTTGATGGGAATTAAGGCCAATTACTAGACAAATACTAGACATCAACGGCCTCATTACAAATAATACTTAAACCATGATGTCTAAATGAATCTAAGTTAGTACCATAGTTATTCCAGTACAAACTTTATTTTGTAATAAGGATTTTAAATAAACCAGGGTTTGAGAGTTAGTCCTCGTTTTGTAATAAGAGTGTAAAAGTCTCGCTCTATATCATGAAGGGCTCAATTTATAATTTTTCTGAAACATGTTGGACTTTGTCAGGAAATTTGATTATTAAATGAGGTGGTAGGAATATCGACATATCGTCCGGGTCACGAACAACAAACCACAGATGGAAAAGCCGTCAAGTTTAATCGGACTTCCGAATATCCAAGCCAAACGACGCATCTTGTGTAGATATAACATCTATCATGGCTGAAGCTATATCACCTACCATTAATTGAACTTATGCTTGTCGGTAGCTAACTTAATTCTCACTTATTTTTCATTAGCTTGTATAGGTTTATAAAGAAGTGTCAGAAGTTAGTTTTAAACCGTTAAAGTGTTTTATTTAAATGGCTAAAAAAATTACTGGCGTAAACTATAGACAGTATTGTTTACGCTGTCTATAGTTTACGCCAGTATGTTTTGAGTTCATAGACGGGATATTGATAATGCCTTAAATAATAATTATAAATTAAAAACAGTGTACAGCAATAAATTATAATTATTACATTAAATATGACACAGCGTCAAAGTTCAAAGGCCACCGTTGAATTCAGAGTTCGATAGACATAGACAATAAAAAACCACAATAACATGATATATAACATACCTATTGTGATAATTACATACACATATTGTGTTATATTTAAAACGGTTAAATTTTGATTTAGTTTAATAAGCAGAAACGGAATGGCTTAACGGACTTATTAATTATTAATAGAAATGATTGCGCAAACACTTTTTTTTTATTACGAAGAGCTTTTGTTATTTAATCTGTAAGACATGTGTAACGGTGTTAATCACACTTCTGTTCTGCTGGACCCAAACTAATGGTCCTAGTAGGTAACTAATCTAGAACTCAGGACATGTCACTCCTAACACACTGCGAAGGAGGCAGTATAATCTAGTTAACTTTGTTTTCTATACCTTATTTATAATTTTTTATCTTTAATCCGACATATTTATTCCACAGGCCTATTGCCCTGGCCAAACTGGCCGCTCAGAACCGTCATTTGGCCGGCGCCGACGAGATGTGAACTCCACGATAACAGCTGAGACGAACAACACCGAAAGTAAACCAGAAGAATCATCGTCGAATAAGACTGAAGATGCTGTATACAAGATATCGTTTGAGGAGGCGACAGTCGATAAGTATCTAAAGGATGAAGTAGAAACACCAAGCCACGTGAGAAAAATGATCGAGGTAAGGTCACGTGACCGTCCACGCTTTGTACATTCGCATTGCGCATGCGCAATGATCATGTTATAAACACGTTGCAACTTAATACTTCTATGTTTATTATCAATAGGTGAGTAGAGAACATTAATTAGATCATAATATACTCTGATAGGAGAAATGTGGTTTAACCAAATGACTAATGATATGACGAAAATGAAAAAGCCGAAGGTATTATGAAGGATGGCTAGAGCAGTTTAATGTTGGGACACGTATATACGAATTCGTTATTTTTCAAAAAAATAAATACATACAAAGTTCCTATATGTTAAGTTTTATATGCTAAGAAACAAAGGATAATATACAATGATATAGTGAACAAAAATTATGATATAAATCTAACTCCGTAATCACGGAAAAGTTGGATTGATACTGTCCCGCACAAATTTTACATTCCGATCGTGACGTCCGGCCGAAATCGCGATCTCTGGTTGGAATGGACTGAAAAAATCACAATTGAGATAGCAAATGATAATTCTTAAAACGTGAAAATTGTAAAGCCTTTTTAGAGCATAGGGGGTAACCGAGTAACAAACTTTACAACCAAGCGTTTTAAGTTTTTTTTAAAACATTCGTATGAGTCACAAAACGTCATGCGACATATAAGTAAAATCAAATGCCTTTTTACTAAAGATAAGTTATAACAGGTCTTCGACAACCGGAACGACCTGATAGAGGAGAATCGTTCAGCGGGTTCCTCACCAGTCGTAGCAGCGGTCGGCGTCTGCGTCTCAACGCAGCATTACCGAGCCCTTCTTCTGGCACTTTGCTCGCTACTTGCTCTACTATTGGCTATGTTGATTGTTGCTCTCTATATTTACAAGTTAGTACACATACTTTAAAAACAATCTCGCTTTAATGTTACTAATCAATGTGAAGTCGTATTTTATAATAGACTACAATTTATTTCTTTTATTTTCTTTACACTGACCTTCACAACAATTACTTATATTAAAAACAGTTCATTATCATAAAAAAATTACGACACGACTTGAACCGGCATCCACAGCGTCCCGTGCTTACATGTCATAATTTAATTTTTTTCAACCTGTTTATACATGCAACTGTCGCGCAATGTAATTCCCTCCCTAACAGTTATATTGCTTGTTGTATTCGGAATCAATTTATTTACTAACATTTCGTAATAATTAGGGGAAAAATTAACGTTTGATCTTTTCTTTAAATTTTAGACGTTACTGGCGTGTGCTACGTAAAAATATCGCGGCTTCTGCTCCCCCGGTGAGTCGGCCAGCTGCTCCAGGACCGAGACCCACTCGACCGTCTCTCTTCTCAGCATCACATCTGCATAAACCATTTTCTTTGAGGTATTTAATCACTGATTTATCTGGCTCTGTCCAAAACTGTGTTTAAAGAAAACTTTCCCAAGATTTGCCGGCCCCTCAGTATATATTTTTTTAATATGGACCTGCACGAAATCTGATACCATATCTCATTATTGTCCTCATTTTGAGAGTCCCGTATAAATAATACTATACCTACCCACATTTATATAAAGTATAATTTGTTATTGTATAAAACGAAATATTGTTTTAGTTTAAACGTATCGGTATTCATATAGAATACAATAACACCTTTCGAATAAATATAGCAAAATCTTAAGAAAATTACCTTGCTTTAAGAAAAATGCTTTAGCGCTATTTAATTACGTTGTGCAAGTACTGCTTTTTGGTATTTTTAAATATGTAGGTACCTCCGTGTCTTTTTTTATACATATATTGTTTAATATTTCAGTGGTCTAGGCAGAAACTTCACAGATATAGGTGAAGAGGCCGGTTCTTCTGGGCGATTAGCAAGTGCATTCGACGACGGCAGCGAACCAATTTACACTGACCCCTCGCTCTTTGAAAGATCCAGGTCTCTCAGGTCCTTGCACTCATTGGATCTGAAGCCGGAACGACGGGAGCATCACGCATAATTCGTTGTTTTAAGGCTACCGCAATAGGACCATGTGGGTTAACGAAAGATCATTTGGTAGTAAATGGATTATGAATAAACTAATCGCTAGAGATTGTAAGCAAGAAATGTGTTCTGTCTCTTTATTATTAAAATGTATCTAATATGCGGTGGCCTAATAATTTCTTATAGTTCTCAAACTTGAAACTCAGTATTGAAATGTATTAATTAAATAATTTTTATACACATTTTGTGAGTCAGTACTAATAAAATACTTCAAATAAGACCAAATTTTATTAATTCCTTTAACCATTAACTTAAAATATAAAAACTAAAATTTCACTAAAAATTATAAAACTAATTCCTTTTTAAAGTAAAATCTACATAGTATTATCAGACACAAACGCACAAATAATAAACAATACTTTCTTTAATAGATCATTACTTACAGTAACCTTCATTTAATAAAATTCCTTAAATAAGGCTTTACATATATGGAGAGGGACTTGGCATAGGTACACTCATTAACGGTGAATCTAGATAGTCCATTTCAGTAGCAGCTGGAATTGGCTCTGTTTGTGAAGTCAACTTCTGCTGCAGTGCTTCATAAACCTTATGAACCGCCTCATTATGTTGAGTTCCCGGTTGTAAAGCTTTCATAAGTGTGTGTATTCTAGTCTCAGGTAATTTAGGATGAATGTACCATATCAATTTCAACAAATGCCGCGTAACATTGTCTTGTGAGAGGCCGGCGAAAAAGAATTCATCAAATAATACTGTACTAAAGTCTTCACCTTGGAATTCATCGGGAAACTGTATAAGTAGAGCAACTAGTTGATGCAGGAACGGATCTGAATATGCCAGTCCATTTTTACAGCTACCGAGTATACTTAGTATCCTAAGCAATGCCCCTCTGTCTCTTGTTTTTGCTGCATGTAGAGTATAATACATTGCTAGAACACTGCATACCACACTTTCTCTCATGTAAGCTTCACAAGCGTCGGGTGGTGGTCCAGAATGTTCAATAGTGGTTATAGCAGACTCCCTTTCATCTGGAGGTAATTTATTGTGTAGGGCTCTTACCTGATCGTCTACCATTAGCGACATTAAGGCTGGCAAATACTTTGTAACCACTTGACTATCCAGTTTAGGTTCCTTAAATTGCTGAGTATTTATAATGTCCCATGAACCTAAACCTAGCGCTAACATTCTCAGCAAGAGTATTAAAATTCCATTATCTCTGGGTAATCCTTCAGTATTAATAAGATGATGAAGAATTTTTATAGCTGAACTTGCCAAGAAATTAACAGCGTAGGGGTCACAAAGTGTCATAGAAAGATCACCTAATATTTGTTCTGTGCCTTTCTTCACTCCATCTAAAAAGCCTTGCAATTCACGAGATCGTTTGACATCTACATTCTTTACTCTAATACAAGCATCTAAGCACCAAGTAAACTTATGACATGGATCTGCTGAAATAATTGGATGATTTTCAGCATCATGCAACGTCATGAGAAGTTCTGCCCTTAATGTACAATAATGAATATTTTTGGTCCGTAGAAACAGTGTTCTCAAAAACTGCAACACCATATCATAGAGTTTCACATTTGTGCCTACCATATGAGCAAGTTTCTGAACAACATTACCCTTTCTACGTAGCTTGGGTGATGATGAAAAGAATAGATGCGCCATATTTTCATGGTCAAATAACACATTCTCCTTCTCTCGGATGTATAAACTAAGTAATGGTGAGACTTCATCACCAAAAAGTGACTGATTATCTTGCCAGATCTGCCTTTTAACTTCTGTATCAGTATCATTGTACAATTCTCTATCGCGGACTAAAACTTTTAAGTATTTATCGTCAATATGAGTTATATTCTTGAGAATGCTCATAATGACTGGTCTCAGCACTTTAAGCTTAATAACAGGGAAACTTTTTGCAAGCAGTTCTTTAAGTTTTTTCTCGTTGCCTTTACCATCCTTTTTACCAAGTGTATTTATATGTTCGATCATTTTATCCCGAAGCTCTTCAAGAACAGAGGTATGAAAATCGAGACGACGAACTCCATGGAGATCGAGGAGTGGCAGCATTGGCCGTAGTGAGGGAAGTAAAATTCCATTTTCTAATTGAAACTCTTCAATAGCTTTTAGTGGATCAGTACAACTGGTCAATGCGTCTCGAAGAAAATGTTGTCCAGGCACGCTTACATCGTCTAAACCTGTGCCCAGAAACTTATTGCTAGACGCAGCCATTACACTCAAGAGATCATAACACTTAACAACCACACGACAATTAATGATTGGGCATGAGCGCCCGGTTAATAAAAGTCTATTTCCAAATACTTCAAATATTTATATACAACTTCTAACAATAACTTGATTGCAACTTTGGTTGCATTTATTTTTTGACGTCTGTCATCTGGTATAACCTGTCATGTAAATGTATATTTAAGGTCTATGTTTGACGTTTCTGTTATTATTTTTTTTCCATTTGTGCAAGAAGAATTAACTATTGCCAGTGTCAAGTTAAAATTAAGTTATTTTTCAGCGCCATTCAAATACGAGTGTAGACATAGACTTTGCAAAATATTTAATGCCAGAAGTAAAACAAAAGAAAAGAGAAAAGACTACTAAACTATATAATAATGCCTTGTTATTAATCCCACGGACATACATGGTATAAGTAGAATTCTTTTAGAATAATAAAACGATCAAATTAAGAAGAAGAAATCTTTTAATTATTATCTGGTGGCAAGCTAAAAAATAAGGTCAGCATCCGATGATTGTCTATGATTTTTGACTATTTACATTTTTAAACAACACAACAGATATTATATTATTCTACTCTGTGACAGGATCTTATATGTTCAAGTAACGAGTTACTTCTTATTAACATAAAATAAATCTATTATGTAAATAAATAGGATTTTACAAGTATATATACCATAAGAAATTATAGCGAATATAAATGTTTTTATTAAATTAAATTCTCATTTTAATAGAACAATTATTGACGATACTTAGAATTTCTATAAATATTCCTGAAATTATGTCTGATAAACAGAAAACGTAAGTACTAACGGCAATGAATGCGCTTTAATATATATATTGTTTTAACTATGTTAGGATGCTATTATTGCTTGTTTTAGACTATTTTGTGGCGATGTGAACGGGAATTTCAACGCATTATTTTCCCGCGTTGAGTCCATCGTTAAAAAGTCGGGGCCGTTCGATGTCCTCTTGTGCGTCGGTAACTTCTTCGGTGATGATAACTCGCAATTGGATGCCTACAAAATGCGAACCAGAAAAGGTAAAATCTTCTGAACATGTATTATTATTACTTTATAAGTATTACATTGATCTCTGCAACTTTGTTCCATGTACTAGCAAAATAATACTAAGATATACTTATTTTATTTATTATTATTTATATATTTATTTTATTACTTCTCTGAATAGCAGCTATGTACTAATTTATGTTATTCCTGCCAAAGTTAATTGACTGCACAGTTTCCTTAGGCTAAGAAGATAGACAAACTCTGTTATTGATGTTTATTTGGATCATAAACATCCTAAGTTCAATAAGCAAACTAATCGTTGAGTTAAGTGGATTATAAATATATGGATTTTTAATAGGAAAACAACTTATTTTACAGTACCAGTAACTACATATGTTTTCGGACCAAGCAATAGTGACCATGTTAAGTACTACTGTGAAGAAGGGTGTGAAATTGTTCCAAACGTTATTTATATGGGTAAGTTTTATTAATATTCTGTGTAGATGCTGTAGGCCGATCGATCCTGTAGGCCAGAAATTTACCATAAATTAAAGATATTTTTGATCAAGGGGTTAGCAATATATAGGTACTTTTAATTTTAATGTCCCATAAATTGCAGTAACCGTAATTGTGGGTTTTTAGTAGTATTTGGAAAAATCAAGTCTCAATATGATCTCCATTATAGAAAAGCATTCATTGCAGGTAGAAGAGGAATTTTTACAACAAGTGCCGAAGTTAAAATTGCATATTTAACTGGTTTGTCGAGGCGGGAGCTAGGTAAAGAAATAGCGTCATGTACATTTGAGCCGAGCGATTGTAGCGCAGTAAGAGATGCATGTTACAGAGGTCAGAGTGAATATAGAGGTGTTGATGTATTAATTACTACTCTGTGGCCATCGGGTGTCCAACAAGATGAATGTCAAAAGGTAAAATAATATAATTAATAATTATTGAGAAGTGTATATAACTACTTAATTTGCATTATGGTTTGAAGAGATTCAATCCTTTTAAAACAGTCTTGTGTCTATGTATTGGTAAAAATTATTTGTATTCTTGTTTTGAAGCAGGTCTAATTAAGTTAATTTCTATGTATCAAGGTAGATGTCAAGGAAGAGAGTCTGTCAAACTTAATAGCGTGGCTTTCTATTCATGTGAAACCGAGGTATCATATTGTACCTTCAGCAGACAAGTTTTATGAGAGACAACCTTATAGGTAATTAATTAAAACTTAATAACCAAAATAATAACTTATATATTCAGAGATTTTATAGAATAAAACTAGATCACTCATAATAAGTACTAAAAAGTATCAGGGTGTTGGTAATATGTAGCATTTTTTCTTAGTTAGCCACTGTTATTACAATACATACAAATTTCAATATAGCTAGTATTGTATAGACTGCCTTGTAGCTACATCATGTGTTACCTAGAGTGGCATGTAGTACAAGAGGTCATGGGTTTGGATACCAGGGAAAGAATGAATTATTTGAATGGGGCAGGGCACAGAAGTCTCATCAACTACTGTGTCCGCTCTATGCCTCACAGAGTGAAACGGAATTTAACACTGATAAAGAAATCTAACTGATAAAGTCATATGTTTATATAAAAGTACTTTCTGCTATGCATCCTTCTCATCGGTTATTCATGTTCTCTATAAACACACATTTTAAATATTTAAGAAATCAAGGCATGCATCAAGATTACAAGGAATGTGCGACAAGATTTATAGCGTTGGCCCCGGTTGGCAACAAGGCTAAAGAAAAGTGGGTTTACGCATGCCTCTTACAACCTATAACTAAGATGAGAATGACTGACCTTTTGCAAAGCACCACAGATGAAACAGACTGTCCGTATGATCCAGAATTGTTAAAACAACATCAACCTGGGAAGGTTGTCAAGGTCTGTATTAAAAGCTAATAGTGGGTTTGATCTATACTAGGCTTTATAAGTTTTTAATAAATTTTATATATAATATATATTTGTGAAGCATAAAGGACTTTGACTGGAAATATAGATATTAAATAGGTGGTAGGAATATCGTAATTCAAAGCCATGGGTAACTGATGGTATTTAAAAAACGCCACTGAAATATTTGTTCACGCCCTGGAAAAGTAACGATAATTTCTTGTTATCTCCTTTACACAACATATAACATACCTCTGTATACTTAGGTGTCCGGTAATGGGCAATTCTTCTTCAACATGGACGCGTCAGAAGATGATCACGGCAAGAGGAAAAGAAAGAGTGGCGATAATCCAGATCGAAAGAGAAGAGATATAGATCCTGGTAATATTTTTAAAATGTGTAATACTAATATTATAAACGTGAACAATGTTTGAACTCACTTATCTCAGTAACTATTTGTTCGAATTGAATAATTATTTTTGTTTTCGTATCGAGGAAGGCTTAGGACAATTTAAAAAACAGGCTGCGACTAATAGACTCAAATAAACACAGGGAAATGTGGGAAAAACGGGGAAAATGCGTGCGCTCTAAAACGATACCCAGGAAATATAAAGAAAAAATATTCTTCTTGAAATAATCTATATAAAACTCTGTAACCGCTTTTATGGTAATAAAAATTCCATCAAATACTTGATGCCATATCCTTGATTGATGATTACCAATATAATATTATAAACTCCAAGGACAATGCAAGGACATAACCTATTTGCTTCTGTCCCTAATCTATTTTTTGTCTTACTTTTAATATACAGTCTATCAATAATGTTAGTAATTTTTTAACTATATTTAATGTGTACTTTGTTTATACTATAGATTCTTGCTGGTTCTGTCTATCATCACCTACAGTGGAAAAGCATTTGGTGATATGTGTTGGAAGGCATTGTTACCTTGCTCTGCCGAAGGGTCCTTTGACCCCTTATCATGTACTGATACTGCCTATTGCTCATCATCAATCTATCACAAAGGTAAGAAAAAGAAGGAATTCTAAATATAGTGATATTTCTTCACTAGAATTAGTGATAAAAAATAAACAAAAGATAGTGAGTAGATAGTATGTCGAACGATCGACGATTGGTAGACACACCTTTATTTATGTAAATCGCGATATATTAGTTAAACTTATTTGAAAATGATTCTTATCTTCGGCCCGACGTTACGGATGCTTTGCAGCAGCCGTGGTCACGGGGAGGCAAGTTAAAAACCATTTTCAAATGACGAAGTTAAAAATCATTTTCAAATAAGTTTAACTAATATATCGCGATTTACACCGTTAAAGTGTTTGATTTAAATGTGTACTACTCGCGTAAACTATAGACAGTATTTAGACACACAATTTTTGCACCCGTAGAATATTTTGTGTTCTTGTTTTTTTCCTGAAATTGTGCGAAAGGGACAACAATCTATCTAGCTCTTCATATATTAATTTGCCAATAAACTATTGTAAAAAGAGTAAGAGTAAATTTATCCTTAGATCTCTGCTGCTGCTGCTCTTTCCATGCTGAACTTAGTTTTGCCTCTATATGTCTTAAAAATAAAACACTTAACGGTTTAAAAAGCGAAATATTATATTTAAAAATTATGATATATTTTCCGTTTTATACAATTGTTTTATTTAAATGTGTTCTATTGCGTAAACATCAGAATACTTAGGTATTATGGCTTTAAAAACCACCCTTATTACAACAAAGCATTATCGAATTAGTTTTAAAAGGTGTTGCCATATATAAATCCTAGATGGCGCTGTTTTAACTTAGACTTTCAGTCCACAACTATATTCATTTTCTTTTTATTAGTCCCCAGATGACGTCGTCAAAGAGATAAAACTATTTAAAGACGTATTGAAGAAGTTCTATAGCTCGACGGGTAAAGTCGCCGTTTTCTTTGAGAGGAACTACAAAACTTCGCATATGCAAATACAGTGTGTGCCACTACCAAAGCATGTCGAACCGCAAATTCTTGAAGTTTTTCAGGTAATGATGTCAAAACTAAGTTATTAAAATTTATTTTCTCTTAGCCGCCTTTGTTCAAAGTTGAGGACAAGAAGTCTTTGGTTTAAATACCAGGGCAACATTTATTTCGGTCGGGCAGGGCACACCAGTTACTATGTCTTATAAATCAAATTGTTCAATGAAAGAAGATATATTTGTTTAAATACTTATAGCATGTTACAATGCTAAACTTAATTTCTACTAGTTTAGAAGCTAGATCTACAAAGGTATTCGTACTTTATCACATATAAACTGTGCATTATTATATTGAAAAAAAAAAACAATTTCAACCAAATTTAAAGAAGTTACTTCATACAAAATACATAGCGTAAGAGTCCAATGATGGTCATTCATTCTAATTTCTCTAGCTATATAATGTTTTTTTGTGAATTTGTTCTTGCGTCTGAACTGCTAGGCAGACTTTAGTGAAATTTTGCAAAAACTCAGAACTTACCATTTCCTATTTAAAAATTTGGCCTCTATATAAATATATTTTCAGGACGAAGCAGGTATCAACCGAATTGAGTTGGAAGTGTTACCTCAGTACACAGAGATCGCTCAAGTGACATTACCCGGGGCGCCTTACTTCCACGCCGAACTGCCATCCGGGGAACATTTGTATGCGAAGACGAAGCAACACTTCCCGTTGCAATTTGCGAGGTAAGCTCATATCAACAATATCCTACTGCTGGGAAAAAGTTTTCTTTTTAAATAAAACACTAACGATCTAAAACGCGATATATATTAGTTAAACTTATTTGGGAATCGTATTAACTACGGCCCGAGATTTCGGATGCTGTTTTGGCTAATACCAACTACGATGGAACAGATGGCGTTAGTGTAGCAATTTTTATTTTGACATTATCCATCTTTAGTCTGTCATTGCGGCTGCAAAGCATCCGAAACATCCAAATAAGTTTAACTTTCATATTTCGCGTTTAAACCGTTAAAGTGTTTTTTTTAAATGTGTACTACTCGTGTTAACTACAGACAGTATTTAAGTCTTTCTCTTTCTTTCTTATAAGAGCCTAATGTCTATTTTTTAGGGACGTTCTTTCAAGTCCGCCATTATTAAATTGCGAAGACAAAGCTGACTGGCGTCAATGCCTGCTCCCTCGAGAGGAAGAGGACGCCCTCGTATCCACCTTTAGAGATAAGTTCAGACCCTTTGACTTTACAGCAGACGATGATAGCGATAGTGATTAGAAATTGATACAATCTTAATCAATAAGTTTGATTTTAGTAAAATTATGTAATTATACACTGTCTTTGACTACATACCCCAAATTATTTTTTCATAATTATTTTTTATAGGTAAAATCACGCTGGTAAGATTCTCATAGGCTTTATTTTATTTCTTTAGATTTCCAAATGTCCAATATAATACGTACCGTATCTTGAAAATCCTTATCATAAATGGACACTTAGTGCTCAACAGTGGAGTGTGTTTACCCAGATTTTGAAAAAAAATGAACAAAAAACTTTGTATATTTAAATTTGACAATGAAATAATACTTATGCTGTCACGACATTTTTGTACACTACGTAGTAAATATTTAAATAAAGTAGTAAATAGATAAACGGTTAACTTTAACTTAAAACACGATTTATATACGTTAAACTTATTTTTGGCCAGACGTTTCGGATGCTTTGCAGCGGCCGTGGTCGCGTAAAGATTTTTTTGCAATAAATAACATATCTCCGTTTCTCAAGGTGAAAGTAGACGGCATCGTAGTTCTTTAATGTTTAATACAAACACACACAAAATTACAAACCTGACCTCCTTATAAGATTGGTGTAGATTATTGGAGAAGATAAGTAAAAAAAAAAGCGATAGTTTCGTTAAATGATTTTTATTTTTGTCACATCATACTGCCTAATGACCCATTTGTTATAAAAACATATTTGTAACAACATGATTAACTAACTTACAATGTACGAGTATATAACAAAATACTAAAATGATATGGTACATTGACTAGAAATGATAAGATTGGAGTTTGCCAGTCGAGCGATCGGGCGACTTTCGTTGTATGGTTGAGACCGAATCGGTTTGGTCGGATGGTTGAGTCTCTTATGGTGACGACCAAATATTAAAAATCACGAATTTTAATCAACTAATCTAAGTACAGTACATAAACCACCAAATTTCACAGAAAAATCAACTGTGGACAATTCTAATATTAACATTATTATTTCCCGGTGGAACGTCTTAGCTGAATTGCTAGTTAATAGCAACAGCCGGTCCGCGATAATTAATATTTGGCATATGAAGTCGCATGAAACTTATATCGAAATCAGTCGATAGTATCCAGTTAAAATTCGAAGTAACAGTAAACTAAGTATATATTGTACTAAACACTACAAAATGTATAACTTCGTTTGACTAGCAAAAGTATTTGTGCCTAGATATATAAAATAGATTTAATTAAAAATAGGGCAGTCTTCATTGGAATTACGAAACTTAAACCAACTAATGTTTCCGTGTGAGGGGCCACCACTAAATTATGTCACATGTTAAAGAAGAGAACTTGAATGTTAATTTTGTGACGTCACATCATTATCGTATAAAATCGCGACGTGAGTTCGAAATGTTTAACGTCGCACATGGGTTTGACAAATGCCAAATTGTGACCAGCTGTCACAAGGACCGGGAACGCGTCTAAAAAACATAGCTGTGACGTAATTCACGGGTGACCCCTAAGGTCCAATACAAAACGTTACCAACATTCATAAACTATGCCTACTCGATACATTCAAGTACATAATAACTTTCTGCCGTATTTACCAAATACTATAGGTAAAGTGTATTGTCCTGTTACTGTTCGCTGAGGATATCAAATAGTACTATGCGATAATTTAACATTATTCAAGGAATATATACTCGTATGATATTAGGAAGGTCTTGTCAGATTGTCATTTGAAAATTTACAAGTAAACAACAAACTGACGCGGTTAAAAGCTTGATATTGTGAATTGGTCTTTATTAAAAGTAATGTTTAAGTGATTTAAAGTTTCTGAGTATTGTTTTGATGCATACAAATTTACTCAACTATGAGTGCGTTCAAATGTGACAAGCTTTGTCTCGTAGATACAGGAATATAATACTTTTATATGTTGAAATGTCAAAAATGTTGTCGTTTTCGAATGCACGTATCGAAGAATTGTTACGTACTGCCTAATATGAAAATTTAATTAACATTCGCCTTATGGTAACAAATAGACAGTGAATCAATGAAAACTATAAGTTTCCATAAAATTTACAACAATCAAACAATTCATACTTATACGTGGATATAATTCTTCAATTAAATCCGTAACTAGTTTTAAGACTTTGGTCAATAAGGCATTAAGTTTAAAATATATATTTTTTTACTTTTAATTATTGTTCTTCTTAGTTATAATATTCGATACTTGTTAATACATTTATTACAACAGTTATTTACAAGGGTTTTAGAGCCTTAAGCTGATAGGTTTAAAGTTGATAATTCAAGTGCGAGTGAAACAGACCTTAAACTGTCAAAAGAGACATCTGGCGTCTAAAACACAAACCACATATTGTGTATTATTAGCGTCAAAGTATTCCCAAGGGCTTGTGTGCCCTTTGACCAAAACACGACAGCTATCTATCGATATAAAGACGACCTCGCGACACTTAATATTACGAATAAATTATTTCAATACATTCAATAATAATTTATTCATAAACTTTGAATAATTCAATGAGTACATAGTACGAATTTGTTTATTGTGTTATATGGCACTAGTCATTGGCTAAACCTATCTATCTACAGACATATATACAAGACTAGTATGTACTTTGGCAACATTGCAGGGTTTTTAAAGCGTGTACTTAATCTTTATCAAAAATTGTTTTCAGGTTTTCGCATTCTCTTATAGGCCTGTGGGTTTTACCACCTTTATTCTAAACAAATAGAATACTTAATAAATATACTCAAGTCATGATATCAAGATTTAAGCCGAAATAACTATAGTTATTCAAAGTGGAATTTCTCAACACTTACTAGGAAGTAGTTATTTTAACACGTCGACCTCTTTAGGAAACGTCATAGCAATTATTCCGGCTTTTCCGAGGTGTATTTCAGACATTGATTTGAAAAGCTTCTCTCGAGACTTTCGAATCGCTCCCGTGCTGTGTGACCTGCGCGTGCGCAATGTTGTGGCGCTTGCGTCGGTGGTGACCCTCGCACTCCGTGTCGTCGGAGAACCGGGACGGAGGGTGGATGTGCTCGTTGAACGACGGGTAGTTCGAGATGCTGGAAGTGGGAACGCTTTATTAAACACATATTTAGCACAAGTGTAGTTTTTAATAAAAAATTTGACCATATCATTTATTTATGACTCCTACAAAGCGAAAAAGCTTCTTAAATCATATATAATTAAGGCTTCACATCTTTCTAAATATTTTGACATCAATAATGTTTCTTTGCTCTCAGTTGTAATGACAGTAAATATCATTTTCAAGATTTGAATTTTAAAAATAATAAATGCCTACGATAATAAATTATTACATATATGTAATGGCAAATTGAGACGACAAGTCTGATATTGTGATTGTATAGTTTAAAAATGTAAATAAAACACTTTAACGGTTTAAAACGCGACATATTAGTTAAACTTATTTGAAAATGATTTTTAACTTCGGCCCGACGTTTCGGATTCTTTGCAGCAGCCGTGACCCGTGACCAACATATAAGTACATCACGTTTTAAACCGTTAAAGTGTTTTATTTAAATGTGTACTACTCGCGTAAACTATAGACAGTATTTAGTTTAAAAAATGTGAAGAATAAAGAATAAACATTTCCACACCATCTACATTATGCAATTGAAAATTAACAAAAAAAGGCACCATTTATGCTGTAATTATAGCGTTTGTTATTAAATGATTACTTTCTATAAGCGTTTAAGCTGTAATGATTTGTAGTCCGCAAAAAAAAAAGACAGCTAAACTATTGCATGATGTGGTCAGTGTAATCCTTAAGCTAATAATGAAAATGTACGAATGAGGCACGAACATCGTTGTAGGGTGTTGTTTTGGACAGTAACCTGAAGGTGGTCTCGTCGTTGTGGCTGCTGTAGCCGCTGGAAGAGCGCACGTGCCTCTTGCCGAGTGCCCCCCGCTTTCCCCTTTCGTGATGGGAACGCTTTGCGCACCACGCCGCCCACTGAGTTCTCGGATGAAGACGACGATTCCTCACGTTCCACTGTTGGATCTAATGCGGAATAGGTATCTTACAAATTAAGCAAATGTAGTGATAGAAAACCAGTCTTGGAGCCAATTAATATCCAAAGCAAAAATAGGTCGACGGCGTCTTGTTTAGATGTTATATGGCAGAGAGCACTTTCCATCAAGTGAAAAAGTCTTGAAAAATATAACAGAAGATTGAGAAAAGCAAAATTCTGTCACTTAAATGTAAATTTTGGCACTTATACTATATGTCTTATGAGATCTTGAAATGGATTTTGTAGATAGTTTATAACGATCTAAATAAAACACCGTTAAAGTGGTTTTATTTAAATGTGTACTACTCGCGGAAACTAAAGACAATAGTATTGTGACAATAGTTACATTAGTTCAACTGAGTTAATTGAACTCTCTACACACTTTGTATTTTAGAATTTTACTTAGTTAGTGCATTGTGTGGAGCTAATAAAATGGTTTGATTACACGTAGGAGGGTGCGTTGGTCGTAGTCTGGCGGCGTGTTCGCTGTCGGAGTGCGGAGCGCTGGCGTCGTCGCTAGCATCATCCTCGTACTCTGTAATTGGCAGGTGCAGCGTTAATATCTTCTTCACCTCCGAATCCGTTGACCCCAAGTTGTCCGACTCTGCAAAACCATCCTCAATTCACTAACTTTCCATAAAGAAATTCAAACGATGATCGAGCTGCATAAATTATTCTAAAAGAATAATTTATGGCACCATGACAGTAAGCATGACAAAAACGAATAGAAAAGACAATGTAAATCGATGGATGACACGGTTATATGACAGCGACAAAATGTTCGAAAAATTGAAGACAGCACAAAAAAGAACTCGATTCTACAGTATCGACAGCAATGGAAAGAAATCTAAATAGAATAATGAAATTATAGAGTAAAACTTGGAGGAGAATACAATACGATACATTGTGCATGCTTACCTTTATAAATTACAACACCAGTTACGCTTCCATCAGGTTGCATAAAAGGCGATCATTTTGTCAAATTCAAATATCAATACTTAAAGTAAACGGGTAAAATTAATCAATAGAAAGTGCGATCTACATAAAATAAAATCGTTTAGCTAACTACGTTAGATAAGCTTTTTCAGACTTTCTCGCAAACTATTTTTTATTCGGCCAGCTTCACGTACCTTGACTCTCGGAGTGAGGGTCCCTGAGACGGTTTCCTTTTCTCCTTACTTTTGTGTATTCTGGTTCTTTTCCCTGTAATAAAAATAATGAACATTTAGCATTAACAGAATGTAGACTTTTCTTTATGGTCTATTTATACATAGTATGAGGAAAACGGGTCCAGACGTGGTACCTTGTAGAACTCCGTCTTTCTTTGCTAGTTTAAAAATGAAATAGGCCGTGTACAAGTAATATAAACTTTTGCTGAGCTTTCAAACGGGATACAATTCAACGTAATTTTAGGGGATTATTAATAAAGAATTATTCTCACCTTATATTTATCATTCTGTTTAAGATCGTGATATACAAAAGAGCCCCTAACAGAATGATAAGGGCCACTGTAGACATTACCGCTGTAACTGCTTTCGCTGTATGCACTTGGCTTGGTTAATTGGAACGTGGCGTAGGGACAAATGTCTTCAATGTATTCTGAAAGAGATAACATAATTTATTATTTACTTTTGATCAGATATTTATTTAATGTAATATTTTACATATTTCTTATACATATCAATCGTCAAGGGACGTTCGTTAGCCCATTATCGATACCGATGAGATTTCAATACTGAATTTTACTGAACCAACATTATTTTACGTTTATTTTGTTTTATCTACGTTAAAAACTATATTTAAGTAAAAAAAAACGTTACCATTAGATGCATGTTTGTAGTGGTGTGGTGGGTTCGGATGATGAGCGCGCGCAGCTAAGTATTGTTGATCGCGATTAACTTTGTTTTGAAGCTGTGCGACAGAAGGAGATTCTCCTACGCCGCTTTCAGTAACAGCCGTTTCAGTTCCGCTCGTCTCTGCCGGGCGAGGTGCTATATTATGTATGTTTGTTTATATTGTCAACATCTAAATGATCGTTTACAGTGAATGTGTTAATTGGGATCTCAAAGGACCAAGACATATGTACCAATTTTTTTTACTTTGTTTTATTTTATATGTACCAATTATATTGAGAGCTTTCAATTTTCAGTTTTCCAATTAAGCAGGTTTAAATTATAGTTCTCTCATTTACTGACGCCGCCACGTTTATTTGTAAACAAACATGTCCCAACGTGTTAAAACCTGATTAATTTATCTCACTCATACAGGATGATAATGATGGTATGTCAATTGAGCTACAGAGCCTCAATTATGGGTAAAAGTTGAAAAAGTCTTGGAATCCCAATCTCATTTACCCGGGTTCAAAAAGTTCCATTACCAGAGGTAAACATGAAAAATAACCGGTACCTCAATTCATCCAGGTCCCACTTAACCAAGTCTCACTGGATTAGATACATAAGGTTTATACTTCACTATAAGTTGAGGCACAGTTATCTGAACATATTCTTGTTTCATTTGATTTACTCATCACGCTGCTCTATAAACATGTCTGAGGTCAGTGGTATGAGAATAATGTTGTGTACTCCAGTGATCTACTTACTATTTCTTCTCACTAGTAGAACAATTGCAATAAGGGCAGCGAGTACAAGAAGTGAAAGTGCCGCAGGTAGAATGACTCTTGCACCTCCTAAAGATCTTGCACCAGCCGCTGGCACAGCAGGAGATATTTCGCCTTCTAACACTGAAACAGTTATAGAAGTAAATTAGGTCCAGTAACAAATGGATTAAAGTAGATGCGTGAAATGTGTTACTTAAATTGACGATTAACAAAAAATCTTTGGAGCAAGTTTATTACAACATTGTGTTAATGACCAACGTGTAGCCAAGTTGGGTATTACTACATATATCAATTGAAGTTATGAAAACTTACTTGTGGTAGAAAGGTTTAGTTGAATGATATTTTTACTTTTACATCCATGTTATATTTTTGCTAATATATACTAATATTATAAAGTTGAACTGAGTAAGTGTCACTGGTTTTTGTGTGGGACATAACGTTTGTCGAGAAAGGCTTTAGGTTCAATATCACGCCGCGAACTACGTTGTGGCGCGCTGCGAAAACGGTTTAAGAAACCAAAAGATTTGGATGGAAGTATCTTTTAAGAGTAACACACAATACACACAACATTTAATGCTTGGGGAGATTGTTTGCAAAAATAAATTTGGACGCCCCTAAACAAGTTCTCCACGCGGACGAAGTCGCTGGCACAACTAGTTTAATAGAGGACATAAATATATAACAGATATAATAATTACTGTAATTACGGTAAAATTTGATGATGATGACATGACATGATTTGTAATAGGGAGAAAAATTATCGCAATTATCTTACGAAAATTAATTTGTACTGTTGTGTAAGAATTATGTTGACATTTTTCGGTTAATGTGCTCTTGTAGATTAACATTTTTGGACTACGAAAATATAAATAACTCAAGTCATACATTTGCAGTTAGGTTACTCTGCCTTTAGCAACCTCAATTGAAGTTAGAGAAAATGTACAATATTAACAGTGCTATTTCCAGAGTTGTTCATTGGTTTAACACAAATAATCTTTTGCTAAATGAAAAGAACACTAAAAAACACCTCACATGCAAGATAAAAACTTACTACCGCTGAGCGAGTGAGTCGTAAAGTTGTAAAGTGCGACTGCGTGGCCCGCGTTGTTATGGGCTGTGATTCGCAGTTGGTAATGGGTCGCTGGAGTAAGCCCGGTGACACTGAAGACTCGTTCTGTCGCTTGCACGCTGTTTGATACCAAACGCCACTGGAATAGTTTATAGAGATGAAGAGACAAGTCTATCCGAATACCCAAAGCTAACATAGATCGACAGCACATCTTGTTTAGATGTTATATGGTTGGAGTATTTTACGTCCTATCAAATAAACCTCAGGCTTGTCTGTCCCTCTGTGTTATTAAAAAAAGTCGGAAATAATGTATTTAGCGAAAAGGGCATATGTTTGTGCATAGGTTTAGTTTTTGACGGGCACGTTGGTCTAATAGTAGCAATATGGTCGTAGGTTCGATCCCTATCGGCTCCAACACGGTTCTAATTAAATACTGTCTATAGTTTACGCGAGTAGTACACATTTAAATAAAACACTTTACCGGTTTAAAACGCGATATGTTAGTCTAGGCCTAGAAACGTCGGGCCGAAGTTAAAAATCATTTTCAAATAAGTTTAACTTATATATCGCGTTTTAAACCGTTAAAGTGTTTTATTTAAACGTTTCTAATTTTCAATTTACAATCTTTATGAAACATGGCAGAATTTTTGAAAATCTCGATGGGTGGTAGAAATATCGAAAATCCGTCCGGGTCACGAACCACCGTCCACGCATGAAAATGAAGTTTAATCGCGTTTCGATTTCAGTCTGTCGATTTCCGAATATCCCAAAAAAAATATACGTCGATAGCACATCTTGGTTAGATGGTATATTTAAATACGGGACTCGGACTTGTGCAAAGCATCCGAAACGTAGAGCCAAACATAAAATAAATTGCGAATAAGTTTAGCTAATACATTTCGCATTTTAAGCCGTTGAAAGTGTTTTATTTAAATGTGCACTAATCTCATAAACTACATACAGTTCTTCATTGTTATGATTTAAAGTATAAAAAAGCTTACCTGTGATTGACTAACTTCGCGATACTCAATAACAAAGTACAGAATACCACAACCACCATCTCCCCAAGAGTCGAGCCAAACAGTTACTGTCGTGGTGTTTAGCGTTATCATTTGGGAGTGCTTTGGTTTAACTGGTACTGGAAAAGATTAATATGATTCTAGTTAGCAAAATAAAGTATCAAAAATATTAAACTTTTATCTGAACAATTACAATTATCAGTCATAATTGTAATTGGCGAGGAAATATTTTCAAAAGTAAATTAGTATGGTTAAGATTATAAAATAAAAGTAAAGTTATTAGTTCGACTTAACGGTATAGCAAATGTAATAAAGGCTTTTTGAAGCTTATTATCTTGTTAACCAATCAATAAAGGAATTAGATGATTGGAACAAACAGGTGGTTGTCGCTCGACTTGATATAAAAATCTTTAATAAGCGTTCGAAATCAAAAATACTTCCAGGAAAACCCGACTTACCAGTTCCTTTAGTATAGGCGTGAACTATGTCGCATGGCAGGCCGGTACCGATTCGATTGAAAGCCGTGATGTAAAGTTGGTATCGCGTCCCACACCATAAGTTTGGCAGAACGTGTTCAGAGGTACCGGCTTCCACTTGTAATTCTTCCCAATCGCCGTGTTCGCGTTTATAATTTATTACGTAACCTGAAATAGAATAACAAACCACTGGCTTTTTAAACCTTTAACAAAGATCTACAGGCAATTTTTTAGATTACAGTAATATTTTTAATAATGTACCCAATATTATTAAAATATTGCCATACTCACAAGCTAATTACTCGCCATGTAACAACAATCTTTTCTGAATAATAAATGGGTGGTAGGAACATCGAAATTCCGTCCGGATTACAAACTAACCGTCCATAAATGGAAAAGACGTCAAATTTAATCGCGTTTCGGTTACAGTCTGTAGATTTCAGAATATACAAAGGAAAAATAGGCCGACAATGTAATTTGTAGTTATGGCTGGAGTATTTCACCTACTATCAACTGAGAACGCTTGTCTGTCCTCTATTATAAGAATACCTATGTAAATCTAAGTTTGGCCCCTGAATAACTCAGAAATCCCTATATTTTAGTTTTACAATACCTAATATTGGACTTCCCCCATCTCCCTGATCACTCCACTGAAGATGAAGAGAATCAGCGTAAGAATCGACCACAGCCAGTACGGGTGGCTGGGGTGGTACCTTTACTTCGACTATGTATGTAACGTCATCATGGCCGTGTTGGTTTTCCACTAGACACGTGTAGTTGCCGCTATCAGCGTACTGTGTCATGCTGTGAAGTTAAAAGAATACCATGAATTCCTACTGCTGAGGGTTGAGACCCTCCCTTGTACACGAAAATTGACAAACAGTGTAAGTTACTTCTATATATTTTAAAGGACTTTAATTTGTGTGTGAAATCCCGTTTCACCCCCGAGGGGCATGGGGCGAACACATTTCTGTGTCCGTTGCACTGATCCGTTCTTTAACAGGCAAGTAGTGGATCACACATCTGTTGCCCTGTCCGAACGAAACATTTTTTGTTTCCCTGGGATTTGAACCAAGAACCTCTCGTGCGTAATGCAATCGTTACGCACGTTTAACCAACCTGATTAGAAGTAAGTAGTACAATAATATTAACGACTTTTCGTACAGGGATTTTAATTTAGTAATTGTAAAATTAAAGACATTATACATCTTGTACTTGCACAAAGAAATGTATAATTAGATTGAAAGACTTGAATATATAGCTCATTAAATCAATTTTTTTGTGAAAAAGTGGCGTTATCTTTGATTTTTTCTGCTATCTCCGTATATAGGATGAAAAACAAAAGAACAATAGAGAGTATACTTCAACAAGAGATTGGGAGAAAGTGATACAAATTTGAAATTAGAATGTTAGTTATATACAAGGTACATAGAAAATAATCAAAATATCATATGCTCGTCTGTGCTCTATCATTAAAAAAAAAAATCTTATCTAATATATAATGCATAAAGTCAATTGTTTCTCCTTTTTACCTTATTATGAGAGTGCCATCGTTTGTAACGTTTTTCCTTAGCGTCGATTCAAGAATAGCCCCATTCATGCTCCAGGTCGTTGAAGGTATAGGAATACCTACTTTATTACATGATAGAGAGATATTCTCCTTCCAAGGTGTTACTATGCTACGGCTGAAGGATGTAATCCTTGCGGGCACTGAAATATTAACTTTGTATTAATAAAAACTATTAACTATTTAATTTTGCAATTTAAAACATATTCTTGGACAATTAATATTTAAGAGCTTTATTCCGTGTTCTAACTTATTTATCCGTATTTTAAGTTTAAAAAACTAACTTAGACCACGCAATTTAACTCATCACAAATTGAAATCTGAAATTACATACCTGAATCAGAGGGTAATACAGTGACTACCCGCGTAGCGTCACCTTCCCCAAGGCGAGTGGATGCCGAGACCCAGAACTGATGAGTGGCTCGTGATGGGGAACGAGATGTCTCGTGGGTGAGAGTACTTGGAGATAACATCCTCTTGTGGGTGCCCTCCTGAAAAGTATGTACATTTAACGCGATAACACAATTACTTCCATCACAGTTTACTTAGTTTTATAGCCTATTATAACCTTCCTAGATAAATGCTTTAACTAGGAAGGTTATATATTCTAACCAGTTCCTGAGATTAGCGCGTTGAAACAAACAAACACACTAACTCTCCAACTTTATATATTAGTGTAGATCTGTAAAATATGTCTTACTCACCTCTCTACCGTCTTCTATGACACTCATATAAAGCGTATATCCCACGAGTACACCATTAGGTGAAGCTGGGGGCAGCCATGATACTAAAATCTTATTCCTTGATGATACTACGGCTTTGATATCGGCTGGCGCAGAAGGGACTAGAAGATGAACGAAACTAGAGTTTATCTTTATTACACGTTTTGAATTATTGAATTAATTATAATAAAAATTCTTAAGTCTCTAAATTTCACTTGAATAAGTATGCACAGCGTCTACTAAAGTTATAAATACAGTTCACAAAGCTTATGAAATATTTTTTTAAACTGTTATCTACAAGTCCAAATTATATTGTTCGTGTAAATATAAGTTAGGTTATTTACAAAAAATGCAAACATACCATCTTCTTCAGTGTGGCAATAGACGGGAGCAGCTCGTACTCCATCACCTGCCGCGGTAAAGGCGCACACCGTCACCGAATAATTCGTATATCGTCGTAGTCCCGATAGCGTTGTATGCAGGCCAGATATTTGCTTGGTAACTGAATCTTCACTGCCTGAAAATACGTAGTGTAGTGAAAATAAGAAATACATAACATACAGGCTTTTTGACGGGCTCGGTCAAATGGTAGCAATGTATAGCTAATAATCAAGGGGTCACTTGGTCGCGAGCCCCACCGGGTCCAACATTATTTTAAGTAATTTATAATTTTTCTGCAAAATGGTGGCATTAAATGGGTTGGGAATTCGAAATTCCGTTGGTCACGAACCGCGGACCACAGATGAAGAGGCCGTGCAGTTTAAATATATCCAGTCGGGGCAGCGCATCTTGTTAAAATTTTATATGGCTGGAGTTTTCATCCACCATCATAAAAACAACAATATAACTTACCATACCAATCGGTAACAGGGGCGTATGTTACCCTGTAACCCTGAAGAACTCCGTTTCTACCCCGCATTGGTGGTGGTTCCCAGTTTACTCTGACTGACTGCGAGCTTAATGCAGTACAAGTTAGCGAGCCTGGTGGTAAGCTGGGAACTGAAAATGAAAATCTTATAACTTCACCGGTTATATAAAAATTTCTTTATCTCAAAATATTTTTGTTCTTAAATTGTAACGAAGCGGTAACAATAATAGATCGTATTCATTGCTATCTAAAATATGTATTTTTTTATAATATACAAACAAATGTTAAAATGGGAATTGATTTTCACAAGGCTATTGATTAAGTATTTAGCGCTTCGGTGGTTAATTTTTTACCATCCTCCATAGTAGTGGCCGTAGTTGGAGGGGATGCGGGTCCAGCACCACGACTGTTATATGCTTGAACAACAACAGCGTAGGGCGTGTGCTTCTGCAGTCCAGATAGCGTGGTACGTGCTCGGGAGCTACCTGTGCCCTCAACTGTTCTAACAGTGTACGAAGCACCTCCGGGACCGCTTGCACTTAAAACGCTGCTGTTACTATTCAACTGGTAGAAAAAAAAAGATATTATTTATCATGTAAGTTAATGTTAACCGTATGTGTAGCTAAATGGTTAATAGTGTCACCTAGCGATAAGCGCGAGAGGTCCTGGCTTCGAATCCTGGTGAAAAATAGATAGTTTTGGTCGGGCAAGCTACAGAAGTTTGATTAACTACTTGCTTGTAAATGAACAACCAGTGAAATGGATAAAGAAATGACGGAATTTCACTTTTTACCATGACGTTTATGAAAGGAGAAATAAAGAAAAGAATATTTAGTGCCAAAAAAATTAAAAAGACAGCAAAATACTTCAAACTAGATTCTTAAGCTAAAATTTTGTGACACATCGGGATACACTCAGCTAAATGCTGCACGAAGGGGAACGCACAGCGCTGTTTTTCAAGACTGCTGACGATATAAATAAAAAAAAATATCTCAATTTGTATGCACATAATACGTACAAACAAAAAAGGCCTAATTTAATTTAGGTGACCTATGTCTGTTTTACATCTTCGATTGTACGACCAAAGATGTTCTAAGTCAATAAATGTGTGTATACGTGGCTATTCAATATTTTAAGCTTTATGTTAGAAATAATGTTTTATATTCCATTTATTATGTAAAATGATAAAAATTCTTACTTCTTGAAATCCCACGTAGTATCCGAGAATATTTCCGTTCCATAAATCTTTTTGTGGTGGATCCCAAGTGACTATTAATTCCGTTGAGCTCTTCGCTTCCACTCTTACTTCCAGCGGTGGTCCGCTAGGAACTTTAATAAATATTGTTCATATTTTACGACTGTATTTGATACATTTCTTTACTATATAAGAGAAAAACAAGACTCTTTGTGATTGTACCTTCTTCAGTTGTAGTAACTTGTACTAATTGACTAGGCTCGCTCTGCCCCAAGCGATTTTCAGCGATAATTCGCAAATGATAGGATGTAGCTGGCTGAAGATTCTGCACACTTGCTGAAGTCACGCTGCCAGGTACTATGACTTTCTGTGGCGTTGTTGGCCATGGCTCTGTGGGTATCCCAAATTCAAATATATCGTATTTTTTGACATGTAAAAGAATTACCTTGTATCTCACGAAAATTGCGTAAATACGCAAGTGGATGAAACCTTGAATTAAGAAATTTTAAAATGGAACGTAATAGAACATACGTTTATAGAAAATAAATTCTGTCCTTGATATTGTAAAGTTTTATAATTGAAAAATGGCGCATAAACAATATCACATAATTCTATGGTTAATTGATGTTTAATAATGTTAAACGGAATTTGACGCACCTGGTGCCTCTTTGTATTGTAGAATGTAATTTATGATAGGACTATTTCCGGCATATGGCTGTGTCCAGGATATTTGTATAGATCTCGATTGTTGGTCTATTATCCTTATATTCTTTGGCATTTCTGGAACTTCTTGAACAACCAAATGTATCAGCATTTCATCTTGTCCGTATGCATTGGAAGCTCTACATGTCAAGGCGCCGGTGTCTTGTCGGTATGTCTGTAGTATGCTTAGTTCTGATACTAATCCGTCATCCAGGACTTGCTCTCGAATTGTATACCTAGAAAAATACTTATTATTAAATACAATTTAATTTAATTCAATTGACAATTAAAAGTCAATTATAAATAAAAAAAATTAAAAATCCGAACACGGGCATGGGGTTCTTGAACTGATATCCACAGCGATCCGTGCTGTTTTTGCGTTATTATTTTACAAAAAAAAAAAAAAAAAAAAAAAAAAAAAAAAAAAAAAAAAAGCCCCCTTTCCCCCGCTCCCCTTTAGCCTAAGAAAAAAATTTAATTTAATTCAATTGAATGGCTTGAACTGTTGAATTCCCCAGCATTCCGTGCTGTTGCTGTAACCAATTCAGCTACCGTGTCCTCGATGTCATCGTCGACCATTCTCGCTGGCCTCATTAATTTATAATCGATAATTGTTTAATCTATATAGCGCCATCATGAAAAATATTATTTCAAGTATCCAAACCGTTGATCCAAATGGTGCGCTATAGTATGGTGATGTGGACTTCGCCAGGTGACTTCAAGGGGCGCATCTCCTGATGCAGCACACTGAAGATGCGCAGCCTCACCAGCTGTCACTTGTACTGTTTTACTCTTCATTGGAAATCGAGCTGGAGCTAGGAAAACAATAGGATTTTCTGGTAAAAAAAGGTTTCTCAGACAGTTATTAATGTAGTTAAAATTTATTTGTTATTCGCATCCTTTTAATAGTCTTGTTGGATATAGCTTACAAAACTTGAACATACAGTGTACAATATTAAGTAACTTACTTAGTTTATAAGTAAAATTACATAAAATGTTTTTTAAATTGTTAGCTATCTGTAATATCATGCCTAAGCTTCATTGCAGCTTGGTTTATCAATACTGAAAATACGGTGAAAATCAGTGTTTTAATTTGTTAGTAAGTTTTTTTTAGTTAATATTACGTATTTCTTGAGTGCAACATTTAAATAAATGATTGTAATAATTATTTTTATTATATTTGTGCAGTAGTTCTTGCTTGACAAGATAATCCACCATCAAAGGTTTTAAAAGAATTTTAAATCACAAAATCTTACAAAATAAGAATATATAAAGTCATAAAACGTCGTCTAAATTTTCCCGTTAAAATATTCGCAGCGAAGCTTAGAAAGAAAAAAGCTCGAATTTATTTTCATCGTATCAACACACAGTAACTAAAGGCCTCGTCAGAACACATTTGTTCGGCACAGAAATATATTGACCGTAGAAGGTGAGTGTTTACAGACTGTTGGGTCTTGTGATTTTATTCTGAAACAAGGTTCGCGCTAAGAAAACTCTTTCACAGTGTTACTTGTTAGTTTTGCATAAATCAGACCCTTCGTTGTTTTATTTAAGCGTCACGTATTCCCTTTAATACTTATTAGGGCTGGGCCGAGTGGGTTTTAACCGAAATTCGGATGCGGATCACAAATAAATATTGTACAAAAGTATACAACAACATTCGGAATATTCAAAGGCAAAACAGATCGACAGCTCATCACGTTTAAATGTTACTATTAAGTGAACCCCCATGCTTGTTTGTTCCTTCTTTATTTTACAAATTAAATTGATATATTTTTTTATTAAATAAAAAAAAAGTATGACAAAAATTTATTAAGTATTAATATGAACTGTAGTGATGAATATCTTTAAATGTAATATTAGATAATTTACATATTCTACACATAGGGGTCGGAAATCCGATATTCATTCTAGTATTGGGCATGTCAAAGGTATTGCATCACTGAAGAGGTATAAGACGAGAACGTGGGACACCAAGATGTATAACGTATATACGAAAATAGTGATAGTGCATTGGTTAACACATCATAATGTTTTATAGATACTATTGACTTCTATCCTTTTGTTATTCATATACCTTCCAAAATTTACAACAATTATGTCTACTATAAAACATAATCTTGTGTACTGTATGTCTGATTATTAAATAGAACACTTTAACGGTTTCAAAAAAATATAAAAGTCAACAACTACAGCGCTACGTTTCGGATTCCATCTTCAGTCCCCGCGTTGTAAAGCATCCGAAACGACAGGCCGTAGTTAAAATAAAATTTAAGTAAGTAAGAAATATATTTCACGTTTGTAACCTTTCCGGTTTTATTTAAATGTGCACTACTCGCGTAAGCTACAGACAATACATTATTATTTATTGATACCGAATTTTGTTCGAATACGACTTGACACAAGCTAAATTCGGTTGAACCGAATACTGGCCCATCCCTAATATTTATGATTCAGTTTGTTTTACCAATTCAATTGGATGCATCGGCGAATATCAATGTTTATGAAATCATTTTCGCGTTTTCGGTCCCCATTAATATTGCTTTAAAGAGATATTTATCGGATAGTTTAAATTATGTTGAATGTTGGCAATAGATATCGTACTTTAATATTTTCATAAAATTCTATCTATCTCTATTTTTAAATTTCAATAAAAAAGCTGGCTTGAAGGATTGGCAATTCTATTGTTTATATTTAAAAACAAAGCAAACCTTATAAGATAGGTACCTTTAAATAACAATACTCAAACTAGGCTAAAAATTGGTAACAAATATAACTCTTCAAATTTAACGGTTTAAAACGCGATATATTAATTAAACTTATTTGAAAATGATTTTTAACTTTGGCTCGACGTTTCGGATGCTTTGTAGCAGCTGTAGTCACGGGGAGAGTTAAAAATCATTTTCAAATAAGTTTAACTGTTATATATCGCGTTTTAAACCGTTAAAGTGTTTTATGTAAATGTGTACTACTCGCGTAAACTATAGACAGTATTGGATATGAGACTCGTTTAGTGGTAAACCAATACGAGTTTTTTTATTCATTCAGGGGTGGAAGTTATTAAAATGCCTTTAATCAGGAACACATATAAACCATATCAATATGTCCGCAAGTTGTTAATCCATTTAAGATGAATGAAATATAAAAGACAAATGAAACATCGTAAACATTATGAACAAAAACAGCAACTCCTGTCAGAGTCAAATGTAATGGATGGAGATATATTTGTCCAACAACAGAAGCCAATATTGTCGAATACACACGTATAGGGTGAACTTATTCTTGTGGAAGCCAACTGTCTCGTTTTCCAATAAAGAGGAGACGTATTGCGACGTACGGTCATTGAGTTTTCTGCTCAAACGCGTATCGTTTCCGCCTCCTACAATCGAAGCCTAGATAAAATACTGTCTGTACTTTGATTTCTGATTAAAGGCATTTTAATAACTTTCACTCCTGAGAAGAAATGAATAAAAAAACTCGTATTGGTTTACCACTAAACGAGTCTCATATCCAATACTGTCTATAGTTTACGCGAGTAGTACACATTTAAATAAAACACTTTAACGGTTTAAAACGCGATATACAACGGTTAAACTTATTTGAAAATTATTTTTAACTACGGCCCGACGTCTAACTTTACGTCAGAGACATCCTCCATCTTTAGTAGCCCATGACCATGGCTGCTGCAAAGCATCCAAAACGTCGGCGCGTAGTTAAAAATAACTTTCAAATAAGTTTGATTAATATATATCGCATTTTAAACCGTTAAAGTGTTTTATTTAAATAATCCTATAGCATCTAAAAAAGATGAGCCGTCGATATCGCACTCAAACACCAACGAACCCGGCCTAGTTCCGTCTCATCAAACCTCTCTAAACAGAGAAGGACCGAAAATATCTTTATAGTCTGTAGAAAAATGTAATTATCTTTGTTCTATCTGTGGCGAGTAACATTTGCCCGCGAAATGAACGTTTCTGTTGAATTAGAGTAGGTAGCTATACGGAATTGCTGGCAATTTCAAGATTCTTTTGTTAGACTCCGAAACAAAACGTTTAAATTAAAAATTAATTTGGCTCTGACTCTTTTTAGTTGTGGTCTGAAGCAAGAAATCATTTATTATTTGAATCTGTGGGTTGCGTTAAAGGTACACATTTAACGATTAAAATGCAAACTGACAAATATGTTAGAAACGGCTGTTAGTACTGTGCTTTCAGACAACAGAATTTCTGGGATTTCAATCGAAAATCGATTTTTAATTCATACAGTGCCATCAGTGAAATGTGAAAATACAAAAGTTTTCAAAAGATACTTCACTGTAATTGTTAATAGTAATAGTTAATGGATGTTATTAGCTTTTTTTTAATGAAAGAAGAGGACAGACATGGCATAGGGCTCATTTGAGAGTAGGCGATAAACCCCAGCCTATAGCATCTAAACAAGTCGACCGATTTTGGCTTTAGATATTCGAACCCCACAGACTTAATATCCAGGTTTCCAGAGGATGTCCAGCATGTTTCAGAAGAAATATAAATTGAAAATTAGAAAAATGTTGGGGCTCGAACTCACGGCCCATCGATCATTAGCCATAAATATCATAGACCAACGAATAGCCTGTGATAATATAATGTTAGTTCTATAAAACGATCCGTAATAAGGAATTTAGTTGTAAGCTTTTTACACTAGATGGCGTAGTACAGCTAAGCCATTTAGCGAGTTATCGACACGTCTCGCAGTTCTATAGAATTAAATAAGGGTACGTTAGAATAAAGTTATTCAAGTTTCAGACGTTTCTTGTTCTTGACTCAGAATATCTGCTAGGTCAGGTGTGAATAATATCCCTGTTAACTGCGCGAGTTGGAAGTCTTCAACTTTCTTTTAAAATACTACTTTTAACTAGTTAGTTTTTATCCTTTCCGAGCTCAGAGAATTGGCTTTTAATACGACTCCATTGTTGCACAAACAGTTTTTGTTCTTTGCGAATTCGATTCGTTTCTTTATGAAAGTTACGTGAATAATATTTAAAACATTTATGTATCACTCATTTTAGTTATTACTAGCTGTGCCCGCGACTTCGTCCGCGTGGAATATTTATTTTAGACATCATATTATCATTTTGCAACCCTCAGCTTTATAAATGCGTCCCGATCTGGCATATACATATTAACAGATAGACATATATAATACAGATTTTTTTAAAGATATTTTAAGGAAGAATCATTCCTTTATTCATGTTTCTTGGCTTTTAGAAGCGTTTTTGCTGCGCATGCAACGGAAGCCCTCAAGGAAGAAGAATTTTCCCCTTTTTTCACATTTCCTTCGGTTATCTTGCTCTTATTAGGCGTAGCCATATATACTAAACCTAATTATAACCTAACCTTCGTCGATAAATCCTCTAACCAACACAAAATGACTTTTAATTCGAACCAGTACTTCCTGAGCATTCAAATAAACTCTTAAGTTTTACAGTAGAATATTACTGCAGAGCTTTGAACCCAGCACGTCTCGTGCTTAACACAATAACAGGCGACGCATTTTACCATTACGCTACAGAGCTATATAAAAAATAATGAACACAATACTGTGGATACATACATATTATATTTATATTCCGAAGATATAAAAATACCGCCGCGATAAGAAAAATGAGAAGGTATAAAGTATTTCTCACAATTCGTTAAACGTGGTCTTAATAAAATAATTTTAATGGAAAATGCCTTGGAGAGGCATTAGAAAAATAATGTTCTAAAATACAATGGAGGTAGTCTGGACCGCTATCGGAGCAATAATGAGGGTGAAGAATTTTCATTTCAGTTTCTTATACCAGACATCGAGGAGTGCTATCGAGGCATTCTTTGAGTTTTCACCGAGGCTTTCGTGCCTATTACGCTAAGTGAGTTATATCTACATCTGGATTTGGGAAAGTATATATAAAAATAACTAGCTAGTGGCATAGCTATGCCAGCGACTTCGTCCACATAGAAAAGCTATTTTGAGGGTCAAAATTTGCCTTTTGAAAACGTTAAAGTTGAAAGTGTGTTATTGGAATATCTTTGTTGAACACATGAGGGCGAAACGCCTAATGTTTACTTCTAGTTGGTTATGAGAATAGATTTTATACATTAAGAGAAATAATATTATATTATCATACTTAAAGCATTGTCTTAGGGCGAAGCCATAAGAGGTGTACTGATTTTGTCACTTTATATATATACAGGCTTCGAAATTAATAACTAAGTGTGTCAGCGACTTTATCCGCGTGGCATGGCAGTAGTTATGGCATCTAAATTTGTTTTAGCGCACCTCCTCTTCCTTTTTTAAAAATTCTAGCTGTTACCCACCACGTCGTTCGCGTCTCGTTGTTGTTGCGAGTTAATCTTAAAAGATAGACATATAGTGTCGAGGACATTTTTTAGATCATTTAAAGAACCATTCTTTTAGGTACCTTAAACCTTTGCAACGTCAGCAACGGAATCTCTCAATGATGGATAATTTATCCCTTTCTTCCAGATTTCCCACCGTTTCTTCGCTCCTGTTGGTCGCAACGTGATCTCTCAAAGAACCTTTCTCTAAGTGCTCTAAGACTTATTATAAATAATTTTTCACTTCGATCCACTAGTTCCTGAGATTAGCGCGTTAAAAAAAATAAACAAACTCTGCAGCTTTATAATATTGGTATAGATTAATAGGCTAGTAGACACGAGAATGGAAGCGCTAGATAACTATTAATAATTATTGATCAATACGCTATCAAAAGCTCATCTATTCATAAGCTCAACGTTATTGTAATCACATTAAAAAACATTTGAGTTTGTTCAACGAATTACAAAAATAAATTTGGAATAATCTTATGAGTTTTACTAATTTATAGCCATAACCGGAATTTTGATTTATTTTTATGAAAGCCCGTTTCCCCCTCGTGGGGCATGGGGCGAACACATTTCTGTGTTCGTTTCATTAATCCATTCTTTTAACGGGCAAGTAGTTGATCAGACTTTTGTGCCCTGCCCGAACGAAACAATTTATGTTCCCTGGGATTGGAACCCAGGACCTCCCGCGCTTAACGCAATGCGTTTAACCATTTGGCTACAGAGGCGGTCCACAATCCTACTATCCATTCAATATCTAGACTTTAATGTCCAGTATGTTTTAAATAAAATATATATTGATTAGAAATATGTTGGCCTCAGTGGGGATCGAACCTCCGAACCGTAAATATTAGTCCTACATTGCAACCATTAGACCAACGAGTAGGTCAAAATTTCTCCTTACAAACCTTCACAATTTTTATTCTTAATAACACGCTACGCTAAGCCGTTTTTTATTAGCAATGGTAAAAGAAGATATTTCGCAAGATTTAATTAGCTTTGACAACGTCGGTACACGAAGAATTCCATCTGCTCAAGTACAGCCGAGTACCAATTCACTTTATAAACTATCCGAAGATGAAATACTTGCGCGGAACTTTCCTAAAATGCCGAATAGTTTTAAAGTTCAATACAAATATGAGCAATTTAAAGTTAGCTGAATTATTGATCAAACAGCGAGGAAAGCGGAAGCTGGGAGTGTTCGAGCAATTATACATCTGAGTTGTGATAACTAATATGTGTCTTTCACCGAGTTACAATTATTTCCAGAAACAAAGCTTTTGTTTTTATCATATACTAGCTGTGCCAGCGACTTCGTCCGCGAGAATCTATTTTTGGGCATCCAAATTAGGTTTTGCAAAACCCCTCAATCTTTATAAACTTAAGCCACGACGTCCTTTCCCGTTGTTCTTGCAAGTTAATCTTAAAAGATAGACATATAGCGTCGCGGACTTTTTTTAGATCATTTAAAGAGGAATCATTCTCTCATACGGAATTTTATAGATATCTTGAACCATTTTCGTACGCAACCGAAACCCACAGACATAAAAATTTTTCCCAGTTTTGTTCACTCTTCACGCTGTATCTTCACAGCGCGATGTTTTATAGCCTATAGCCTTCCTCGATAAATGCTCTAACCAACACAAAAAAATATTTTTTTAATTCGTACCCGTAGTTCCTGAGATTAGCGCGTTCAAACAAACAAACAAACTTTTCAGCCTTATATATTGTATTATATTGCTTTGTATATTTGTAAGCGTAATTATATTACGTCAATCTCAATTAACAAATTAAGATTTGTTAATTGTCACTGTCAATGTCAATTTGTAAAACTAAAATCAATCTTTGTAACTGATATTTTTTTTTATATAAAGAAGGACAGACTAGTATTGGTTCACTTCATGGGAGGTAGATACCCCAGCCTATGTAAACAAGATGCGCTATCGATCTATTTTGGCTTTGGATATTCAAACTGCCACTTTATTAGTACTATAAATTTTTGTATTGATGTAGTCAGTGTAGAAAGGCTTATATTTGATACGAAAGAAAGTCTAATGTTTGCTGTGTATGTATGATTATTAGGCCGATCACTTAGCTCAGTTAACATCTAAACATTGTCGACCTATTTTAGCACTGGATATTTGGAAATTCACGGACTGAACCCGAAACGCGATTAAACTTCACGGCTTTTTCATCTGTGGACTTGCCGGTTCTTGACCCGGAGTCCAACATGTTTAGATAAAATATAATTTCCTCTATCATTAAAAAAATATAAACACAATATTGATTTTATAAAGAGGAACATCTCATTAATAAATACTCACCATTAACTTTCAAGAATATCAGCTTGCTAAGACCCGCACCAATGTCGTTTCTGGCCTCACACAAGTAATGCCCTTCGCTATCCTTAGCCACCCTTTCGAAGACCAGTGACCCGTTTTCAAGTACCCTAGCACTGCCTTCGAACATGAAGTCCTTGTACTCTCCTGGCGTATTACCTGATAAATAACATATAAACAATGAATCCCCTTGAATCGAAAATGATTAAGTTTGTAACGTTGACCCCCTGTATAGTGTATTTTTTCTAACTTGGCAAAAGACCAAAACAAATATGACCGATTTTAAACTATAGCCCCTGAAGCCATTATGCCTATGTCGTTGATGCCACAGATGACACAGGGTTAAATAAATATCTATTATATATTGACCAAATAACCTCTGTATTCAAAATTACTTTTATGACGACTTATTATTATTTTTTTATGTCATTGCAAACGTTGATTACGTTTGTAATGTTTTTTAGCGATCGTGCATGAGTGGGACTTCTACCTTCTGTTATCGTTGACTTTGGTTTGCATCTCCTCCTTATGATATATTTGTAAATGAACTAAAATAACTAAAGAAATTTTAATCTGTGCATAAATTCATTTTTAGATTTTTTATTAATTTTACCATGAAATTGTGAGATTGAATTTGAGCTAGTTCATTAGTTTAATATATAATCCAGTATCTCAAAGTATTTTTAGTGTGAATCAATGTAACCTAGTGAGAAAATCACGATGTATAGAATTCATGTAAATTGCCAAGTAAGAAAAAATACACTATAGATACAAATACATTTTTGTACTTATTTGATATAGATTTATAAAGAATTATTTTAAATGTTGGAAAAAAACCACGACAGAGATGAGACCTGAAACCAGAACCAACAGCAGCTAACTTATATGTAATAAGTTATCCCCTGGGATATCATGTCACATCTCTTATAGGCATTATGGTGTAAAAATTATAAATATTTCTGTGACTTGAACGTGGTTTCTTGTTTAAGAAACTACTATATTTCAAGTATTGTCCCTAGTTTGTGACGCGAACCCTGGAGCTCTCGAGCTAAACGCAATTCTAGCATGTTTAACCATTTAGCTACAGAGATTTAGGAACATTAGGACATTTAGGAATTACTATTTGTAGTTGTCGCATTTTTATGATATTTTTCATTTATTTTAATGACATATAATATAATGTAGTCTTAGTAGGTCACCATTTACTTTTTCCTTACTAGAAAAAAGTTGAGCAAACAATACGCGCGCCCTGGATATATTTCCAACTAATTCGCTCTTGTACCATTCTAGTTATACTTCGATAGGAATATTGCTTCTTTGTACTGCACCTAAGCATTGAAGAAAGAAATAGTCCGCACAAAGAAAAACTTGTTGCAAGTATTTCGATTCAATTCCCTTTGTCAACTCTTCGTATAACGTACATTTACCTGTAAAACTTTAATGTCGTAATATTTTTATGAAGAAACCGTTCGTTTTAAATAACTTCGAGAGCTACTTTCCCAGGGAAATGTCTGCGAATTCCTCTTCGTACGTATTTTTCTGTGTGAATTTCATATGGCGCTTATTGAATAAGGTGAGGGATGGAAACGATATTTTGTATAAGATAGAAGACGTAAGTGTTTTACTTATATCTTTGTAACTTTTATATAAAACACTGTTACGGTTTAAAACGGGAAATTTATTACTTGAACCTATTTTAAAATTATTTTAACTGCATTTGAACTTGCAACTGAAATTTCTGCAAGAACTCGACCAGTTTCGCCAAATACCAACTACGAAGGAACAGATGGCGCTAGCGTAGCAGTTTCTACTATAACATTAAAGACATCTCCCTCCATCTTTCTCCGTCTCCCCATGACTACGGCTGCTGCAAAGCATAACGTTCAGCCGTAGTTAAAATAATTTGTAAATACATAAGTTTAACTAATTTATTTCACGACTTGGTTCGTTTTTTTATTAAATGTGTACTACTCGCGTAAACTACAGACAGTACTTTATCATTGTGACTTACAAACGATTAATGACGTAGAGTTTGATTTTACTCGTGCTTTCGAACCCCCAACTATAGTGTATCATGCCAGTTAAGCTACATTTAACTAAAAGTATTGATTGAAATAAATGACATACCAACGGCTTTCTTCCAAGTAATTGTAGGTTTGGGATAGCCGTCCGCTTGGCACTGCAACGTCACGTCTTGGCCCGCAGCGACAGCTATGTCGCTTGGCTCCAATCTCCATCTAGGGGGGACTGTAATTGAAAAATAATTACTACCTCCATGGAAGACGTTAATTAAATTTGTTGGAATTCTCCCGCTTCTAGCTTTTCTCAAATGAGTTGTGACTTCGACTCGTTGGCTTTTCGTTAATTCCTATGATATAGTAATGTTTTCGGAATAGATAAAGTAAGGTGTAAGCGTAATTATTTATAATTTTCTGATATTTTAAAAATAAAAGACTTAGGAATATCGAAATTCCATCTAGATTGCAATCCACTGTCTACAGGTAGAAACCAGTGTGTACGCTTTTTGGTCTTGTAACCGAATGCCAAAGTCAAAATAAGTCGACAGCGCTCGATTTAGATATTATAGAGAACATTCTTAGGAAGTATAGAAAAATCATATCTATGTTATTTTTATTATGAGAAATATATTTAATAGTTGTATAATTCTACAATTACAATAGTTGTTATAATATTTAGAATAAGCTATTCATATTTTTTCGCAATCCTATATCAATAAATAATTTCGTATATATGTATATAGATTCAAGGGGTGTTTTCATTAATTGGTAATTGCGAAGTTTACTTCTTTATACTAATTTAATAAAGTTGAAGAGTTTTGAACGCGTTTATCTCAGGAATTCGAATTCGAATTGAAAATGATGACCAACAGGAGCGACGTAATAGTGAGAAATGGGAAATCTTTACGTGCGATGCAAAAATAGTTCAAGATTTCGGGATGTCTTTAAATATGTATAAACAAAATAATTATACTGTTAGCACCAAGAACCGTTATGGTAACCAAATATGATCGAAATATTGGCAAAAGAACGTTTGCCCGGTCAGCTAGTTCCAGGCTTGAATGGCACGGCTTACACACGCCGTCACGTGTAGCAAATAAACTGAATTACCATGAGCTGAAGGTGATTATTGATCGTTGCTTTCACACGATAGATTACCGTTAACAGTCAAAGGCACTGTGAACCGTTCGGAGCCGGCGACATTTGATGCGATGCATGTATAATTTCCGCTGTGGAGCGAGGTGATGTGCTCAATCACCAGGGACGCGCTGTACTCATCCATCCGACGGGTGATGATGCCGCTAGGGGCATACGGCGATGACGTCACCGCCTGACCATTCTTCTCCCAGCGAAACGCAATCGGCAAATCCCCCTCCAATATCTGGCATGAAATGGCAGCCCTCATGCCCTCCCTTAATAAATTCGTCAATGGCTGGATGGGCAGTATCTTCGGCTGGACTGAAAACAAAAAGGAGACGGTGTAATAAAAGCAATATACGTTTAATAATCAAAAGATGGGCTCGATCTTCACTGGGTCCAACATGTTTTAATCACTTTATATTTAAATCACTTTAACGGTTTAAAACGTGGTATATATTAGTAAACCTTATTTGAAAATTATTTTAAATACGGCCCGACGTTTCGGTTGCTTTGCAGGAGCCGTGGTCATGCGAGACGTCCAGACCCAGAGGTCAGAGAGACACAGCGTTTTAAACCAATAGTGTTTTATTTAAATGTACTACTCGCGTAAACTACAGACTGTATTTAATTACTTTATATTTTTTCTGAAACATGTTGGACTTCGTCTGGAAAGCTCGGATAGTTTTATAGAACTAACATTATGTTTTCACAGGCTATTTGACAGACTCGTTGGTCTAATGGTAGGATTGTATGGCTATTGATCAATGGGTCGTGGGGATCCCCAACATGTTTCTAATTTTGCTAAAACATGCTGGACTTAGTCTGGAAGCCTGAATATTAAATGGGGGGACGAACGAAATTCCGTCGGGGCTACGAACCACCGTCCATAGATGAAAAAGCCTTGACATTTAATCATGTTGCAGTTGCAGTCTGTGGATTTCCGAATATCCAAAGCCAAAAAATGTTTAGAAGCTGGGGTATTTCACCCACCATCAAGTGAACCATATGCTTATCCGTCCTTCTCTATCAATAAAAAAAACTGTATTCTTCGCGCCACATCGATCCCCGGTCCCAATTAAGCTCTCTAAACAAAATTTTGGCAATACACCAAAAAATTTCCACTTCGCCGGACGTTACGACTAATTAATACGAGATTTAAGCTCTGTTTATCGTCGTTTTTAATGTAGATCCCAGTAGCGGAGGCTAAGATTTTTATATTTTATTTTATTATCCTATTAAGGCGGGTTAAGGTGGATGCGGCGGGAATAACAAGCGCGCGAAGTTTAATGAATTACGGATGAATAAGTTCACTCGGAACCTGCGATTTTATGATGCGTTAAAAATTTTCCTTCGAGTATTTTAAGAGTTTTCAACTTCCCTGTAGACTTTATATCTACAATGCTACGTATTTGTCGCTATATTTGTAGAAATACAGAGTAAATGCAATATTAATTCAATATTAAATGCAATAGAGAGATTATATCTGTAACTTAGCTAGTATAGAAAACTTGAAAATAAATAGAACCCCATTTATAAATAGCCTAAGTAGATATTGTTGAAATAAATCACTTTAACGGTTTAAAACGCGATATCGCGATATATATGTCGGAGAATTATATTTTTAGTACCTACTATGTGAATTGCCACCACATTGATGTTAGACATAGTGTACTCTGTGGTAGGTTACGGTCAACTGTCAAAATTGACAATCTATCGAGTCAAGTCACTGTGATCTGTAGGTCAGTAGTGCGATTATAAAGATTCATGCTCGTGAACTCTTGAGGGCACTTGCGTGGAAACGTCGCCTGACTGATAATAATCCAGGCGACTACGAGGCAACGAATTCTTTTATAATTTCCGACATATATTAATTAATTATATTTGAAAATGATTTTAACAAGGGCCCGACGTTTCGGATGCTTTGCAGCAGTCGTGCACTTATAACTTAATATATATCGAAGTTTAAACCATTAAAGTGTTTTATATTATGTATTCGCGTAAAATACAGACAGTGTTTAGAGAAATTGTTTTAAGAATACTTTTGTTAGATCATAACCACAGCATTAAATTCAATGTTAAATGAAGGCTATTAAAAATAAAATTTACGACGTAAAAGCTTTACCTAAAAAAAGAATACAATCCTATCAAAGCGAAAATATTTTTTTTATTATACAAGGGGAAAAAGAGAACCGAAGATCAGAAGTTGAAAAGGGTATTGATTACTAATGAAGACTTAAAAATTGATATACAAGGGACTCCATTTCAAGTAATCAGTTGAAAATATTGAGAATAGTTACTTTGTTTAGAATTATTGCAATTATTATGAAAAAAATCATTAAATTACTACAGCGATAACTATATATTCTTAATATAAAAAACGCCTCCGTGACTCAATAGGACCTAGTTTCAAATCCAGGGGAAAGATAACAGTTCCGGTCTAGCAGGGCTAAAAAGTTTGATAAAGATATAGAAATTTTTCTGCACATTTTTCTTAGGAAAATCGTAATTTCAAACTTTAAAAAAAAACGAATATAAAGTTTAAATAAAACAATTTAACGCTTTAAAACGCGATATATATTAGTTTAACTTACTTTAAAATTATCTTGACTACGGCCCGACGTTTCAACGAGCTGTGGTCACGGGGTCGCGTAGGTATTTGAATTTAGTGTAAAAGGTATTTACCGTAGAATAAAGTGGAGAGAGGTTTCCTCTACGAATATTCGTTATACTAAATTACCTACCCAATATTTGCACCTCCACATCTCGTCTGGCAACATGGCGTTGTCTGTTAGTCGCTTGACAGGTGTACGTGCCCGCATCTTCGCCTCGTTGGGTCTGTTCCACAATCAGCGTGCCGTTCGGGAACACCTTTTGACGTCGATTGAGGGGTAGAGTTTGTCCATCTATAACGCCATTTTAATATTAATAAAGTCCTTAAGTAACAAAAAAAAATATTTGAAGATGAATTTGTACTAAGAATTATTTTAACAATTTCCGGTCACTGTGCTCCTGTAGATTTTAAGACTATAAAAATATATATAAGTCAAATCTTAATATTGAATTAATTGCATTGCAACTGCTGTAATGCCAGACTTCCTAGTTCTGTTGTCAGTTTTGGTAACTAATCTTTAAAGATATTAAGATTATCTATTTCAGTATGAAGGTAACTTAAGTGTAGATGAAGACTTGTTCCGTTATCATGACTGTTAAAATCGTTAGAATAAAATATTTTAACGGTTTTAATCGTGATGTATATAAGTTAAACTAATTTGGAAATTATTTTACTACTTCCCGACGTTTCGGATGCTTCGCAGCGCCGTCTCACCGTGACCACGGCAAAGCCTTTTTAAGCGTTTAATATATATAAGATGGCCGCTTTAACATATTAACATATCGTTAAATTTGACAATTACTACGTTCACGGATGGACATTATTCAATTTTTTAATGATAATTTCGTGTGGGATGGTCAATCGATTCGACGTGTAATACGTCACAATGACAGCTTGTCAAAACGTCAGTCGGGTGTTCCATGTACCCTCATAAGTATTTATTTCTGTCTTTTTTCCTTATCTTATGGTACCTCGGCGTTAGAGCAACAGCACAAAACGCTACGAGTTTGAGTCACACGTGTAATTGTAATTGTTTATAATTCAAAGTACATATGTTAAACAATGTGGATAAACGTTATATTTTTAACCATAACAAACGCATTCAAACAATAATTCATAAAGTATTTTTCATTTACTTATATGTATTTAACTTGAATTTTTTAAACAAACACACAATTTATATTAAATCATCATTTTTTCACAAGGTTTACATTGATTTACACTGAAAACACTAAGAAACACAGGCTTAAATACTGAACCTATGTAACTACCTGAAATTCATGTAGTAAAAATTAAAATTTTGTTATAAATTTATTAAAGAACCTAAAAAAAGTATTCACGTAAATAGGCAGATTAAATTTCTTTAGTTTGCCATTTACATAGGAACGACAATAGAGAGAAAATCCCACTTAGGCACAATGGCTGCAAAGCATTTGAAACGTCGAGTTATATAATAAAGATATTTAAAATTAAAAAAGAAAAGGTCGTCATAAAAACGATTTTGAATGTTGAGGTTATTAGACCAATATAAAATTTGACATCGTGGCATCAACTACACTCTACAATAGTTTACCATGGTTTAAAACAGGCCATATTTGTTTTGGTCTTTTCTCAAGGTAGAAAAAAATACAGTATTATACATTTTAAGTATCCACAGTTTTCAATCTGCAAATCATTCGAAGTTCTAAAAGCTATATTAAGTTATGGACTGTGAGCGTCGCTTGATAAAAGGGGCAATAAATTCCCACCTATATTCTGACGAACAATAAAAGGGAATAGAGGGCACCTAAATTATTTAAGAGGCAACTAAATAAAGTCCTATGTAAAAGATAAGATCGTTGTTGACAAGGGTCTCGCCGGAAAAGGAAAATTACACGGGAGTGACCGAAGTGCCTTAATTTGATCTTACGCAGTAATTCTGTTAAACGAGCTAAGCATTTTATGGTCGGCCATTTTTCTTTTGATACTTTTTTTTTGATCTGGACGAATGGTTCAGGGTACTGATAAGTTTTTGTCAGAGCCAAGTGCGTTTACCCGGAAACTGATTGATGCTTCATAGTTATCCGTCTGTTTACAATTTTCTATTGGAATATGAGATGATAAATTGCTGGAAGAAAAATGTACTTACTGTTATTTTTACACTAGCTGTGTCAGCGACGTCCTCTGCAAGAATCGTTATTTTGGCCATCCAAATTCGTTTTTGCAAACCCCTTCATCTGTATAAACTTAAACTGTTTCCAACGACCACCCATGAGTTCGGTCTAGTTCCTTCCCGTCGTTCTCGCAAGTTAATTTTATAAGATAGACATATAGCGTCGCGGACGTTTTTTAGATAATTTAAAGATGATTAATTCTTTCATACATATTTTTTAAATTATCTTGAGTCGTTCTCGCAGCGTACGTCTCGGAAACCCATAATGATGGACCCATAGTCTCATCGCGATTTGTTATAGCCTATGGCCTTCCTCAATAAATGCTTATTCCAACACAAAAATACTTTTTCAATGCGAACTAGTAGTTCCTGAGATTAGCGCGTTCAAACAAACAAACAAACTCTTCAGCTTTATATCTTAGTATAGATTTTGAAGTTTCAATTTATCCTACAAACATCTATTTTTATACTGAGTGTATTGAAGTTTAAAAGGTTTTTCTGATTAGACATAAGTCCGTTTACATACTCCTATTATGTACAGTATAAAGAAATATATACAACGTAACCTAGCCATTATCTATATATTAGCATGTTTGTGCTATTAACATCACTCAACTAAAGCGTAGGCAGAAGTTTGTTTCTCGTAGACAAAAATGTTTATATTTGATGTCATCTTATGTCTTAGGTTAAGGAAAACATCGCAAGTTAACAAAGAAATACAAATTCGACTACACGTGTCATATCCTCAGCGTGATAGACTAACATTTAACTTAGAAGGCCTGTTTCTCAGTACTGTAACCATTACGTTAAAGAGTAGATTATACAGTGTATAAAATATATAAATGACGCACGAAATTATAAAACTTTTTCTCAACGTGAATCAAAGGTAAGGCTTTGAAATGTGTCGGGAAAAACCACGTCAGCAACAACTTAAAAATTCCTCCCTTTATTGGATCGTGCAGGCACGCTTGTTCGAAGATGGCTGTCACGCGATTTCTTATCATTAGGGCTCGCTCATAGTAAAACGCGACGAATCTAAATAAAGCGAGAGCGGACTGTAGTCTACGCGAGTAGTGCACAATTAAATTTTTACTACAATAACTTTAACGGTTTTAAACGCGATATATATTAGTTAATCTTATTTGAAAGTATTTTAACTACGGCCCGATGTTTCGGATGCTTTTCAGCAGCCATTGTAACGGAGAGACACACGGTCTCAAAATAATTTTCAAATAAGTTTAACTTATATATATATGGAGTTTTAAACCGTTAATGTGTTTTATTTAAATAGGAGAACGGCTACACTGAGCAGATTTAAAGTTTTTGAATAAATCACTTTTAACGATTTAAAAGAAATATATGAAATGTAAGTAAACGTATTACTTAAACTATATTTTGTATAAGTTATTTACGCCGCGTTTCGGATGCTTTGCAGCAGCCGTGGTCATTAGTACCGTACTAAATTTAAAGTAATTACTTTATTTAATTTACTGTACAAAAAATACTAAGGTGACGCCACGGGGCAATAGCAAATTCAGCGAAATTGCAATAATTAAACGTGTATCTTTTTGTGTAATAAAACAAGTTGCATTTTGTATCGCTATTTTATAAATTTCGCGACACGTCGCGTCCCAGTCTGGGCTGATCTTTACATGATAAGCAGTCCCACTAAAGCTGTTGGTTTTTATATTTTATAACGTTTTAAATGTTCCTTAAAAATCCTAAAAAAGTGTTCCAAAATTAATATACGGATCTTGAACCCACGTTAGGCTAATCGAAACAATGCATTGATTCTCTGGTAATCGAACCCAATATATTTTGTAACGTCTTGTACAAATACTTGTCTTGTACAAATTTAAAACACACGAAAATAATTAATCAAGTTCTTTTAAGAGTTAAAAAAAGAATCTAGTTACAAAGAAAATAATAGATGTTGTTCTGTTCGTTAGTTTAATTAAATTTATTATTCCGTTTATAGTTCTCCAAAGATTCTATACAGGTAACAAAGTGTACTGACATTTTAAATAAAAAAATCCGAACGTCTTCGTTTACTTAACCCACTTTCTTTACCTGTTGCAGAGAGACTCCTGACCTCCCGCTTAATTCGATATACTAAAGTGTCCTCCCGGGCCCGTTTAAACGGTAAATACACGATTTATTTTGTGTATTGGAGAATTGACAGAACACGTTTACAGTTTGGTAATGACCACAGATAACAAATATTTTTTGAATTACATGTTAAGAATCAATAAGTAGAGGTGAATTGTTGAATAAGTGCTTTAAATTAAAATGTTATATATACAGAAATCCTATATTAACATAAAATTATTATTACGTCAAGTATAATATAGAATGAGTGATAAAGGAAGGGGGATTAGATTAGGGATTTCCGTGTATATAAGCCAATGTAACTCGTCATATAAACGTTTTGTACCGCAGGTTTAATTATTCTTACTTTTATCTATCCAGTGAAACTGAATTCCTAACATTTGTTCTACCTGTTGTAATCTGTCTATAGTCTTTTGTATTTTGTGTTCTCTTACTTTTAAACTTGTAATTATTTTTTTAATAGAGTGTGGTTTCTCTATAAATTCAAATTCAAACGATTTATTGCGCTATTTACTGTCTATGAAAGAATTAAATTCTTCACATTTGATAGATATTATTTTTTGTTATTTGGAAATTGTTTTACTACAATTCGTATAATATACTAGTAAATTTATTGTGATAAGGCTGTATAACAAGATAAAAAAGTGTATGTTATAAGCATAATATTATTACCAGTACAACGCATGTTTAAAGCTTCTATTATTCTACAGTGTGCTGTAGCTTCAAGTATACAACAAACGTCCGAGTTTTGGCGCCATACCTCTTTCCCAGGTGATAGATTCAATTGGATATCCGGCCACTGGACATTTGATATTCAAATCGCTGCCGGCGACAGCTGTCACTTTGGGCATTTCGCGAATGTAGGGCAGCCCGTAGACGTTGACCCGTGCCGCGTGGCTCGCTTTTCCCGCCGTGTTGCTGGCAACACAGGCGTACTCGCCGCCATCTTGTTCTGTCACTCTGCTAATGTTGAGATGGCTTACCACGTCGTCTTGTAATGTTACGTGCTGGCCGACGACAAACCTAGTTTTTTAAAAGACAAATTAAGTTTTATCTGTGGCACGGTTGGTACATATTGAATTAATTGTTGTTTATCGCAATACGCAAATTATTATACTCGTAGGTATTTATTTTTCATTTACATATAGACGTATAAAAGCATTAATAACTCGTATTTTCTATTCAATAAAACTGTTGCAAAAAGTTACAGTTGCTGTTAAGACACGATTAAAAGTTAATGTACATTTGATCAATTTAATTTTATTTAAACTGTACAATATTTCCAAATTTAAATTATTTAAAATAAAAAACCACTTATTTAATTTAGAACAAAAATGCGAATTAAGTAATGTCATATCGTCTCTTTAGTTAAAAATATTTCCATACTTATTGTTTTTGACAATCATCTTCCGTTCTTACCTAGAGTTGGTCGGTATCGGAAATCCATCTAGCGTCCACGAGAACTGGGGAGGTGGGTGTCCCATAGCCACACATTTCAGAGACACGCTCGGGCCCGGCTGAAGTGTCTGCTCGGAAAACCAATAAACTAGCTCCGGTTTCGATTCTACAAACAAAAATAATATTTCTCTTAAGTTTTATACAATTATTATCTTACTTATATAGAATCAGTCATGTAATTACAGTTTGACTACAACAACGCCCGACTTCCCTGGAAACTGGAGCTGTGGAAACGGTGATATTAAAGATCTGATGAAAGTGTCAACACACATTATATTCCTCCTAATTATTTCATATTTATATAAAATAGTTTTTAAACGTTTGAAACGCGAAATATAGCTATTAGTTAACTTATTTAGAATGAATTTTAACTACGGTGCCACATTTCGCATGCTATATTTTTCTTCTTTCAAACCCATATAAAGTTTTTATTTTAATGTGTACTACTCACTACAGACAATACCTACGTAATAATTTTGCGAACCTAAAACGGTAAAGATTCAAAATATCGTAACTAAATACTTAGTAAAATTTTTTAAGTAAATATTTTATATAAACATCGCTGTAATCTTGCCATGTTTTTATTATTTATCTCTCGTATTTAAAAAGACTATTGTCACCACAAATTATGATATAAAACATTATTCTGACAGCGCGCTTAATGCTCACAAAAATAATGTCGCAGAGAAGATGAATTGCCCCAAAATCTGGATAAAGCTGTAAGTCTGATGAGCACCGCGCAACATTAATGTCTAGATACTTATTTTAATCTCATTTCACTTAGTGGTTTGTTAGGAACGCAGTAATTTATCACTTTGCGACGTATCTCGCGTTACAGCTGGTAAGAGATAAGAAGAATAAACCCATTAATTTCCAGCGAGCTGAAAGCACAGGTCTCGTACAATTTGCGTATAGACTAAGTAGAGATAGTGAGTGGTGGGAGAGCTCGCCAAATCCGCCCGGAGCCGTTCGTGGCACGACCCCGCTTACGGCTAATACTGTTTTTCATGAAATTACAAAGTACAAAACGGATTTGCCATCTTTGTTGTGCTAATTTTATTATGCTTGGCGTTTCTGTTGGAAAATTAACCAAATTTTTTGTGATATGAATGATTTTCTTCGTGCTTTAGGGTCTCTTTTAAAGATTTCCACTAGTGGCTAACTAATCCAGGCCCTTCCTTCACTTGTAAAGGATCTGGTGACTTTTTTTCAATCATTTTATGTTATAAACGAAACTAAACTATCATATACACTAAATCGCCGATAAGTCGCATCCCGTCTTTCTTGCAAGTTAATCTTAAAAGATAGCATATAGTGGGTCATTTTTTCAAATCATTTATAGAGAAATCATATTTAATATATATATCTTGTACCGCTGTCGCAGCATACGCAACGGAACTCCTGAAATATCAATATAATTTAGCTGGTATTCCTCGCGTAGTGATGTTTTATAGCCTTAAACGATAAATGCTCTAAGCAACAAAAACTTATTATTTTTTAAAATTCGAACCAGTAGGTCCTTAGATTAGGGCGTTCAAACAACCAAATGCTTCAGCTTTAATGTTTAAGGTATAATCATTTGTCGTAAATATTACGTATTTGAAAAAATAAATGGGTACTTTACCATTTCCCAGTTACCTCTTTACCTCTTACCCCTTACCTTTACACACGAACAAACCTTTCTGTTCTTATAAATTCCGAAACCATAATAAATATTAGGTAATAAAATATACCTGAACTGGCATTTAATATTGCGGAAAAACATTTGTACGTTTCATGTTAACACTAAGACTAATTTATTACACGAGAAAGCTAGTTAAGGTCGTCGGAAAGTAAACAGATTTACAGTATTAGTTTGTGTTAATTTACGTAAGCAAGAGACTGTATTTTACGGACGATTCTGCAGGTATACCATTATTTACCTTAAATACTGTCTATAGTTTACGCGAGTAGTACACATTTAAATAAAACATTTTAACGGTTTAAAACGCGATATATTAGTTAAACGACGTTTCGGCTGCTTTGCAGCAACCGTGGTCACGGGGAGACGGGCCGAAGTTAAAAATCATTTTCAAATAAGTTTAACTAATATATCGCATTTAAAACCGTTAAAGTGTTTAATATTAATTATTAATTATTTTTTTAACGTTTAATTTTTCTACTTTGTAATTAACATAGAGATGTCATAAAACAGACATATACCGCCTGTTTTAAATCAATAATAATTCTATTTACCTACAATAAGGCTATCTTTACCTAGTCGTAACAAGTTTTCTTTGTTTAACTGGGATTCGATATTTTGTGCTTCAGTTTTAAATGCGTTACCAAAAGTAACAAGGTAAGGTCGTGGGTACAGCTTAAGTCTAAAAAGATGAAGGGGTTTGCAAAAACGAATCTGGATGCCCAAAATAATTCTCGCGGTCGAAGTCGCTGACACAGCTAGTCAATAATAATTCTATTATTGCTTCAATCAAAGGTAATGCATGAAACTGACTTACGAAAGCGGCTACTAAACTACTCATGACAAGTTTTTATATAGCAATTTAATTAAATAATCTACTTATTAAAATCTATATTTAAAGTATTAAATATTAATTAAAAGCTTACTAGAAGAAAGGCAGTTAATTAAAGCCCCATCATAGACATTTGTCTGACGTCTGACAACAATGACGAAGAGTACAAATGACTCTTGTTAACAGAGGGTCCACCTCTTGCATAATTTATGTAACTCCTCTATCTAGGATCACGTGTCTTGTGTATTGAGTTTATTCATTCAACATTAGGTGTACAAATAAACCAAGAAATAGTTTTCCCCATTTCCTTTGTTTTTCTTTGGCTTATGTACAATTACTATAAATGAAGTAAGATCTGTAATTAAATAAGTAGCTTCGTGGCAATTTTTAAAAATGTTTATTACGTATTTTGGCTCGGGGCCATTAATACTAACCGGACGTTCTCGGGTAAGGGTGCCCCGTGGGGGGCTTGGAGGAACTGAGCGGAAGCTCACTCTAGTAAGTGAGGTGCCAGTTAAATAAACTAGATGTTTTAAATAAAAAAAAATCATACGCCCAATTTTAAGTTACAAATGTTTCAAGCGAGAATTCAATATAATATCGATTACTTCAATATTATATAGATGTTTTATAATATTCTGACTGCTTTTGTAAATAAATGTTACCTAGCATTGCGTTGCGCGAGGTCCTAGATTCCAATCCCGGGGATACAATAGATTTAAATAAAACACTTTAACGGTTTAAAACGCGATATATTAGTTAAACTTATTTGAAAATGATACGATAACTAATATATCGCGTTTTAAACCGTTAAAGTGTTTTATTTAAATGTGTACTACTCGCGTAAACTATAGACAGGATACAATAGATTGTAATGTCGGGCTAGACACAGAAGTCGTCAGAGATCAACCACTTGCCTATAAATAAAACCGATCAGTGTTTGCCCCATGTCCCACGGGGGTGAGACGGGATTTCTCTTTTGAATTCTTAGACTGAATTATAATTTTTGTTAGATTATCTATGAAGGTTTCGTTTCGTTTCGTTCTCCTATTTTGTAGAGTATGTTCTACGGGGTCGTCCAATTATAACATATCATCCATCGATGTCATTGGATTTCTTTTTATTTTAACTTGAGCTTGAGGAATAGAGTGATAAATGAAACTATTCCTGGATCCGAGATCGAGTCGTGAAAATACTATGTGTTTGAAATCATTCATCACTTGATAAATGAAATACATTAGCGATTTGATATTACCAAAACATTTAAATAAAACACTTTAACGGTTCAAAACGCGATGTACATTAAACTTATTGTCTTCGCGTGTTGCGTGACCATGACTGCTGCAAAGCAGTCATGGTCACGCAACAAATAGGTTTAACTAACGTACAACGCTTTTTAAACCGTTAAAGTGTTTTATTCAAATGTGTACTACTCGCGTGAACTACAGACAGTATGATCGAAATCTATACTAATATTATAAATGCGAAAGTAACTCTGTCTGCCTGTCCGGATTTAACTCCGAAACTATTGAACTGATTTAAATTAAATTTCTACCCCAAGTCACTACTCAACGCGGACGAAGTCGCGGGCACAGCTAGTACGTCATATTTTTTGTATATATATAACTGACTAGCTGTTACCCACGATGTCGTCCGCGTCCAATCGTTCTTTCCAATCAATCTTAAACGATAGACAGAATTGTCGTGTATATATTTTTATCATTTCGAGAGGAATCATTCTTAAATACAATTGTCAATTGTCATTGCTGTCAAAATCTTAGTCATGGACATATTTGTGACGTTATCACTTTATAACGTCACATATTAGTCACGACAGCGAAAAGATTACTCCAAACGGCACAAAGAATGTTAAAAAGGCTCCTTTCCCAATACACAAGACTAATTAAACGAAACATTAAACAAGTCATTAAAGGACTATATTTCTATTCCGATACGTCACATGTGTGCATTGCGACAACCCTTCAACCCTCAAGAGCAGCGACACCAAAAAGCGGGGAGCAAATTAATATCATCACAAAATGACCTATGTCTTCAACATTTATTAGGTAAAAACAACCTTAAGGTAGCGAGATAGGATCTTAATTGGGGGGTTTTGTGGTTTAGTACATAGCTACGCCCTTACAACTGGGAGGCGCGCTCCGTCGTAGCTCTTTGTTTGAGCTGGAGAGCTGACTCTAATAGCTTGCAGCGGATCCACGCTTAAAAATGGACTTTTAAATATTTTATGATGAAGGAAACGAGAACGGATAAAAGTTGACGGCGTACTTATTGAGTTCGATACTCGCCCTATGTGCTATGGCTCAAATTAAAATACTGTCTGTAATTTACGCGAGTAGTACACATTTAAATAAAACACTTTAACGGTTTAAGACGCGAAATATATTAATTAAACTTATTTTAACTAGGTACGACCCGACGTTTCGAATGCTTCGTTATAAACGTTTTATACCTACCTAATATTTTGTGCCATTGCCATGCTCAAAATATTAGGTCCTGATTTTTATATAGAACTAGCTGTGCCCGCGACTTCGTCCGCGTGTAATACTGATTTAGGGTAGATTTTTATTATTATTTATTGACTGTTTATTAATTTATGTAAGGGCACATTTAAGGCAGCCAATCTATGTTGTAAGTCCTACTTTGCCGCAACACTCTAACCTCACATCACTCCTTCTCTAACTCCCACTCATTCCTACACTCACTCCCACTCTCACTCCCAATCCCGCTCCTATTCCCAAAAAGCCAAAAAAAGAAAGTTTCATTGTTCTTGCTTCACCACGAATTTCCATACAAACTGTAATCCTCTTCAACCCTTTTATGGCATTAAAAAAGTAGCCTAGCCTTTTCAGGCTCTAAAATATCTGTGTACCAAATTTCATTTAAATAAGTTCAGCAGATTCAGACAGACAGAGTTACCTTCCCATTTATAATATTAGTATAGATATACAATGATAAAAATATAAAATCCCTTATCATAAAACATATTTATAGAAAGTAGAATAGAAAATTTACAATAAAGGGGATTTTAAAATAACTTATTTTGGAAAGGTAAACGGTAAAATTACGTTACGCGTTACGCTTATTACTTGATTTTCCTTTTATCTTACAAATGCAGAAGTCGTAGACAGTAGTAGTAGTCGCAAACAAACTCATGTTTTTAGTTTTGAAAGATTTTTCCTATAGAACATGTAAATTTCGTACTTCTTAGGATCGTTTTAACTTAAAATATGACCTGGATTTTTAAATAGAAGGACCTAGAAGAATTTAGGTTCTGTAAAGGCTATTAATACCTAACAATAATTTCTAAAAGTATTCAAAGAATTCAACTCATTCCTAATTACCTAATAACAAAACTTACAGGATCTAGCTGAATCATTTAGTCACTGAAATAATTAAGTTTCATTCGAATAGGATAACCCAATTTGCTTCTGAAAATAAGCTTCGCTATGTTTATCGTGATAGCATTAGAATTAATGAAGTTATTCTTATTATTGTATGAAGCGAGAGTTGAGTTAGTTAACGATATGGAACTAACTAATGTACGGTCGGGACTTGAATTTTGGACTATGTACTGAATTTCGACGACGCCTTTTTTATAACGCGTTTAGTGTGTCTCAGGTTTTCATATTCCTATCAGGTCCTAATATTCATTAAAATTCATGAAAATGTAAAATTGATAATCATGACAAATATAATTTTATAAGTAGCAAATATTAAATTTAATAATAACACACTTTATTGAACAAACAAATGGCAATACAAGAAAGGACTAAATCATTTCCATAAACAGTTAGTGCACAACCGGCCTTATCGCCTATGGCAATTTCTTCCAGGCAACCTTTCTTTACAGGAGAAGAAAAGAAACGATTAAGAGTAAAACTCAATAAGATATAAGAAGCATGGAATAAATTGTATTTTACAAGAATAATAAATACTAACATAACATAAATTGTATTAATATAAACTTAAGTATAGTTTATAAAATAAAATAATATATAGAAAAAAAAATAACCTATACTGATTCTTAAAATATATATCAAGAATGGTCGAGAGGTGTTTGTTACTTTTCGAAATCAGTAATATCTGTAGTTTACGCAAATAATATTTTAATAAAACGCGTTTAACGGTGTAAAACGGGAAATGTTTTAGTTGAACAAGTTTGGAGCCAAACGTACCTAACCTCTATTAAAGCGCTTATCTGATACAGGATATTGGCACCCGCTGGTGTTTTGTTTCAACCAAATACCTCTTCGTCGTCAAAGCGCATACAACTCGAATCACAAACAATTCAATTCCTCTCCAAATGCGTACCTATTTCGTACGTTTCGTTTCTACTACACTTTGTCCGATATAGGATGAGAAGTTTGACATAGACATTCTTAATGTAAACATAAGCTACTAAAAATTGATAACTAGAATGCGGAAGTGTACTTATATAGGAATTAGAAATTGGTTTTATATTTAATGCCATCAAGTGCATGTAAGAAATATTTAATTGTTTATTATGTAATATAAATTTCTGTAAAGGTAGATTAAGACTACCTACTTTTACTATAGTAGTAACCAAATATATCTTAAGTTTGAACTAACGAACTTATCATCCTACATTAAACAAAGTATAGATACAATACAATACCTCTGTTCCCGGTGAAGTTCCAGTCTGCATCATGAGTATGAGTGCTGCGTGCGTACGGCGCTCTCCGAGACCGATTGCCGACGGCTCGTTTGCTCTCCGACACTGCAAAGAGACATTTGCCTAAAACTCTATGAAGATTTCCTAAAGCTGTGTTCGCTTTGATATATGAAAACACACGTGATATAAAAGAAACACTTGAGCACCAAAATCAAAAATAATTTTACATTAAAAAATCAATGACACGAGCGAGATTTAATACCACCACACCAACTAACCCAAAAATACCCAATCGTACTTATTAAAGTACAATCCATTTATACAAGCAACCCTCGTATAATGTTATTTCAATGTCCTGTGTTTTTCAGCGTAGGAATCAATTAAAAGAAATTACAAAGCTTACATTGAATTTATTGTTTCAAGCTGTTCCACCTTATTAAGACTAATATTAGTGGAAATCTATTATATTAGGTATTTACTTTGTTTGATTACTTATTAATAGCGAATACCTTTATTGTTATTAAAAGTTAACTTAAAGATCCTCAAGAGCACAAAAGAAATTATAATAATAATGAGTTAGATAATGAAAATTGAAGGTAAGAATTAAATTATTCAGAACATTTCCAAAGTCATTACAGCTAATTAACCCACAATTGGAGCATCTCACTCCAATTGTGGGTTCAGTAAAAGCAGGATTCAATTAATTTACAAGGAACTGAAAATTTAAAATAAACATTGATGGCTTTCAAGATATTAAAGAAGTTGTGGTAAATGTAAGGAAAATAAAACATTTGCTTATGTGAAATGGAATAAGTTATTAGCGTCTAGCGTTAGGGTGGGTACTGACCAAACGCTCGTAGAGTTATGTAACACGTTACTCATATAATTTTTTTATGATTCTTTGGCTTTTATACTCGGAAATCCACAGACTGAAAGCGAAACGCGATTAAACCCAGATTCTCTATCAGTGGATGGTGGTTCGTTTATTATTCAAATTTTCAGTCAAGTCCATTATGATTTAGAAGAATTATAAATTCATTTTAAATACGTTGGACCCAGTGAGGCCTGGGAGCATGTTTGCTGCAAATGCTCGAGCATTTAGACAGTACCCAACTTTAGCGACAGCTTTAGAGAATAGTAAGATAATCTAACCTTCAATGAGAATCTGCGCAATGCCATAAGCCTGATCTCTCGTATTACTAGCGAAGCATTGGTAGATCCCCTGGTCGTTCACTTGTGTGTTTCTGATATGTAGCTTCAGCCTGTCTTCTGACACCCACATTCTCTCAGTGTCCTTCACAGGTTTGCCGTCGTGTATCCAATAAACAACTTCGATCGGATGGCCAGCTATTTTGCATTCCATGCTAACATCGACGTTTAATTTTGTTCGTATCGTTTCGGGTTTTATTCGGACGGAAATTGGTTCTGAAACAAACGTGATTAATGGATTACGTGATTATTTAAGGTGAAATCAGCGTTTGGCAGATGTCACGATTTTTCGTATTGTTTAATTATATTATGTAAGGTTCATATCTTTATTTATCATCATTACCTAAATACAAATAGAAATCTATTTTTTAAACTTTAAATAAAACAGTAATAACGCTTTAAAACAAGAAATATATTAAATTGTGTAAGGCCGTTGTAACGTACGGTTGTTCGGCCGACGTAAACGAGAAGAGGTCGTCGATCTTTCAATTTATAAATATTAAAGATAACTAATATCACATGAATTATATGTAATTGCTAAGCTTAATAAAGCTTAGAATATTAATTAACCAACGGAAGATATCGTATTACATTAACACACATTGTTTGTCTAAGAACGTTACTGAGCTCAGTATTATTATCGAAGATATATTCAACACTTCTATCATTACTTAGCGCCATTGTTGTGTAGAAACGATTGATGGAAGCGAGTTTTGTGGTTACGATTCGATTTTTGAAATATTTATGCGACCCAAAAGTCTTTGTGTCGGCGAGGGATTGTCAAGATGTCGGATGTGGGACACTGCGGTTATATTAAAAGTTCCACAAACAAGCGTCGTCCTCGTGTGCTTCACCTCTCAGCTGCAGTTTCTATTTCTGCGTATTTTTAAGGGCCTACTACGCAGCTAGCACTCAAAAACATTCTACAAACTACAAGAACGTTAATTCACTCGGGACATCATTCATTTTGTGTGCCATTAGTTGTTCACATTTTATATAGCAAAAAAAAGGTTATTCGATTTTTAAATTAGGAGCTAGAGATAAGGGGGTTGGAATATGTAACTTGTCAATTTAGTAAAAATCAATATTTGCTACATAATTACTGGCTGTAGTTTACGCGAAATGTACACATTTAATTAAAACATTTCTAACGCTTCGAAATCTGAAAATTTATGTAACATATTTACAATTTATTTCAACTACGGCCTGACGTTTTCGATGCTTTTGTTTTGATTTTTTGGTGCAGTTTATTATTTTAAATGGTATACAATGCGTCTGTCAAGAAATTGTTTAGTAACATACGATATCTATTTGCTTAATTCTTTCTATATATTCCTCTATACTTTTTACTAATGTTTTTATTTTCTTTTCTTGAAATTCAATATACATAAAATATGTCTCTTAAAGGTGTCGGTTGCTTAATGTGTTACAGAGTACATATTCATTTACAGTTCAGGTCTGAAAATACCTTTTGTGGGATACATACCTGTCACAATCAACGAGAAATGCACGGATTCTGTGCCTGCAGTGTTATTTAACCAGCAGACAAATCTGCCCGCGTCTTCCCTTTGTACAGACCGGATACTGAGCAATCCGCCCAACGTTTTCACACGAGGCCATATTGAAGTGTTTTCTATCGGTACTAATTGATCGTGGTGTTCTCGGAACCATCTAGAAACAAAAGGGAGAAGAAAACTAACATTAGATTTAGTTCTTTAATTACGTAGGTTAATTTTTTTTATCAATTAGTAAGGTATCGAATAACCGTAATAAATATTAATATATACATAATACCTAAATGAGAATTAAAAATTTATGCGCAATTAAATATTTCTAGCCTATATATATAAGTTAACATCTACACGAGAACAAAATTCACAAACAATAGGTCTTCCATATTCTTGATGATACACATTTTATATTCTGTAGACAGTAAAATAAAACTTGGCGATAAAAGGAGTAGCGGTGGGTTTCTTGCTAGTTCTTCTCGTTCTTTCTACGCCCTGGATTTAAGATCTCGTAGCAAATGTAAAGTTAGATTTTCTAGTTTACGTACATGAATACATGATTTTTGACTTTGACTTTGATTCCAAACGAAGCTGTGTTATGGTGGTTCTTTTAAAAAAGATAAAAATAAATTTTCTTATAAGCTTTTAATAGTAAAAGTTCATAATTGTTGCACCGTGTAACCACATAATATTCTTGTTACAGCGTTACAGACAACTTGAAACACGCAACACGAATTTATAAAACTTCGTACACTGAAACAAATTTCACCACGACCGATATCGTAAATACTTTGAAAAGCTGCAGTGAATTTTAAATTATGTAAAATCGAGCTCACATTTCCGTCCTAGTACTTATAAAGCTGAAAGAGAAATAAAAACTAACGCTGCACTTTCGCTGTATTAAAAATTGAAATCTGACGACGTTATTACTTCTATAACGGACGTTTCAACCTATTTATATACCACTGTTTTATGAACATAGACTCACCAACCCAGAGCCCCTGGTAAGTTAACGGGCTATAATGATTGTCACCACTAACTAATTAATCGGGACCTGTACCTGAATCTACCTTACGTGCATATTCTTTTTCATAGAGTTTAATTGCTTATACCCACCACGTTTTCCCAGTCTTGGTTGACTAGGGTTTTTACGATTACCACTACTAAAAGTGAAGCCGGAACCCGGCTTACGTGGAGATTTTTTTTTTCATAGATTTTAAGGGCTTAGACTCGCCACGGGATATAAAACCTATCACCACTAAAAGTGATAACCAGGACATGCCTTACGTGCTCTGCGTGGCATGAAGGTGAAGACATGTATTGTACATACTTAGAGCTGGGAGCTTGGGAGTCGTAAAAACGTGTTCCTAGTACTTCTTCGAAAGTATCGTACTTGTGGTTTGTTTAGTGGTTCTGGTCGACTATCGCCACCGAAGAGGTTGTAGTACAATTTACCACAATCTATGTCATTACTGCCCGACGTTATTATTTGAAAAATCGAAAATAAATTGAAAAAATGTTCGACTCGGGCAGGGCTTGAACCGGCATCGTCAGCGTTCCGTGCTGTTGCTCTACCAATTGAACTACCGAGTCCTAAAATTGTCTAAAATTGTTAATCTACAACAGCACAATGACTGAAAATTGTTAACATAATTCTGACATAAATAATAGTGCAAATAAATTTTCGCATAAGTTAATTGCGCGTTTTTTTTTTCTTATTGAAAATGATGTTTTTTGTTATTGAGCTACTCTGCCTCTAGCGGCCTCACTTCCAGATGTATTTTTGACGTTTGATTTTATTGTTGCGAAACTTGTTCAATAGGGTAATGGAGGCTGTTCAACTTGTGCCAGCGCTTTCAGAGGCAAAGAAGAGGCAAGCAAATGTCAACTAATCCGGCAGCAATTTCCCGGAAACGAAATGGCTGAGGTTTGAAATCTCCAATGTTCCGCGAGTTAGCTTCCCTTTTGGAAATAGTTTTGAAATGCTAAGACATTTGAATTCTAAAGGATTTTTCCGTCTGGCGTCTAAGGAATATTGCGCATGGAATTGCGTAATTTTCTTTTATAGAGAAAATAAAGAAACTGTGAGAGTGAAAAGTTTCCTCGCTGTAGATATGGACTTTAAATTGAAAAGGTTCCGTGACAGTTCCGTTGCGAAAGTTGTAACGAGGTTAAGTAAGAAACTTTACATTAATGGAAAGAAATAACGCATAATCTATATTCTATTAATAAATATCTAATCTATATTATTGTCTATGCTTGTTAACAACGCCATAGCGTACAACGAATGATGGTTTACAATTATCGTAAATATTAAAAGTCAATTACAAATATCGATATATATTATATATTTTAAATAAAACACTAACTGTTTAAAACGCGAAATATATTTGTTAAATCATTTAAATTTTTATTGAGCGATATATATTTGTTAAACTTATTCGGGAATTATTCTGTTACCCCGCGACCACAGCTGCTAAGAAGCATTCGAAATATCGGGCCATAGTTAAAATAATTTCTAAATAAGTTAAACCAATATATAGCTATCGCGTTTTAAACGGTTAAAGTGTTTTAAAGAACCCCCTGTTATATAGAAAATAATAATAAAACTCTTGATATGTGAAATGTATATATATAGAATTTATGGCTTGATTCAAACTTTGCATAGCTATCCATTAGGTTGAAATTGTCATGTAAATACATGTTGATATAAATCCGAGGTAAATACATTTACGAGGGTGTAATGCCATTTTCCAGCTTCAGAGTCAATTGCTTCTTCACAGTTAAAACGTATCACGGGTCGGAATTATAAAATTGTGGCGAAATCTCAACGCGGGATCAAAACGAATTCGTGACTAAATGGGAGACCCAATTTGGAGGGTAAATACGTAATGATTCAATGTCGGTCACGTTTTATAAATTGCCCACGGCTTTTGATGGACGGGGTAAACAATGGTCGAAGGTTCGATAGCGAGTTCGTAATATTCTTTTACGTTTTATTTAATACTAGCCAGCGACTACATATATACTGACCCGGACATTTTTAGAGAAAGAGAAATCATTCTTTCGTACATATTTTTTGGGTATCTCGAACCCTTTTTCGCAGTGTAAGCAACGGAGAACCTTAAAGTGGGTTTTTCCCATTTAATCACAGTGTGCTGTTTTGTAGCCTAAAGACTTCAACGATAAATGCTCTAATTAATACAATACTTTTTAATTTGAACCAGTATTTCCAGAGATTAGTGCGTTCAAACAAACATACAGACTCTTCAGCTTACGTAATAATATTAGTATAGATATGTCGTGAAATCAGAAGTATGTACATAACTTACATACTACATAACTAATATGTTCCACTTTATTTGATGTGACATTCCACATGTTACTATTAGTCGTGAAAATAATAAAATAGTCCTAGTCGAATATTTAATTTATAAATGATCGTCTCTTGTATACGTATTGTCTGTAGTCTATGCAAGTACACTAAAATAAAATTAAAAATAAAACACTTTTAACACGTTTAAAACGCGAAATATATTAGTTAAATTATTTACAATTTTATTGAACTACGTCCTGACGTGTTGTCGTAGTCGAGTGGTTGAGTGAACTAACGAATATATTGTGTGTTAAAAGTGTTTTATTTAAATAAAGTATGTTTATTAAAAAAAAATATGGTTATATGATCCACAAAAAACTGGAAGCTACGAGGAACGTCATATTTACTGATATTGACAAACATGAAACAATTTTAAATAAGCTAAAATTATGTTATTAGTCCGTTGATTTGTATTTTTCTTTTAATTTATTGGGTACCTCTTGCGTAAAAAAAGAGATATTTATTAATTTAAGTACAACTCGTTATACGTAAAATTAAGTTATTGTCAGTTCATTTTAGCGACATATAACCGTTGTCAGCTGTACATTGCGTATCATATTACAAATATAACCAACTAAGTTTAAGTTGTGGTCGATGCACTGTAAATACCGCATTGTTTTCAGACTTCGTTTGCTCCCGACAGTTGCACTCCGTTGCATTTGTTTGCTCGACAAAGATGTGATACGTGTTTAACTTGTCAGTTGCACGATTTTATTCGATAAAAGGATTTTGGGAGATTTAAAAATATATGGTAGAAGCACGGAAACAGTGGATAGACTTTGTTACCATTTGTAGTGTTTAATAGTGCACCTTCGAGGTTTTACTAAGTACCAACACAGGATTTATACTAAGTATTCGCAGTAAGGTAAATTTACATTAAAAATCGATGCCACGGGCGAGACCCGAACGACAACGGTGTTTTGTGCTGTGCCAATAGTCTCTCGTAGAATCGAGTCGAATCGTAGATCTTTAGGTAAATCTGAATAGAAATATTTATTTATTTATTTAATATGTTTATTCAGAAGCAACATTTACTTTATTTTTATTAAATAAGACAATATAGTTGCCTGAAAAGGAAACCACTCAGCTACGTTGGGACTGATGTCCCGACACTAAAATTCTAAAGCCTATAGATAGACGTTATTTAAAAGTTCCTTTTTCAAGTTTGAAACGATATTTTATTTTCCATATGGCTTCTATGCTAAATTTTAAACTGAATGACGGTATTATTTGCGTTTTATTATTAAGGTATATATTTATACTAGCTGTGTCAGCGACTACATCCGTGAAGGCGTTATTTTGGACATCCATATTCGTTTATGCAAACCCCTTCATGTTTATAAACTTAAGCTGTTGCCCACGACGTCGGTCGCGTCACTTCCCGTCGTTCTTGCAAGTTAATCTTAAAAGATAGACATATAACGCCGCGGAATCATTCTTTCATACATATTTTTTGGGTAGTATAAACCGTTTTTGCAGCGTACCACTTGGAAACCCATAATGATAAATAAGGTTTCATTTTTTTACATTTCTCGCTGTATCTTCGCTTGTAATAGACACAGGGCGATGTTTTATAGATATAGCTTATGGCCTTCCGCGATAAATGCTCTAACCAACACAAAAATAATTGTTCAATTCGAACTCGTAGTTCATAAGATAAGCGCGTTCATGCATACAAATAAACTCTTCAGCTGTAATATTAGTATCGATTTAGTACTTGTCTTATATAACTTTACAGGCTGATTAAATTTTTCTTGCTCTTAGCTAGTGTTACAATATTGTCGGTATATATAGATATAAAAAATGATGTTTACATAATTTAATATCGTAATAAAAATGTATTATATACGAATTATATATATGAATATCTTTACCTGTAAGTAGGAACTGGCCAAGCATGCGCCACGCACGGTAACCGAACGTCGTGTCCAATTTGCACTCTGCGCGTGCGCATTTCAACCGCCACTCTAGGCCTCACTTGGCCCTTGGGTTCTGTTACTATTACGTGACCTAGATGTAAAGATACAATACGTAATAAGCTTAAAATAGTGCGTGCTATGCTAAGTTGTATTCTAATACGACAATAAAATATTTTTACGCAAATAACGACTTCTAAACTCAATACGAGTGAAAAGGTCTTCATTACTATTATAATTTTGAGAGTCCATTTATCAATGGTTTAATGGCTTTGATTATAGTTAATAATTCGTTTAACTGTCCATTACAGGAGACCTTACTAAAAGTAATTATCTTAAAGTTAAATTTTAGTCTTCCACTGCTATTTTATATTGTAAACAAAGATAGCTGTAAATATAATTTTATTAGGTATGAAGTTAAAAATCAACATTAAAAAATTATATGGATACTGCCTATAGTTTACGCGAGAAGCACACATTTAAATAAAACACTTTGACGGTTTAAAACGCGATATATATTAGGTTAACTTATTTAAAAATATTTTGTATATTTACACTATTTTACGAAATGTCTGTCCGTAGTTAAAATTATAAAAAATAAGTTTAACTAATATATATCGCGTTTCAAACCGTTTAAGTGTTTTATTTCAATCTATTTGATTTATGGATTTTAAAATACTTGATGTCTATACAAGTCTGGCAATACTTCAACCAGCATGTACAATGATCCCTGTTGCTGCATTAAAACAGTTTTGAAATAATGCATAAGATCTTACCATAATATTGACTAGAATATGTATTATCTGTTATTCTATCGCGAACACGACACCGAAACACGGTGTACCGGTCATCTGGGCTGACCGCCGCTATGTATAAGGAGCCGTCATCTAGACGTTCGTAATTTGGACCTGGAAATAATAAGGAAAAATAGAATATCCCCAAATATTGGACACAGGTCTACTATTAGATAATTTATGTCCAAGACCGTGTAGAACTGACAAGCGTAGGTTTCACTTGATAGAAGGTAAAAATACTCAACATATTTCATGTCCAGACGAAGTCCAACGTGTGCCACAATTATAAATGGATTTATAGAAACATGGTCGACCGAGTCCATGAGATTTTTATTTTCACTTCCAAGTTTCTAAATATATCCGCTAGGGGCGCTGTTGAACTGACAGAATAGAAGTAAAATCTAACGCACACTTTTATACTTTTTAGTTGATGTTAAAACAAATGACTGTCCTCACAACAAGCTATATAATACTAATTTAATAAGATGGCAATTGGTAGCTTAGCTGTGCGGTTTTTTTGACAGTGTTTTCGTTAACTATGAAGCGTACTCAGAGTACGCATACTAAAATAAGTTCTTTCTTATGAACAGGAAGCTTCTTAATTAAAATTTGGAATACAGCCACGTTTCATTATAACCCTAGGCTTAAATGACGAAGGCGAGACGCCCTTTCAAAGTATTTTCCTCAATACACGGACGCCTAAGCGAAGTTTTGTATAATTCACGAATTTTATTTTCACAAAATGAGATATGTGACGGAGGCGTAATTGCTCCCGTTCCTCACACGGTCTCCGTTGAAAAATTCTTTTGATTTTTCTCTCGTTAAAGGGAGCGGAGGAAAATTGTCCGCCTTTAAGATACAATTTCTGCGTTCTTATTTACCCATTCGGGTTTTTGGTATGTTATTTCTTATGAAACATGGTTCTCATTAGCTGCCTGTCTATTTTATGTTTCGTGTATAATATTGTCATTTCTACTTTCTAAGCGATTTTACTTCTTACTCGCTGTGTCAGCGACTTCGTCCGCGTAGAATTTATTTTGGGCATAAAATATGTATTTGTAAACCTCCTCATCTTTAAATAATAGTTGGTAACCAACTACGACGTCCGCGTTCCGTCGGTTTTTACTAGTTAGTCATAAAAGACATACCTATATTGTTAGGGATATTTTTAGATCATTAATTCATACATTCTTCACTTATGTATGGGTATCTTGAACGGTTTTCGCAGCGCACGCACAGAAACCCTTAAAGATTAATCATTTTCCCTGTTTCTTGCACCTTTTCCATTGCGTTTTCGCTACCATTTTTCGCATCGTGATATTTTATAGCCTAAAGCCTTTCCCGATAATTGTTCGTTGGAACACAAAAAGATTTGTTGAAAAGGATTGTCGGTTACAACATAAAAAGATTATTTAATTCGAAGCAGTTGTTCCTGAGTTTGGCGCGTTCAAATAAACAAACTCTTTAGCTTTATATATATAGGTAAATATAGATAAACGTAAAATGTGTAAGGCTTTCAAGGCCATTGTTCAGCATATCATTGTCTTTCGGGCTGTTCGGCCGATGTGAGCGAGAATTAGGAATTAAGTTATTAATTCTTCGAACAATCCAGGTGTCAACATTTCCTGACGATGCCGTCCACACGTGATGGCGACGAGAACCTCTTCTCGCTCACATCGGCCGAACCGCCCGAAAGACAATGATATGATAGATAAACGTGTTTTCAAACATTAGTGTACATCAATTTAATAAACGTTTCGCCTAGCATTAAGTTTGGTCACAGATAAAAATCCCAAACTAAGCACGCTAATTTCAGATGGACAGAGTACAATGATCGATTAGATGAACTTTTTGGCTTCAAATGTAATCGATAAGTAAAACGAATGCTGAAATATCTACCCCACTCGTGAAAATCGTATTTCAAAACTTTTATACCAAATTTTTAGAGTTTAGTGTGGTTTCGTGGTATGAAAGACTATTATCTTAAATGCAAAAGTTTAATGAGTTCTATTTTACAATGAAAAACTTTCGCTGAAAGAAGAAGTAGTCAAAGAAGTTCTTAATGAATTCAAAAGAACTTAAATGGTTTTAATTAGCACGGAATGAGTCGAAGCACAAACAGGTGCTTGCGAAGAATTTAACCTACATTTACATCAGGATCTTTACAAGCAAAACAAGACAGATACAGGCGTCTACTATACAGTAAGATGTTATAGTCTATGGCCAACTCATCGTAGAAATCATAACAGGACATTACCGTCTAAATAGATATCTTACAATGATAGGAATAGGTAGCGACCCCCTATGTCGGGAGTGCAGAGCAATTGAGGAAACAAGCATCCCACTGAATGCTCTGCGTACTCGAGGCTAATATATTATTAAATAAGAACAATAAAATATATGATTGTAATAAAACTTACCTAAATAAGGAAACACACTAGTTTCGTCGTCAGCGAACCACTCAGTCGCTGCGACCCGTTCAGCGCAGTGCGACGGCACCACGCAGCGGAGTATGGCTGCGTTGCCAGACATCACGTACTCATCAGACACATGCACTTCCCACGGGACGTTTAATACTGAAAAGGGTTTATATAATGAAAAACGCCGCCGGACTCGAATTAACGACCCGCAGCGTGCTGTTGTTGTAAAAATGTACTTGGTTATTTAAAAAAAATCTTATTATCTTATTAACGGGAGGAGGGCCCAAAAGCGTCCGAAACATCGCGCTGCAGTTTAAACTATTTTCTAATAAATTTAAGTTAAGACAATTCGCGTTTTAAACCGTTCAAGTGCCTTATTTAAACGTGTAGGTACTCGTAAAATACAGACAGCATTTGAACTAAGTTATGTTACACATGAGATCTTGTATAAATCTTGAATAGAAATACTGTCTGTAGAAGTAGTACACATTTGAGTAAAACACTTTAACGGTTCGGTACGCGATATATATTAGTTAAACTTATTTGAAAGTTATTGTAACTACGGCCCAACGTTTCGGTTGATTTGCAGCAGTCATGGTCACGGGTGGACTGATATTTTCAAATAAGTTCAACTAATATATATCGCGTTTTAAACCGTTAAAGTGTTAAAAATAATTATAATGTTTCTCTTATATGTTATATTCCATTGATAGTATTAAATCTTTGTTGATAAGAATTCAACTCGTAGACATTGAAAACATTTACAAACAAAGAAACTTCGTTCCTAACTTTGAAACAATACAGCGGTTTCATCTCCATTATTCGGATAACTTTTTAGTGGCTTTGTTTAAAAGTATTTTTATTATACGACTCAGGAGTATATTTATAAAATAGTTCATTATTATAGAAGAACAGATAGTACAATAAGTTTTAATTTGTTTACTCATGAAATATAGTTCTATACTAACATATAAAGATGAAAGTTTGTTTGTTTGAACGCGCTAATCTAATGAACAACTGGTTCGATTTGATTTTTTTGTGTTAGTTAGAGCATTTATTGAGGAAAGTATCGTGATGTAATAGTTTAGGCTATGTAAAACGACCATTAGAACCGAATATACAGTGGTAAATGTGGAATTAACGGGGAAAATTATTCTTCTCATATCTTTAATTGTTTCCGTTCCTTAAGCTGTGAAAACGGTTTATTCCTCTCTATGATCAAAAAAAAATACGCGACACGTTATGATTATCTTATAAGATTAACTTGCTAGAACGACGGCTGTCCCGTCGTTCTAGCAAGTCCGTCCCGACGAATTTGGAATCTGTAATTACCTTTCAAATACGTTCTACGCGGACTAAGTCACGGACACAGCTAGTTTAGTATAAATTACTCGAAGACTTAATTACGTCTCTCTGCCTTTTATTTTTCGAAATACTTATTTACCAACACGCAACAGATCGGATTTAAACAGAAATGAAATAAGGAACAAGCCATTCATCGGATTATATTTATATTTGATGACGTAAAACCTTTTTAATACTCTTATGCCTTTTGTAAAATTTAATGGAATTATAGATAAAGAGAAATTTTTAAATAATATATCAATTATATGAAAAAGGCATTCACTGAAATGAAAACTTTAAATAGGCTTATTTATTAAGTTTAACTTTTAAGTGGTTGAAAAGTTTTCTTCCTTACTTTATAAGTTAGATCCTCTTCAAATACTTAATATTTGTAATATAATTAATGTTGTAATACGGATGCAGACAACGGTAAAAAATCCGTCCGTGAAACAGATGTAGAAAAACAATTAGTGGATGGAACCTAAGGCGTCCAAAGTTTAGGCGAGTAGTACACATTTAAATAAGACACTTTTAACTGTTTAAAACGGGAGATATATTTGTTAGCTTAACTTTACCTTATTGCACTAACACTTTTAACGGTTTAAAACAATACATTTATTAATTATTTACGCTGTAAACCGTTAAAAGTGTTTTATTTGGATATTTATTTATGCATTTATATGTCGAAAGGTACTTACATGCATGCACGTGTATATTTTTGGATAGAACAGCGAAGCCGTTCTTAAATTTTACCCTACACCGGTACGAAGCCGTGTGGACATCGCGCCGGAAGCGGTCGGCCGGAAAGGGCGGGAATTCCAGGGAACCGTTGCTGAGCACCCGGCGGAGACCAGCTAGTGACGCCACGGGGGTGTTATCCACTAGTAACCAGTCCAGCTGTAAAATAATTTAGTATAAGTTCTCCACATTTTTTGTTACATGCAATTTGATTAATATTCTACATTATAGATTACATTATAAACGGCAAACTTGTTTTGTTTGGAAATGCCATAACATATCTCCTTAAATGTACAGTGACGTCAAGAAATACACAACTTTTCGCAATTCCATTTCATTCCACAAATTACAGTCGAAATGCTGTATTCACAAGATCACTCAACAAATACCATCTACATTTCAGCGACATCGATTTATTCAATATAAGTCATCCTTAAAATCAAACATTAAAAATGATATTAGACTTAATGTTTAATGTACATTGCTGTTTCAGACTACTGTAGTCTGAAGCAGCGCACACACACACACACGAACTCACACATCTGTTATTTTCCCTTATCTCTATTTGTAACCTGTGGTTTACTGTTATAGCACTGCCAGTTTTCAAGCTGTTGACAACCAAAGCCAAAATAAGTAGACAGCACATCTGGTTGAGATATGGCTGAGATACGGCCTTTCATTAATAAATCAAATACTTGTATGTTATCTTCTAGAATCTTAGAAAATAAAGAATTATGTCGCGCGTCAGTAATCGAAGCTGGGAACTACACTAATTACTAGAGCATCTAAATGCAACAAGATTGAAAAGGATAATTTCCAGTTCTTATTATACTCGGTTAGCAATGCACAACTTAATTATAGTCAAGTCCCGTTTCTAGTGCACCTCTATGCAGGCATATCGATGGTATACCCATCAATAGAGAGGAATTTCATTCATAGATCTACAATCAGTAATTACTTACGAGGAAAAAGGTTAAATTATTTATATTACATTAAAATAGAGGATAATATTACATAAAAGCTAGAGAACCGCTTTGCAATAGGGATTGTGGACAATCAAGACTATATTTTATATGAAGATGACTTAGTACAAATTTCGGGCTGGCTGAGAACAATAGCTGTATGTAATAGTGTAATCGTATAGGTCGAAGATAGTTGGAGAAGGCTTTTAGCCAGCAAGAGATTTAGAAAGAGTACAGAGAGTAGAGAGGTAACACTAAAACAAAATTCAGTTTTGAAGCTAACCAACTAAAACGTACCTTTCTTAATCGGTAACTGTTATATCACAAATTGTATATATAAATAATTATTATTTATTTAGAATACATTTTGACCACCTCTGTAGCGAAATGGTTAAACGTATTGCCTAGCATTGCGTTACGCGCGAGAGGTTCTGTGTTCGAATCTTAGGGAAACAAAAAGATGTTTTCGGGCAGGGCAACAGAAGTCTGAACAACTACTTACACCTTTACCTGTTATAAACGAATCAGTGAAACGGACACAGTTCGCCCCATGCCCCACGACGGGGAAACGTATTTCACACACATAATATATTTTTCTTTAATACCTAAATAGCATTAAGAGACTACTTAAATCGTTACATATAATGCTTAACTCAAGTTTGATATAGTGCATAATATTTTGTCTGCTTAGGAATTAAAATAAAAAAATATTTAATTGATGGGTGGTTGTAATAATATTTTTCTGAGGTACTGTTAATGTATACTCATATTATAAAGCTGAATATTTTGTTTGTTTGAATGCCCTAATCTCAGAAACTACTGGTTTGAATTGGAAAAAATAATTTGTGGGTCTTTGTTAGAAACAGAGGAAAATGTGGAAAAATACAGGGGAAACAATTCATCTCAAAGATTTGCAGCAGCCGTGGACACGGGGAGACAACTGCCGCTGGAAAATATCCGAAACGTCGGGCCGAAGTTAAAAATCATTTTCAAATAAGTCTAACTAATATATCGCGTTTTAAGCCGTTAAGGTGTTTTATTTAAATGTGTACTACTCGCGTAAACTAGAGACAGTGTTTACATACATAGTTCTTCAATTGTTGGTGTACGGAATTTGTAGCCTACGATATTTTGTTGCGCAAAATTGCACATATGGAGACATTTCAATTTATCAAAACATACGTCTGGCGCCCTCTAGCTCTATATAATAGGAATCAATAGAAACTTGTATCCCACGTGGACATAAGCCAGACTACACTACCTCATAAATGAATATTAAAAAAGTTGTTGATATGTAGCGTTTCTCGTGACAGTACGTACACTGTAAGCCGTTATTTATAATCCTTCGGGGAATATTCGGCAATGTTATAAGCCCCGAAATTCCGTTCCCTCGCGAGCTTTTTACATCCGATGTCTTTTTCTACCGTTTATCCTCTCATGGAATTAACTTAATATTTCACGAGTTATTTTAAAAATAGACGAACGAAAATATTCATAAAGGAACTTTAAGTAACCGGTTACTACAGTAAATACTGTCTTTTGTTTACGCGGGTAGTACACGTTTAAATAAAACACTTTAACGGTTTAAAACGCGATATATATTCGTTAAACTTATTTGAAAATAATTTTAATAATCGTCCGACGTTTTGGATGCTTTGCAGCAGCCGTGGTCACGGGGAGACTAAAGGTGGAGGGTGTCTCTATCGTTAAAGTACAAACTGCTACGCTAACGCCATCTGTTTCGTCAAATACCACCTGCCGCGACAGGCCATAGTTAAAATAAATTTCAAACTAACTAGTGACTTATTTACATCGCGTTTTAAACCGTTAGCGTTCAGTTTAAGCGGTTACTACAGTGTTTTTTGCGTATTCTTTTACGTGAAAAATTTTTTGACACGAAATAAAATTCGTAACTCCTAAGCACGTCGCGCAATGATCAATATGCAAGTTCTTAATTAATTAAAACGTTACTCGCAGCGGGTGGCTCATTTTTGCGTTTGTTAATTATTTGGCGTTTCTGTCATTGTTTTCTTGTCCCACATTTCTATCTAGGCCATTGTGGAAATGTGAATTTTTAAAGAAGATTATAATTTCTCGAATTTCTTACCCGTGACAGTGATTAAAGCAAAGGTCGAACAATGAATATTTATTTTAGAGCTTTGTATGTTATGCAAAACTCTTTTACTTATAAATAATAAGCTTTTATATTAAAAACGGAATGTGAAAAGCCTCCTAGATTATGAACATTCTTGTTTTACTACATATAGGCTCTTTATCATAAAATATAATCCCGTTTCCCTCGTGGAGGCATGGGACAAACACATACACATTCGTGTTAGCGTATTAAACACATTCGTTTATTAAATACTGTCTATAGTTTACGCGAGTAGTACACATTTAAATAAAACACTTTAACGGTTTAAAACGCGATGTATTAGTTAAACTTATTTGATCTCCCCGTGACCACGGCTGCTGCAAAGCATCCGAAACGTCGGGCCGAAGTTAAAAATCATTTTCAAATAAGTTTAACTAATATATCGCGTTTTAAACCGTTAAAGTGTTTTATTTAAATATTCGTTTATTTTTTATATTAATAGTTTACTAAAATTAATCATTAAACGAAATAAACAGGAAAGTAGTTGTGACTTTTTTCCCCATTACTTCTAACATAAAGTATTACAAATATTTAAAATAAAATTTCTTGCTATTAAAATAAATGAACACAACATATTTTTATCGGATTTTGATCGGATGCGCACAGAAAATTGATTAACTACTTCCCAATATTTAGTTTAATGGGACTCATTTAATAAATTACTGCGTTTAAAACGCAAACATGAATCGCAAGGGCGTAGTAGAGATTTAATTAAGTTTTTTTTATGATAGAAGAGGACAGACAAACATGGGGTTCCCTCGATGTGGAGTGAAAAAGTCATATGACAGCTACACGAGGTGCGATGTCGACCTATTTTGGCTTTATTCGGAAATTCACGGCTTTTTCCTCTGTGGACGGTGGTTCGTGACCGGGCTTAACCGATGTTTCTACCACTCATTTGACATCCAATTATTCAGATGTTTCAGAAAAATTATAAATTGAAAAATTAAAAACATATTGGACCCGATGGGGATTGAACCAACGATCCATTGATTACAACCATTAGATCAACGAGCCCGACAAAGGGAAGTAAAATGGATGGAATTTATATACGTTTTAAACTGTTAAAAAGTATTTCATAAAGTTCAATTCAGATTATTAATACAGACAACTGTGCCTCACGGCCCACACAGGGATAATGCAAGTTAACACTTTATACCGAGTTCCATTTTCGAATTATTCTGCTGTAAGTGTGCAATCTTTCGCGGCGAAGTTTGTCGGTGACCGCACCTGCGGTCTCGTCTCCCTCCCCACGTCTGTTCACTATGTTTGTTTGTTCAATTTCCCTCTACGACATATTCATTTCCAATGCCTTACCAATACGTACGTGCTCACGGCCGATATTTATCGACGATGAGATCGTGAAATGGAACAAACATTTCGAAATAGCTTTTGCTATTGGCCCATAATATCGCATAACATATGGATATTTACATGAACTTCTCCTGCATCGTACGATGGAGAATCATGATAATATATAAGATAGAGTATTCATGTATTTATTTTATCATTAAAATACTTTTTAATTGTTCAAAACATGGGCTATATTAGTATGCAACGATTTCAGTATACTGTATATTTTAATTTTGAATTTCGAATTTCCTTAATTCAGTTGGGTTGTTGTATGTATGTATCACAAAATAAATAATTAGAATGTAAATTGGTAATCTCTGCCATAGAATAATTAATTTAATTTTGTATAGTTTTATTAATATTTAAAAAATACCGAAAAAAAAAATTAAAAACTCTTCGGGTGTTTTTTTTATATTGTTTTCTCATAAAGGTACCCCCTTGCACTTATAAAACTTACATCTGATTATTTTTTTCAACTCCAATAACAGTTTAGTCTATCGATCTCAAGAATCGTTGATATCGTAAGGTCACAGTAATAGCATGACTCCCGGCATTTTAAAAACAAAAATTTAGGGTTTTTTTTTTAAATATTGTTAAATAAGATACCACCAATCTATAATTTAAAACACTTTCTCATAATTAGTTACTATTCTCTTTTCCTTCGATAATATTTGAATTTAGAACAACACTTCTTTGTTAATAATGACTGGTCATGACATTTAACAGGTACTCTCAAAAGACTATAATAATCTACTTGTTAGAACGTTTTATGTATACATGAGAAGAACAATTGTTTGCTACCGGCTAGTTCGAATTCAACCTGAATCTTAAACAGAGCTGATTACGTTAACAAATGCAATCTCTCATGTGTTCGTAGCGAAGGAAACACAATGCGTTCGTTCGCAGGCCCTGACAATACCTACAGCTACAGTGAATAATTGGTTCGCCTACCACAATAAATCTGTACTAAGCCGCTGTATGCTTTGTCATTCCTCAGTACAATTTATATTAAATATCCTATTTCCGAGGCAACAAGGAACGGTTTAATAAATGTTACGTGACGTAAATTAATTGAGCGAAATTGTAATAACGTTCGGATTCTTCGTCCCGCACAATTTCATTCTTGTAACATTATTATTTTCGTATGTTTTTGCACGCAATAGTTTTTTGATCACATTTATTGATACTACCAGTGCCCGCGACTTCTTCGTTCTTGCGAGTCTTAAAATATAAACATATATTATAGCGGACCTTTTTTGGGCATCTTAAACCGGCCTTCCCGTGATCATGGCTGCTGCAAAGCATCCGAAACGTCGGGCCGAAGTTAAAAATAATGTTCAAATAAGTTTAATTAATGTATCGCGTTTGAAACCGTTAAATTGTTTTATTTAAATCTTAAACCGTTTTTGAACGCAACGGTTTTTTGCACCTTCCTCGTTCTCTGTTCCTTCATTTAGTATTAGTAGCTTGATGTTTAATAGTCTAAACTCTAAAGCCTTGCTCGATAAATGGTCCAACTAACACAAAAACAATTTTCCAATTTGAATTAGTAGTTCTTGAGGTTAGCGCGTTCAAACAAAATGGAGATAGAAACAAAATACCCTATGCGACAGAGGTTTTTTTACTTTCTTACATAATTATTTAAAAGTCTTCGTTATATTTTAATCTATGGCATTGTAATTGAAAAATACTACACGATATAAGGGTGGGGTTACGTACATATTTTCCAATTTTACATAAAGGGGTCCCGCTGTCATTTTTTCTCTTATTACTCTGAAACCCCGGGCAGTAATTTTGTACTCGCTCGGGGCAAATATTAGATTCGAGTTATTGCGCAAACGCGTTCATTACAAAGGTATATATGTATAGAATATCCTGCTATTAGTATTGGTGATCTGTGAATAATGTAGATTGTAATTGCCGATATAACTGCTTGTACCGTTATGTGGCTGCAATATATTTGCGTACTAATATGCAATGAAGAGATATCGTTATTAATGTTTTAGTAGTGACAGTTAACACATTTTTATAGTGTCGTTTGTACTAGTATCCAAGTTCATTGATAAGTAAAATATAATGATAGAATACTGTCTATAGTTTACGCGAGTAGTACACATTTAAATAAAACACTTTAACGGTTTAAAACGCGGTATATTAGTTAAACTTGTTTGAAAATGATTTTTAACTTCGGCCCGACGTTTCGGATGCTTTGCAGCAGCCGTGGCCACGGGGAGACTAAAGATGGAGGATGTCTCTGGCGTCAAAGTAAAAAAAATTAGAATTTAAGTTATAAATATTTAAAAAAGCTTTGAGGCGAGAAACAGTGTCCCCTACAATATAACAAAAACCGTTTTCTTCTATCATTAGATATGTGTGATATCTTTATAAATTAGGAACTATTTTATCTTTTATTTAAACGTTAATCGCGAGTACGAAAACAAAACAACATCATATTACGGAGGGGGGCACGTTTACCAATGTTACTTCTAGTCTTTGGGGCATAGAATAAGTTTTTGGTACGCGTAGATCTAGCGGGGTAAGTAAATCGGGACCGTCTATCTGGGCACAACATATTTGTAGTAAATAATTTTTAAACAACAGTATTTTACGCGAGTAATTATTACATATTTCTGTCACTTTATTTTGCTGACCTAACTCGGCATATAATTAAAACATTATGATGTCAAATAAACATTCAAACAAAGGAAACGACTTTTAGGTGTAACATGCAAAATGTTTGTTTTTATTATTGAGGATTTATGACAAAACTTTGTGTTACAGGGATATATTCGTAACACTTAGAAAAATAATTCATAGCCGCTCTTCCTAAGGCATAAAAGGGAACTAAAGGGATCATCCTTTCGAAGTTTTATATTTTTCTTTATACTTTCGACTTTGTAGTTTTGTTTGGAGGACGCGCGTTAAGAGTTCAAGACACTTCCTTATTGACCTCTCCCTGCGATAAACAGGGAGTTACTTTGCTTTTAACTTTCTTTGATGCTATTAATCTGGCTATAATAATTAAAATGAGGTTTTGTTTTGTGCGAACCCATCCAAAAGATACAAGGGAAAGTAATCATTTTATTTCTGTTCTTGTCTTTTGTTTTTAATTCTTTGTGTAAGTTAAATAGTAAATAGAGCATTTCTAATTCTTTGACCACGTGAATTTGATACTCAAATGTCACCTACTTGCTCTTATGCCTAGTTAGTCAGGTGTGTGTCTGTGTGTGTGCCCAATGATTTAATTATGAGAATGAGATTATATACGTTTAAGCAATACATAGCGTTGTAAATGATTTGTCATATGTATTTTATATGGTGTTTTGTGTTTTACAATATTGAGCAAAGCTTTAGTTTATATAAAAAATAATTTAGTTTAATTATCACTATTCATCGCAAAATATATTGGTAATTTTTCCCCCATAACCACGTCTGCTACAACGCATACGAAGCGACCGGTTAAAACTAAATGAAATTGTATGTTTCGCGTTTAAAAACGTTTAAGGTGTTTTTTTTAACCGTGCAATTCATTTGAAGCAGCGCTAGAGTAAGGAAGTGGGATATACGTTTTTTTATTTATTTATCTTATGATAGAGAAGGATAATCAAGCATGGACTACTTAGAAGGTAAACTTTACTTGATAGAAGGTAAAATTCTTGAGCCATATAACAGCTAATCAAGATGACTGAAACCGAAACGCGATGAATTTTCACGGTTTTTTCATTTATGGACGGTAGTTCGAGATCCGGACGAAATTTCAACATTCCTACCCCCATTTAAAATGTGCTTGATTCCAGTATAGGCAATGAGTAAATTCCATTAGGTATTCCACTTTGCGATATTTTTATTCATGGTTTTCGGCATATAGCTGTGTAAAGGCCGTGTTTGAAGAGGACATGAGGCATCCGAGATAGTTTCTAGCGAGTATTTGCAAAGGATTGTGTTCATATGCAAATACGGGCATATTTTCAATTTTACCTACCGCCTGATTTATTCCAAGTACTGCGGTTACGATAACGGTTGATATTTCAGTGTATTTTTATTATTTCATAAAGCGATTCAGATGCCTTTGGATTGATATTGCTTTTGCCTAGATTTTTCAATATACTGTGGCTTCAACGTTTCTCCTACATAATGAAATTAAATTTGTATTGTAATAATGTTTAGTTTTTTAACAACATACCTATGAATGTCGGAAAATGGAAACTTGGAATTCGCGGCCACGATGTCGCCATGGAGCTTTGACATATCATCAGTGCGCAAAACCACTGCAGGCGACGTAAGTGTTAAGACGTTTCAACGTAAGTGACTTTAACAGATCAGAGTGACTAGACTTGACAGATTATCAACTTTGACAGTTAAACATGACATACCTAACTTGTGATAATTTACAAATTTCTACAATAATCATTCTCCGACATAATATATTACCTAAATATTTTTTAATTTTATGTTTTTTTTAGATGTTACTCTAAATATATTGATTCAATAATAATAATAATAATTTATTTGTCAGACCATAAATCCATCCATTTCGTAAAATTAATTAAATCTAAGTAATGTGTGTTAGTTGGACAATTTTTAACTTAAATTGTATATTAGAATGTATTAGTCACTAAAATTAAGGAGGATAAAGCTTTTAAATATAACACTTTAACGGTTTAAAACGCGATATATTTTAGTTAAACTTGTTAGAAAATATTTTTTAACTACGGCCCGACGTTTAGGAGGCTTTGCAGCAGGCGTGGTCACTGGGAGACCGTTAAAATGTTTTATTTAAATGTGTACTACTCGCGTAAACTACAACAAACACCAATATATAGATAAATGGTTAAATTATCACATAGCATAGTCAATTTAAGAATGTTTGATTAACATCAAATGAAATTAATTCCAAAGATATTTTTGAAATGAGTTTAATTAATACCCTTTTCAGTTTTATTGTTTATGTCAATCAAAGCCCTTATTAGTAGAAGACAATTTTGCAGAAACTTTGTAATGGAGATTAATGGGAATTAAAAATATCCCGAAGACCGTCCGGATCACGAACCATCGTCCACAGATGAAACAGCCGTGAAGTCTAGTTGCGTTTCGATTTCAGTCTGTGGATTGTTGACTACCCAATGCCAAAAAGGTCGAAAGTTCATCTTATTTAATTTATATGCATGTACTTCACCTTCAATGAAGCCCAGACTTATTTGTCCCTCTCTATCAAATATCATTCTTTATGACAAATCCATCACGCTGTTTTTTTTGTAACAGACAAGGATAGCATTTTCTTTTCTTTCGTTTCCATTTTTTGCTTTAGATATATACAATTAAGAACATATTCTAAATAAACAAAAGAAGAGCTAATTAAAAATCGATTTTAGATTGATCTTCTACGACTCTTGCCCTTACCAATTGACAATACCGAACGCTTTGGATGCCGGTACTTAGGTACTTAAACTAAAATGTGCAACGTTACATACAACGAAATAATGACTGGGCGTTTTTTTATACAACTAGGTAACTTATTATACAAATAAGCTTCAATCTTATACTATTTTTACCGTAATTACTTCGCGCTTGCGGTAGTAATTGGTCGTTCTTATTTCTAGTTCGGTCTATCGAGTGAATAAATTCCTGAACTGTCGTAGATATTTCAAAAACCATTTCAAACGAAATGCGCTAATATTCAATTTCGTAAAAGCAACGTGGGTTCTTCATTAGTTCTTCTGTGACCTCCATTCCGCGATTGTTTGCCCTGACTCCCGCTTCGCCTAGCACTTTTGCCCTCCCGAGATAATGTGACCCCTTTACTTTTGTTTCGGATTTTATACACTTTGCTTATGTAGCCTTCTTCTCTCCGAGTTTTTGCGTCGGTGGATCTATAAAGTTTATACCGAACGTTTACGGCTCACACGCCATACTAATATAATACATAAACGTTGTTTATTTTATAGGTTTTACATAATCAATCAGTTTAAAAATCACTTTTAACGGTTTTTAAACGAAATATAAGATTGTAGAGCCGTTAATTTTCGATCATTTCGACTTCATGCTTATCAGTTCTAGGCAGTGTGTAGGTATATAAATGTATAAGAAAGAGCGATTCAAGTATATTATTTTGCAAAGATTTGACTTTATCTACATGTTTGTCCTTTAATTCAGCGTAGCTTAAAAAGCGCCGGTCAATTTAGTCTGTTGTCAGAATCAACTGTCCAACAAGATTGTTTTCCACCCTGTTCATGGGCATGGGCGAATTAATTGCTATCTTCGTTTCATAGATGGATGTGCCTTGCCCGAGCATAAGAATTCTGGAATAGAATCCAAGATCTCTCGTAACACGCTTAATTATAGCGCCACGAACGCGGTTATTTGGAAAGAGGTGAAGGGGTAATAAAAAAGTCTGTTTGAATTCGATTTGAACGATATTCGAGTTAGGACTTAATCGCGTTTTGACAAGCCAGGTTAAGCAATACGAAGGCACTCTTGGGAATATTAAGTGCTAGTCGAACGCCGATATTCTGAGACGTATTTAATGAATAATTTACTTCGCTCTATTGAATAAATCAAATCGTATTTGCTCGTATTGGAATAAGTATTGGGAAGTATTCTCAATGTGGTCTGAATCAATGATGAATACGGAAACGAGTTTATTTTTTAAGTATTGCGACACTTTTAAGTGCAGCCGTTATTGATCTTACTAAAAACTGAACTTGAATTTTCTGTTTAACTTAAGATAAGATATGAACAACCTAAGAAACGGCGGTGTTTTACCCATTTAATAATAACTAAATATCGATTAAAACATTACATTCTTTGTAGGATCGTTATAAAAGCTATTTTTAATTACGTTGCGTGCAAAAGTTTCAGGTTTGCAACGCTATTGTAGTAGAGAAAGAGATAGCTAAGTTCACTTGCCTCGAAATAAAATACAATAAGACTCGTACAAAAGCGTGATTCAAAAAAGTAAAGTTACAATTACGTAACTTTACATTTTTTAGTTCGAAATCCAAATTTACTTTTTTTTGTTCTAAATTCAAATTAACACTTGATAACCTCGAATTTAGAACAACAAAATGAATTCAAATTTATTAGTTGACGATATTTCCCCAATTGAAAAGGCCTTCGGGTCTATTCATAAACATGCTATTCACACACTAAGTTCACTTAAAACAACCCTTCAGACGGCAGACTTAACCGCCCATCGATTCTGTTTCAGTGAAAGACTCGGCGCATATCTTTATTTCCCGGTGGAAACGACCGTAAACTTTACCCCAACCCGCTTCTATAGTAAAACTTTATTTGTATTTGACTTTGGTTGGAGTTGGAATACTGAATTAGTATTCGGTGTGGTTGTTAATAACGTTTGTTTAACGTTTACCAAAAGTTTATCAATAGCATATATTCTCTTTCTTTGATGTCGTATTAAAAGAGGTATATAGTATCTCTAGTTATGTATGTATGATGTAAATACACACAGAGGTACATGCTCAATTCTAATCAATAAATATTGACGTATATTTTCAATATGTCGAAGCGTTGTCGGATGACCCGATAGAAATTTAAAAATAGACGTCTGTATGTACAGTACAAAATACTATTTAAATTAACAAATAAACACAAAGTGCACAATATTGAATCGATCTAAACAGATTACTTTTGGAAACACTAAGTTCAATACAGCGGCGGTAACTTCTAACATGACCATTCGTGAATACTATTGACTTTGTTCAAGACGCAATCGCTTTCACGAACAAGACCATCTTCCGCGCGAAACTCTATTTTTTACCGAACATCCCTATTTAAAATAAAAAGCTGTCAATTATCGTCATTGAAAAATGATAGATTCATCAATGACAGTTTATAAAACGTCAATGCTACTATATCGACTATACTCAAGTCGCAAATGTTACTTGGTGTTTTCGCATATCCGTGGGCGTTAAAAGAACTATTGGATCGATTTATTGAACTAATAGATGGCAGCGATGCTACATATGTAAATAGTTAGGTGGTAGTTGCTATAGGTTTTCATAAATATCATAATTTGCAATAGTTGAAAACAAGAGTTAATCGTAGTATTGGTATGGGAAATATGCTATTGAAACGTTAAAAATAAAAACCTCCTAAAATATAAATATATATCAACCTCAGCCATTTATATCAGAGCCCACGAGATCTCATAAAAACGATAATTAATCACTGCCCCGATAAGATGCTCAATTTTCAATTACCTTAACCCAGTAATATAAAAAACTTACCAGTACCAATTTAGTATTAAAATCGTACTATTATTAAATAATTACAAAATTTGCCCCCAATGCAGCTTCAATACTTATGTGTTAATCAAGCTATGTGTCTTGCCAACTCACTCAACGGACTGTGCATAACATGATATAACTAGGAACAGCCAATAGGTACTTTCCATACCTGGTACTGTCCTCTGGTCGCGCAAGTTAGGATGACGCCAGTGTCGTTGGTGAACTCGACGTGATGCGGTGGCTCCAGGGTTAGCCTTCGAGGCTCGGGTGATGCTCGCACTACTGTAGACAAAAAATTGACAATTTGCTAAATATGTCTCGTTCTGTGTATATAATTTTCATATGACATACACTTGATATAATTATTGATTGAAAATTTATGAGTAAATTCACGCGAGTAGTACATATTTTAATGAAACTACTTTTAACGGTTTAAAACGTAAAATGTACCACGCGACATATAACCACGGCTGCTGCAAAACATCCAAAACGTCGTGCCATAGTGAATACTATTAATTTGTAAATAACACTATTAACTTGTCTTGTCTTGTAGTAATTTGTAAATAAGTTTAACAAATACATTTAGCGCTTTTAAACCGTTAAAATTGTTATATTTGAAAATGTAACATGTAATTTAAAAAAAAAACATTGTGGTCATGCTTGAGGATAAAATATGTTTATAGCAGACCTCTGCTTCCACCTGGAATGCAAGAATGAAGCAAACTTGATAGGAAAGTCAATAAACCCTATCTTCAGTACCTAGTGCAGGTGCGCTGTCGCTTTGTTTACTTTTAGATGTTTCAATATATTGTATTTCAAATTTCACAGTATTTATGATTTATGTATTTCAGACCGCCTCTGTAGCCAAATGGTTAAACGTATTGCCTAGCATTGCCGCGAGAGGTCAGGCAGGGCACAGAAGTCTGATCAATTACTTGCCCGTTAAAAGAACGCATCAGTGAAACGAACACAGAAATGTGTTCGCCCCATGCCCCACGAGGGGGAAACGGGCTTTCACTTACTTACTATGTATTTCAGTAGCTCGAGACAGACATGTTTTTCGGCACGTTTGAATGAGTATGAAAAAAAAGAAACAAGTAAATTGTCAAATGCGAGACAAAGTAAAATTTTGTAAGTGTTTTTATTTATGTATTAATGCTTCCTATCTTCGGTTTGTCATTAGGTATGAGAACCGCAAGCCACAATTTTCGATTTCCGTTTAATTTCACGGGAGCCACGGCAGTCGTTTCACAAACACAGCTATAGATATACAACAACTGTGCTCTTCAAGTGTCGCCACCTAATTGCGTTATAATGAACGTGGCTAAGCGACAGAAATGGTAACTTTACTTGCCTGTTTCTAATACAATAAAGGTAGTTTTGTATGCATGAAATTCAAGCTAAACTCGCAAGAACAATATTATTAGTTTGTTGTTGAGGTGTCTATCTAATAACGGCAACGTCGCTGTTCCTTAAAAGTATAAAGTACTAGCTGTGCCCGCGACATCGTTCGCGTCGAATAGTGACTTCGGGTAGAATTTTTAATCATTTAGGCTGTTTATTAACGGCGCATTTAAGGAAGCCAATCTATGTTGTTAGTGCTACTTTTCCGCAACATTCTCACCTCACTTCACTCGTACTTTAACTCCCACTCCTATTCCCAAAAATCCAAAGAAGAAAGTTTCATTGTTTTAGCTTCAAAAACCACGAATTTCCATACAAACTTTTATCCCCTCTTTCAACCCCTATTCACCCTTTTTTGGCATTAAAAAGTAGCCAATGACCTTTCTTAGGCTCTAAAATATCTGTGTGCCAATTTCATTAAAATCAGTCCAGTGATTTCGGAGTTAAAGCCGGATAGACAGACAGACAGAGTTACTTTCGCATTTATAATATTATTATAGATTTTGTTGGTAAGGGTATATTAAATGACATGTATTTTGTCTAACTCTTATGGCAAAGTACCAATTTTTAGTTTATCGGCAGTCGTGGTAGATTGAATGTGTCTTATTGTGTCATTTTGAGTTTCATTCTCATTGAGAATCATTAAATTACCTTTCAAAATATTATTTAATCAAACAATACGTTAAACGTTGTGTTTAACGTCGCAAAGACAGAAATCTGCTAAGTTGTATGATAGATATGATATAAGAGGACAGACAAGCATGTGATTACTTGAAGGTAGGTAAAATACCCCCATATAACTACTGAACAAGATGCGCGGTCGGCCTATTTAGTATATTAAACCTCAGACTTAAAATGCGATCAAACTTCATGGATTGCTCATCTATTGACGGTAGTTCTTGAACCGTACGGAATTTGATATTCCTATCACCCATTTATTAGCAAGATTTCCAGACAAAGGCCATCATGTTACAGAAAAATTATAAATTACTTTGTAACACATTGGATCCTATGGGGATCAAACCAACGATTCCTTGCTTACATTGCTACCATAAAACCAACGGCCCGTCAAAATCTACTTTTAAATCTGGTTTTATGGTAATTTTATACGTATTACAATTTCATTACTTTATAAAAATGGCATTGACTTACTAATATCACTGGTGATACAATTCTATTTATTGTTAATCAAACAACCACAAACAGTATTGTTTACAGAACGAAAAAAGTACGTTTGTATTTCAAAAACGATACTTTCATGTATGCGAATGTTTCACATGTTTACAGTTCTTGGAAATTGAATAAAAAAAAAACCGAAAAATCCGGAACTTTTCCAGACAAAGGGAAGTTTAATATTGAAATTTCTGAACGCGAGGTGATGATGGAGACAGGTGTGTTCTGAACTATGCCTTTATTACATCGCTGAATTTCATGGAATGTTTATAATCTGAAAGCTGGTAAGAGCTTAAAAATTAAACGGATTATCTTGAATCTATAATATATGAATAAGCGAATTCATTCTCTTTGTTGTTCAATAGTCGTCTGTACATAATTTAATAGGTAGTAACGTCAATAATAGCAACTATCAATATTATTTTAATTCATTATTTCTCTAAAATTATTAATAACATCATTTTTAGTACAACGTAGTATATAAATTGCAGCCATACGTCTGTCTTCGCTAGCTTTCATTTTGTTATAAATTTGCTACGGGTCTGTTCTTATTCTATTATCTTATCTACCGAATTATTCGTATATCTAACTAGTCAGGTCAGATCAACAATATATTATAAGTTATAATAAAATTATAATTCATATTGTTATAAACAAATTTTAGGTCTGACTTACGCATTTATATCTCAATTCTTTTGTCTTTGAAGCCAAGAACCAAATCATATATCTTAATATTGAATATGGCTTTGATTTTACATATATGTTTTTTGATAGAATATATAATATAATAGATAACCATCGGTCCATCGAACTAATGTAGAGTTTTTAGATTGTATTATTACTTATGTTTCCACGACCACTCAGGACCACGTGTTTTGTTTTCTCTCGATTCTAAGTTTAACTAATGAACTCGCTACAGTATTATGAGGCCGATAGAGTCAGAGTAGCCTAACTGCAGTTTTATGACTTGAGTTCTTCTAAAAATGTTAATCTACAGTGACCGAAAATTGTGAACATAATTACAACAACAGAACACAAATAATAGTACAAATTCCTCATTATCGAAAATTATGTTTTTTGTTATTAGGCCACTCTGCCTCTATCAGCCTCATATATAAATATATATAAAAGGCTTCGTTTCCGTACGTTGTGTCTAAAAAGTGCGCCTAAAAAGATTTATTAAAGTTACACTTACAATAGTTACCACCAACATTTTAATTAAAACGTTATCACATATGTATTTCTATTAATAAAAGGTTTATATCTCTCAGTAACATAAAGATCGAAATCGAAGCTTTGTATTTAATATTAGCACGTAGCTTAGTATAATTAATACATTAAGGAATTATTACCAGGTGCTATTGGAGGTGTTTATAATAACAAAGTGTAGGTGCGTCGGATTTAATTAACATTATGCCACATATGTGAGCATTCATCAGTTAGGATTGATCCTTTAATGAAGGATTTTAATTAAATTTCGGTATTATTTACACCTCTTTCGTTTTAATTGCGTAATTGATCTCTTTTAATTGTAATATTGATTGTTAGATTTTTCATTTTGACAGAAAAGTGGTAACTAGTTTAATACGATTATTATTATAAAACAAACAAATCGTTAATTTATATTAGCAAAAATAGTTGTTTAGCTATTTTTATATATCTTTCCAGTTTATCGAGGTGTTGACGGAACACTTTCCCGCCAAAACGAACACAGCGCACAGATAATACAAAACATAACGCTGCTACAGATTCTACAAGGGTTATTTAACTATGGCACGAAAAGGATAACGTTAAAACATATTGTGTATAGTCTTTGGTAATTATAAAAACCAAATAATCAGCAATCTATCAATGTTATGGTTTGCTTCAAAACATTGAATAATCTTAGAGCACGTTTATCACAAGACTAAGCACCTTGGTACAAAATTAACTGTATTAACTTTTTAATTACTTATCTGAGATATCCCAACGACTGTTCTTTATTTCTTTGTATTGTTTTCAAATAAATTATAATCTAATATAACTTAAGTCCATCCTTAAGAAAACAAACGATTTATAAAGACTAGTTATAATCTTGAAATCTCCGGATATTTCACTGTGAACTTGCCTTTATCTTGGGCACGAAGTTCGCAATATTATTGTTTGTGGTAAGTCAGCGTTATCCAAAGATCCAGTCCGCTTATTTATCTGGCTTGTAACTTGTAATGTGACCGTATTTCATAAACATAAATGTTATCTCAAAAGCCCTACTTCGTATTGTAGTCAAAAAGAGTTTTTAGATTTCGCTGTAATATTATGATAGCTTCAACATTTTTAGGATTAAAAAATATTGAAGGTATTACATACTTTTCTATTTACTCTGTTCTTAGACTATATACGATATGATTAAATACAAATAATCATTGTATGTAAAATTATATAATCTTTTTCGCCCTCTCCCGCTTTTCCCCACCCTGGCCATGTTTCTTCTACCTTCTTTTATCATTTTGCTGGATGTCCTCTGTTACAGTTTTATAGCATAATAATAAGTTCAATTAATATAGTACACAATTTTTCTGTGCTTTAAATTTATGTGTACTTAATTACACACATTAATTTAATTATAGACTGTAACCAAATGGTTAAACGTATCGCCTAGCATTGCGTTAAGCGCGAGAGGTCCTGGATTCCGAAGCCCAGGGAAACAATTTTTTGTTTCCCTGGGCTTCGGATTCAACTACTTGCCTGTTAAAGAACGGATCAGTAAAATGGACACAGAAATGTGTTCGCCCCATGCCCCACGAGGAGAAAACGGGATTTCACACATTTATATACAATACATTTGTGTTATGTTGTGTCTGTTTTTTACAATGGGTGTAACTAATAGATCAGACTTATGTATCCCGTTTGACTGGACTTTTTTTTCATAAGTTATCCCTTACATAATTACACTGAGTCAGAAGTTGAAAAATATTTATGGTTCATTATTATCTATTGCTGTTGCGTCAGATAAAACTTAGCTAAGTCTGTTTACAGCAGAATATTATTTTCGGCAACTGGAAAGTACGCAAGTTTAATCACGAACAATGCCCGAATATTGTTTGAGCTGCTTAAACAAAGTTGCTTGAAACCTCGACATTGTACAGAGCTGAAGAGACTTCATTTTGGTTAATATTTGTGGCCGATGGGAGTTTAAAGTAAAACAAAGTGGCTAAAACCGTGTTTTTAATTAAAATATTTTAGCTTCAATTTAATTTCAAGTATAAACTTGAAATAAAATAGGATTTGATGTTAGAATATAAAAAAATCACATAGTGAACTATTTTTAAATTTATACAATATATAAAATGTACGTTATAGAAAGAACGAAAAATAGAAGAAGAGAATAGAACAATATTAATGTCGATTTTTCGCATTATTATTAAATCGCCATTATTATCTTATTGGTTGGCAGGTGCTTACCAGTTTCTCTACACACAATATTCGAGAACAAAAACTACATTTCGGCGAACAAACTCGCACACTTTACAAAATGATCTAAAAAGTCCTACACAGGCAAGTAGAGATATTTAAGTACACCACTTTAACGGTTTAAAACGCGATACGCCATGGCCGTGGTCACAAGGGGCGGCCGTGGGTCTCCCCGTGACCATGGCGGCTACAAAGCATCCGAAACGTCGGGCTGTAGTTTAAAATGATTTTCAAACAAGTTTAACTAAAATATATCGCGTTTTAAACGGTTAAAGTGCTTTATTTAAATGTGTACTGCTCGCGTAGTCTACACATAGTATTTAAGTAGAGATATGTCATTGGAAGTTTGACTTAACCAATACACGCAACTTTAATCTGCAGTTTTAATTACAATACGAACATGCTTTGAAAGTTCAGTGAAAGCTAAATATTGCGATGCGTAGCTGAGATCTCTCATTAGCGACACAATAGAGCCGAGTACAAAAGGCTCGCATACAGATACACGCAGAATCCACTTGGCTCGCGGAACAGCAAAGATCATTACAGAGTCGCCGGTTACTAATAGACTTATGAGTTTTTCATGTAAAATGACGTTTAGTAAGATGTAATTGTTAGCGGGTAACACTCACCATACGCTTTTAAAAATTTTCATTTACATTTGCATTTAATTCGAACCTAGAACCTTCTACTAAATTATTAAAGAAACCTTATGTTCTACCAATGACACGAAAATTTAACACGCGTTATTATCACCTTTGGACGAAGTATCGTAGCCGGCGCTACGTCGTAGCGCCCGCGGCTACACGCTTGATTTAATTATATTGGAAACTTTTATCGGTGTCTATTCAATTTGCATGTGTTTAATATTTTAAAATTATGACAGCTTTGCTTTGTTGGTTGCGCTTCTGTTACACGAAACAAAAGTAATATCGAGTATCTACTTTTTTTTATCCATAGTGTTTTACCAGCTAAGGACGACGGCGTCTCCCCTTCCTCGATCAGAAGGGATCTGGTCTTACTTAACTATAATGCTTTACTTAATTTATTATTATTATACTTATATAAACACCAAGTATCATACAAGCTTCCTAAATATATATATTGTATCTGTCACGTATTCTTTACTTTTAATTAATGTGTTAAAGAAAGGCCATTGTTTTTTATAATTTATATTAAGTGTTTTTAAGGCGCAAATAAAGTATATAAATGATTCTAAAATTTGTTTTGAGCTCAACAGCGAGCATAAACATTTAAATAAAACACTTTAACGGTTTAAAACGTGATATATATTAGTTAAACTTATTTCGAAATTATTTTAATTTTCAAATTAGTTTAACATTAGTGAATTATTTAAAACGCGATATATTTAATATATCGCGTTTTAAACTGTTGAAATGTTTTTAATTAAAAGTACACTACTCGCGTAAACTACAGACATTATTTAAGCTTAAACATCTTTATACTAACTAAAGCATTATATATTAATTTAAAATGCATCATAAAGTACTAAGTGAAAAAATGAATTATTAAAATCCAGGAATTACAATTCTTAAGTCTTCCAAATGATAAGGCCGAAAAAGGATTAGTTGTTATAATTTGAAGAAAATAAAAGAATTGAATTTAAAACAGATGCCATTAATATTAGTACCAACACAGTTACATAGATCACGTTTTAAAATCAGTGCTAAAAATGTCCTAAGCTTTCAACGTTTCAAACAATATACAGACATTACGTAGAGAAATGAAGCAAGGTACTTTTTCCTCCACAAAGGCGCTACAGTAAGAACATCTTACAAGCTGATATTAATACAACCACTGAGAACACTATATCAAGCTTATCATGTTACCCTTCACCTTTTGTACTCAACTCCTTTCTACGTCTTTGTTATAATATTATATTTTCTCGATATACCTTCGCCATAACTGCTGATCCCTTAATGAACAACCATTGTTTGCGGTCGTAATTTATTTCCGGTTTTATGAACTGTAATTACATATTATTTATGTCCCGATGAAATTACATTACCTTATTTAGGAAGCAGGTTACATTATAAGTTATATCGCATTATGTATTGAGATTTATCTAGGTACAGTCTATACTAATATATAAAACTGAAGAGTTTGTTTGTTTGAACGCGCTAATCTCAAGAACTACGGATTCGAATTGAAACGTTATTTTTGTGTTGGTTAGAACATTTATCGAAGAAGGCTATAGGCTTAAAACATCGCTCTGTGACTGATACTAGCGAAGATACAGCGGATAATGTGAAAAAAATGGCATAATAATTCTTCATTATGGGCTACCGAGGCGTACGCTGCAATAACGGTTCAAGATCCCCAAAAAATATGTATGAAAGAATGATTCCTCTTTAACTAAAAAAAGTCTGCAACGATATATGTCTATCTTTCAAGATTAACTTGTAAGAACGACGGAAAGGGACGCGACCGACGTCGTTGGTAACAGCTTAATATTTATAAAGATACTAGCAGAGTCGGCAAACGTTGTTTTGCCATATAAATAATTTTACTAAAATGTCTATTAAAAAATAAAGGTTGATCGTAGAAGGGTGAAAATTGAGGATTGTATGTATTTTTGTATGTTGTATCATAAAAAAAGAGAAATTAAAAATTTTGTTTAAAAAATAAAATAAAAAATTTAAGGATGAACAACCCTTATCACTTAGGGGGATGAAAAATAGATGTTGTCCTATTCTCAGATTTACTGAATACACATATCAAATTTGGTGAAAATCGGTCGAGCCGTTTCGGAGGAGTTCAAGTTCGAACACCGTGACTCGAGAATTTTATATATTAGATGTAAAGGGGATGGCAAAAACAAATTTTGATGCCCAAAATAAATATTCTTAGCGGACGAAGTTGCTGGCACAGCTAGTAAGGATATAATTACGACGTTGACAATAATAGGATCAATAAAGTCATTTTTAACATTCTTTATTTAATTTGTGACTTATGTTATATTAATTCTGGTATAAATAAATGGCTGGCACGAAACCAGTTCAAATAAAATAGAACCTTCATAGGATTAGTTCTTGAGCAAGCGCTCCATGATTCGATTAAATAAAACAAATTGTGAAATAAAGAGATTGTATACCTTATAAAAAAGTAATTTTTGACGAATTCGTTGGTGAAAAGGTAAGTAAGTACGGGTACTTATCAACTGGTCTTGGGTCTGATATGTTTACAAGAAATCTATCTGTAAAATGGGTGGCGGGAATTTGGTCCGGATCACGAACCACAGTCTACAGATGAAAACATGAATTTTAATAGCGTTTCGTTTTCAATCGGTGGATTTCTGAATATCCAAAGCCAAAATAAGTTGATAGAGCATCTTTTTAGGAGTGGTATGTCTGAAATATTTCACCTTCCATAATGTGAGTCAGTATTGATATGTTATAAACATTAGTCATAGATGAAATAGTAAATCTTTATTATCAAAAAATTAAAATACTGTTCGTAGCTTACGCGAGGAGTACACATTTAAATAAAACACTTTAACGGTTTAAAACGCGATATATATTAGTTAAACTTATTTGAAAATTATATGGCTCGTTAATAAATATTTAAATTAAAAAAATATATGCAAAGTAAAAGTTGTTAGCGTTAAGTTCAGTTTTTTGTCAAGGAATAAATGCGCCCTGAGAACGATTACAACTTACAACAATCTTAAGACCCTAACTAGGTGACTAAGGCATTGTATTCAAAGTATATTACTGAACTCATCTTAATAAAGCAGGTCAAACTTTTACAATTTACCGAGAAAGTCAAGTAATAAAATTAAAAGTTCGCCTAGTTCTTAATTAGCGGCTTTGTTGCTCTAACAAAATAATTAGTTGCTGTTTAATAAAACACAGTTGATATTATTAATTCATTTTAATTAGAAGGTATTGTGGTAAATTAAAAACAAATAAAAAAAAACCCTACTTAATTTATATTTTTTAGAAGCGAACTAGGTGTGCCAGCGACTTCGTCTGCGTGGAATAGTTACTTTGGGGATCAATGTTGTTTTTGCAAACCTCCTTATCTTTTAAATCATAGCTATGTGGTCTTCCGCGTCCTGTCGTTTAGACACATTAATCTTAAAAGATAGATATATTTTGTCGCCGAATTTTTTTAGATCATTTAAATAGGAATGATTTTCTTCTTATCTTGAATCGTTTTCGCCGCGCATGCGGCAGAAATCAATGACAAACAAACTCTTTACTGTTATAATATTAGTAAAGATTATATAAATGAAAGTAGTGATGATATCATCTACTCTCACAACTTAATTATAGTACTTATAAGTGACCAGGTAGCTTTTATAAATCTATACTAATATTGTAAAGTGTTACTATTTATTGCTTGTTTATTTAAACAGGCTAATCTTAGGTACTCCTGGTTCGAATAGAAAATTCTTTATATGTAGGATAAACCATTTATCGATTAGTTTTAATAAGACTAGGCTGCGACCAATAAGAGCGAAGAAATAGTGAAAAACATGGCAAAAAACGGGGAAATTATAAATGATTCCTCTTTAAATGATCGTATGAAATGTCAACAACATATGTGTTTATCTTTTAAGATTAACTTGCAAGAACCGTTATTATTATTTATTACCGATGGTATGTATATCTATTTTGACAGGTCAAATTTTATACACAGACAGTTGTATTCTACGGTTATGTTTTATTATACATATTGACAATATAGTCAAAGCCCTATTCCCTATGTAGGTCATAGACAAGCATATCTCTATGTCTGTCTGTTTTTCTTATTGTTAAGGTATCAGTTATTAGTAGAGAGAATGTAGCTACAAATAAAATATTTATCCTTAGATTTGATATTCTACTTTTCGGTACCGTCTATACCGACTTCCGCGTCGTCGGAGACGCTAGTACATTATATTCTAATACATATACTACATTTCTATATAATGTAATAAGCTCTGCTGGGCTAGCATACGCGCTACGATATATATATCTCTCGGTTGTAGATAGATGTTTGCAGTTGAATTAAAACACAAAAAAATAAATTTTGTTCCAGTTGTGAAATGTGATCAACAGTGAAATTTAGACAAATCGTAATGAAACGAACTGGCAAGAAAACAGTTCTTAAAAAGAAATAATTATTTCCTACTTTTTTAGGTATCGTGAACTGTTTTCGTAGCACACGCAATGGAAATCCACAAAGATATATTATTTTCCCCGTTGTCTCCACATTTCCCGCTGTATCTTCGCTCCTATTGGCCACAGCGCAATGCATTATAGCCTATAGCCTTCCCCGATAAATGCTCTAACATAAAATATGTCAATTCTAGTCGTTCCAGAGATTTGCGCGTTCAAGATACAAACTCTTCAGCTTTATAATATTAGTATAGTTAGATATATCCACCGAAATACGATATGTTATATTAATTTGCAGACAAGATTTGTTCTATAATATTATTTGAGTATGATAAAGTGCTTTGATAAAGTGTTATTGGCATTACAATGCGACATGGTTTATACAATTTATGTCGAGGCGCGCATGCTAGGCCATCTGGGAGCGGTTGTAATTAAACTTTCTCCATAACAGTAATGAATAAGTTAATGATTACGAATGAGAACGCCAACATTACGGCTCCAGTAATGAAAATTTGTTTAACACTTCTTGTATGCGATGTTGCTTTTTTATGAGAGTTGTCAGTTTTTATACACACGTCATAAACTAGTTAATCTCTCGCTACTTGATCTAATTCATAGACTTTGATGTCTTTCTGGATTGAGTTTCAATATGATTATTATTAATTCTTTTTTATTTCGATATTTTTTTAGATTTTTGTTTAATTATTGAAGTACGGAAAACCGGTAAAAGGATTTTTAAACTGTCATAAATCTTAGTTAATATTTGACAGATAAAATCTTTTATTCTATATACATAATATATTTAATTTGAGTGTTGAAATTAAATTTGAATTTGCCTACAATTGAATGTGAAATAATTTACTCTTGTTTCCTTATTTGGTAACGGCTTATTTATTTGAAATATTAATTCAGTACTTGTGAATTTCACTGAGACGTCGAAGCCGAGAAAATCTTTTAAGCTCATTACTTATCGTCTTAATTGGAAATAATGACGGTAATTTTATTTAATTATTGTACTTTCTTTATTTAATTATGCTAATAAAATTAACATAATTTTTAATAATATATTGTACTATACTAAAAATGTTTATCGCAACCATATTACTTGTGATAAAACCGTATTGTACATCTACCTACCACTGTTATATTTTGATCCAACTTACTCAGGTTCAAAAACCTGGAATACGAAAGAGTTTAACACGACAGAAAAATGTAAATGAAATAATGGAATTAATCAGAAACTTAATAAAAAATGAAATAAATCAGAAACTTGTCTGCTAATGGATTAACGCTTGTTATTTCCTTTATTAGATGGAACTAGGCTCTAAATTTGCATAAAACCTTTTTTCTGTGGATCTATTTTAAGCTGATAAAAATCTATTTTTAACACGCCGTAAAACCTCTGCCGCAGATATCTTTTTGTTCCCACTCTGTTTGATTGTCAACAACTATTGTGGGGATTAGTCACGTTCGCCGCTGTTCATAACCACCCCACAGAGGTATTTGTTTAATTGTTTTAGAGATTCATTGTGTTTCGTTCTTTAAAAGTGTCGTAAATAACGCGAGGACAATGGACGATTTCCATTTACCACAATCAATTGTACAAAAATAGGTGTAATTTAATTTTATAGCCCGACAAACAGATTCTGTGTTTTTACTTCACATCAAGTATAATACTAAAAATTTCACTTATATTAAAAATATAATATGCCGGAGATGAGAACTGACACTAAACGTGTCATGAGTACTGACACTAAACGTGCTGGAGTCTGTCAAGTCACTTGTCAGACGTGTTAGATGTCATGGTGGCGGTTTCAGTGCTGCCATCTATTACGTTCATAGACGATCAATATTATTGTGCAATTTGGATCGCACAATAGTGTGACAGCCACACACAAACCCTTCATTGTCGTCTACACACGATCAATTTTATTGTACAACCCGGGATATTGCACAATAAATATTGATTGTCTATGGCCGCTTAAGCTTAGAGTCAATATTGGCCACGAAGAGTCGCGTTAAGTTACTGTCACTGTATCGAACATACCTTCTGCGGTTCGAAAAGTAATATATTTAGACCGATTTAATCGTTGCATATATTGTGTTAATTCGTTTTGGAGTTTAAAAAAGGTATTTTGTACGAAAAGGCGTCTATTTTAAGCGTCCATCAACAACGTGTATATATTTACTTGTTTTATAATAGTTAACTGACTAAATATTTAAATAAAGCACTTTAACGGTTTAAAACGCGATTATTTTAGTTAAATTTGTTTGAAAATTCTTTTCTACACTAGTTTAACTAAAATATCTCGCGTTTTAAACCGTTAAACTGTTTTATTTCAATGTGTACTACTCGCGTAAACTACAGACAGTATTTAACTATATATTTTCCTACGCAACACAACTCTACACGGATTCAAGATAAGGGCGCGAGTAAATAAGTTAAACGCCGGTTGGCTAATGGCGTACCCACGAGTTGTCTTGCATTGAAGGAAGTAATTCGGCCTGAGTTTATTATACTACTGAAGGAAACATCTGGGAAAGCCTTGAGGAAAATAGGGCGCCTGATAACGGGGCTATGTAAGGGCAGAGAAGCGAAGTGCGCCACATTTACACAAAATTAAAGTAATAACAAAATGTTGCAATGTTATACGAATACGAAGGCGTTAGTTCAAATTTAGTTACAGTATAAAAGGTTTTTGCAGTGTTATAAACATATATTGTATTATCGTATGATATTTTTCAAAAATATAGCGTGTACATTTAGTCAGTATTTAGACAAAATAAATTTTGTCTGCCAAGTACATACTTTTATATAAAACACATTAACGGTTTAAAAGGCGGTATATATTAGTTCAACTTGTTCAAAAATGACTTTAAGTACGGCCCGACGTTTCGGATGCTTTGCAGCAGCCGCACCCACGGCTCAAGTATATAAGCAATTCAAATAGGTTTAACTAATATATACCGCGTTTTAAACCGTTAAAATATTTTATTTAAATGTGTCCTAAACTACAGACAGTATTGAAGTAAATTCTTACTATAGTTTTAATGTTCCGCATTATCAATTATTATTATAAATCTCCATCTTCAAGGTTGCCTGGAAGAAATCGTTTTTTAGCGATAAGTCCGCCGTTTCGCGCTGCGTATTTTTTGCAATCTGATCAAATTCAATTTTATATTTGTCATATTTTTGTAGTGACAGTAAAGTATCTTTTGTTTTGTTAATTCATGTTTTTGTATTTTTATATCTTGGCATGGTAAATTCTCCTTCATTTACCTTTTAAGAAGTGTAGTTCGGGTCGTAGCACTTATGTAAATCGATGAAGAATCCGTAAGCGTATTCAGAAATTATGTAAAAATATTCTTTATTCGACGATAAAACACGCGCTTCTAGAAAATGTTCGATAAGACCCATATTTATATACGAGCGAATATAAAAGGTTACAACACCTTCTTCTCTACTTCTGGCAACATTGTTTGGCCGAAGCTAATATTTATATACATTATATTCAGTGACCTTTATTGAAATAATTTCTGAAACGTTGAAGCATATTTTTTTTAATATACAAATAAAACCTTTATGTAAGAACTAAATGCTTTTTATTAGATTGCATATCCATTCGCAGTACAACACGTCTGTATACAATCTATACTAATATATAAAGCTGAAGAGTTTGTTTGTTTGAACGCGCTAATCTCAGTAACTACTCAGGTTCGAATTGAAAAATTATTTATTATTTTTGTGTTGGTTAGAACATTTATCGAGGCTAAAGGCTATAAAATATCACCCTGTGACTAATAGAAGCGAAGATACAGTGGAAAATGTGAAAAAACGGGGAAATTTTTCCTCTCTGTGCGTTTCAGATGCGTACGCTGCTAAAACAGTACAAGATATGAATAGTTCAAGAAATAAAGATTTGATTACTATTAAATGACCTAAAAACGACGGGATGCGGTCGACGTTGCGGGTAAGAGCAGAGATTTGTAAAGATGAGGTTTGCAAAACCAAATTTTGATGTCCAAAATAACTATTCTACTCGGAAGCTCGCTGACACAGCTAAAACATATTTAAACAGCACTTGTCTCAAGTGCGTATTGTACACGAAATTAGTTTCCGTATACATAATAAGCCGAGTGAATTGTTAAACAGGGCCACCTTTTGTGTATGTAAGCGGTCTTTATCGACAATTACTTAGCCTGTTGACCCATTTCAGTTATTCCAAACGGGACCAACTTTTTCCGCATTGAAATTGATGACGTCATTAATACTATGAACTACTATTTTTCTGTGTGATTCTCTCCAAATAAGCTGACGGGCTCGTAGGAGAGCGAAGTCGACTTAATTACCAATGGGTCTTGGGTTTGATTCCCATCGAGTTCTGAAACAGATTTAAGAATCTGGATATTTTATACTGAGGAATATCACGGATCCGTCTAATTCACGAACCGCTATCTACAGAAGGAATAGCTGCGTTGGAAAAAGTAGGACCAAAAACTTAAATTCTACATTACAGTATAAGCATAAAATTAGAAAGAATTAAAAAAAAATACTAATGGTTTAAAACGCGATATATACTAACGGTTTAAACACGAACGCTTTGCAGCAGCCGTGGTCACGGGGAGACTTCTAACGTCGTTTAACTAATATATCGCGTTTTAAACCGTTAAAGTGTTTTATTTAAATGTGTACTACTCGCGTAAACTATAGACAGTATTTAATTTATGAATAGATCAAAACTATGATAGACCTGGTGGGGTTTGAACTTTTGTCCTGTATATTATATATGTATATTAGCAGTACATTGCTACCATTAGACCAGAGTGCTGCTTTAAGATAAAATATATTACATCAGTCAAAAGAAGTGCCCACGTCCAATATATTAGTTTCCTTCAATTGTATATTAGTTCTGTATACAGCGTGTTCTGTTTAGCGCATTTACAGCGTCAGCCGGTTCCACCTTCACGGCTCTGTGGTCACGCTCCACTTATATAAATGCTTAGTTTAGTTTATATAAGGGTAAACTATTCTGTCAGAGTTCCTATTTAAATTGAATAAAATTATTTTAGATAGTTTAAAACGAAACAAGCTTACTACAACGCGACGTTTGGTTGCATCCGCGTATGAATCAGTTTTATTAAATTATGTTTGATTCTTGTTTGATACTAAGTCTGTTTGGAGTGACAGGGTTGTCAAGTATTATGTTTTGTCTTCTTCAGTTTTTTTGTCTCTGTCACTCATTAAGACAGAGAGCGAAAGGGCAATATAAACAAAAGGACTTTGCCTGGAAACAAAGAGTATACATACCATTTGTACACCAGTTTACCTTTAACTTCGAAACTAAGAAATAATAACTTTTAAATAAAACACTTTAACGGTTTAAAACGCGATATATTAGTTAAACTTATTTAAAAATGATTATTAACTTCGGTCCGACGTTTCGGATGCTTTGCAGCAGCCGTGGTCTCCCCGTGACCACGGCTGCACGGAAATATATATATATCGCGTTTTAAACCGTTAAAGTGTTTTATTTAAATGTGTACTACTCGCGTAAACTATAGACAGTATTTAAATAATAACTTCTTAAGTGTGTTTGAAGCAAACATTTTATTTATGAATTTGATCCGTTCTTTCAAAAATATTATATAGTGCCCTATTCCCTCGAGAAATCAGTGATTTTAGCAATTTTGATGTAATGAAGAAAGGTTTACGTTACAAATAAAAGTATTGTGTAGGTATATAAGCATCGATCGCCTCTGTAGCTTAAACGTGTTGCGTAAAACGCGAGAGTGAAGGGTTCGAATCCCGGGACACAATAAATTATTTCCATTGGGCAGGTTACAGAAATCTGAAAAAATACTTGCCTTGTTAAGAACCGATTAATTAAATCCACACAGAAATGTGTTCGCTCCGTGCCCAACGAACGGAAACAGGATTTCGCTATTATATATTAACATACTATTCTGTTTTAAAGACATCATAAAAAATAATAGACGTTCTAATTTGAGCATCCAAATTAGTTCTTGTAAGCCCCGTCAATTTTATAAACTAATGCTACGATATCGATCGCGTCCCTTCCCGTCGTTCTTGAAAGTTAATCTTAAAAGATAGACATATATCGCCGCGGATTTTTTATCTTACATAATTTAAAGACGAATCATTTACACACATTCATACACATTTTTTTGGTATCTTGAACCGTTTTCTCAGCGCACGCATCTGAAACCCACAGAGACGAAAATTTTCCCCCGTCTTGTTCACATTTTCCGCTGTATCTTCGCTTCTGTTAGACACAGCGCGATGTTTTATACCCTATAGAATTCCTCGATAAATGCTCTAACCAAAACGAAAATAGTTTTTTTGATGGTTATAGCAATTCGAACCCGTAGTTCCTGGGATTAGCGCGTTCAAACAAACAAAGAAACTCTTCAGCTTTATATATTAGTATAGATTACACAAAATATCCTCAACCCTTTTCAGCCAGTACTTTTCATTCGCTAACATAACATCTCGTACTCACTCAAGCATATTCAGTGAGCGAAAATATTATTTCATCTGCTCCAAACTTTAGCATCTGGCAAAATACATTTGAATACAACAAAATAGCTTACACCAACACGCCTTTTCCCTTTTAAAACTGAATTTTATGGTCTTTGTATTTCGGAAACATGTATCGGATATTATTTAGCTTTGGTTTAGTAGGCTTGGGCAATACGGTATACTAGTCTTTGGGAACAAATAAATACTTTGATGTATTCCTTTTATCAATGCTATCTGTGCCCGCAACTTCGTCCGCTTGGAGTAATTTTGGGAAATATAATTTATTTTTGCAAACACTCTTCTCAGCTTTGTAAATTATAGCTGTGAGCCACGACTTTAGTGCATATTTCTTTCGATTGTTTAAAGATGAATCATTTCGTAATACACATGTTTTAGTTCTGAAGCGTTTTCGAATTGCACATAACGGAAGATAAATTCTCCGTTTTTCCCCGTTTTAATACATTCTTTACCGTTTCTTCGCTTGTTTTCGTCGCAGCTTGATTTTATATAGCCTAAAACCTTCCTTCCAACCCCCAGCCAAAGGGTTAAACGTATTGCCTAGCTTTGCGTTATGCGCAAGAGGTCCTGAGTTCGAATCCAAGGAGAACAAAAACAAATTGTTCTGGTTGAATAGGGCACAGAAGTGTGATCAACTACTTGCCTGTTAAAGAACGGATCAGTGAAACGGACACAGAAATGTATTCGCCCCATGCGCCGAGGGGCAAACGGGGTTTCACACACAAAACCTTCCTCGACATATGATTTATGCAAAGCAAATATGTATAACTTTTCAATTTGGAATTAGCAGTTTCTGAGATAAGCATATTCAAACAAACAAACGCTTCAGATTTATAATATTACAATAGATGACATTATACAATTATTCTTATTTAAGTACACGATTGTATGAAATTGACATATGTCGATTTTATTCGATTCTAATAAAATTTTTTGGACTAAATCCAATATTCATCTCCCCTAACTTTAATAGATCCATATAAGAATATTTACGTCAGCAAACGCGGCAATTTGATCAATGTTCAACTGTGATTTTGTAATTCACTGCTGCGCTACGTTGTGAGAGTTTCTAGGTTTTAGTGTCGAGAAAAATCACAAGGTTCAGCTGATACTTAACTTACTAGTCTGTATTTAGAATCATTTAGTAAAATGGACACAAAAATGTGCCCCAGGCTCCATTTACGGGATACGGGATTTGTGTGTGAAATCCCATTTCCCCCCGTAGGTCATGACAAAACATTTCTGTGTCCGTTTTAACCGACAAATTCTACTGTTTTCCCATTAAGGGACAAACTAGTTTATAAAGGAGTTAATAAATATCTTTTAACCTTTATAGTTCAATTGTTTCAACTTATTTTTTTGTAATGCATATACAGTGGAATCTCGATAACTTAAAAATCGAATATAAATTGAAAAAAATGTCGACTCGGGCAGGACTTGAACCGGCATCGTCAGCGTTCCGTGCTGGTGCTCTACCAATTGAGCTACCGAGTCCATTTTTTCCACGAAATTTTTTATTACACATGAAGGCACTATCATGTGCAATAACATGTAAAAAAATAATAATTGAAATTGAAATTCTAGTTATCGAGATTCCACTGTATATAAGGCCCAATTTTAGTTGGCTTTAATTAATAACCAGTTAGCTTAGTTAAAACCTAAAAATAAACTAAAATAATACTAGAGGGTTGTTAAAATATATTTTTACATTAAAGTGGATAAAAAGGATAACGTTTTACAATGAAAGTTTTCTGGAAAAGACTCATTCATTATTTTACTTATTGTCGTGGAAATAAAACACTTTCATTATATTTTACAAAGAAATGACGTCGGCATTATGCTAAAGCTGCTTTGTGTTAAAGAACATTCAAAATTATTTTTTGTTATTAAATTATTTTTAATGCATTACGTTTAATAGAACTGTCCATTATGATATTTTTGTTTAAACTTGAAAAGTAATATACAATTTTAAATAGTTCATATTCGGTTGTATTTATTATAGAGCTGTGTTTTTCATTTAGATAAACCATAGATAATCTATTCTCAATTTTAAAAACATGTTTTAGATAATTTATGAATTGAAACACTTTAACGGTTTAAAACGCGATATGTTAGTTAAACTTATTTGGAAATGATTTTTAACTTCGGTCCGACGTTTCGGATGCTTTGCAGCAGCCGTGGTCACGGGGAGGCTTTTACCGTCGTTTAACTAATATATCGCGTTTTAAACCGTTAAACTGTTTCAATTCATAAATTATCTGAAACATGTTGGGTTTTAAGTAATTAAGTGGTAAGATTATCAAAATACCGTTCGCGTCACAAACCATCGGCCACAGACAGTCAGACGTGTTAATTGCATTTCGGTTCCAGTCTTTATATTCCTGTGTATATTAATGCAAAATAGATCGACAGCTTATCGGCGTATCTTGTTCAATTGTTATATGGCTGGGGGGCACCTTCTATCACTTGAACCCCATGTTTATCTGTCCTCTTCTATCAAGAATAACATTTCGTGGTCTGTGCAATATTGTAACTAAACTAAACAAGTGACTCTCGGTGACAGCCCTCATTGAAAATGGAGATGTGCCAATATGCGTACAGATTTAAAATCAGGGACTGCTTAAATGTTACGTATTTGTTATTTAAAAAAATAATCTGAAGCTAGTCTGGAGTTTAGGTACGTGTCATCACCCCTGCGCCTTAGTTGGCAACCTTCTTCAGAAGGATTAACCTTCTGTCCTGGCCACATTCTCTTCTGTATTATCACTTATTAATCAAATTAAATCATTTAATCTAAACACCCAAAAATGCAAAGAATAACACATAAAAGTTCAATATTATTATAATCGATGTATGTGGAGGGACACCACTCAGCAGTGATGTCCCACGCTTGACATTTGAATTAGAATATTATCACATTAAAACAAAACATTAAAAAGTAAACTACAAAATACTTTTTTTATTGTTTTGCGTATACATATTTATTTATTTTATTTATTATTTTTGTTATTGTTTAATTATTCATAAAACATACCACAGAAAATACATATAAATGAGGAAAAATCTTACGTGCTAACGTATAAATGAAAGGCTGCCTTATCGCTAAGAAGCGATCTCTTTCAGGCAACCTGAAGTACAGGAGAAAAGAAATAGAAAATAATTTATTTAGTGGGTAGGTGTAAGGAATAACAAAGAATATTAAAGGTACACAGTGAAAGTACACACAACGAGTAGGAGAGAAACTAACTTAAATATTGGAAACGTAAAACTTATAGAGCAAACTCCTAAAAGAACGGAGTGATTGAGCTTTTCTGATATTAGTGGGAAGAGAGTTCCAAAGACGGATAGCTTTAACTGTGATGGAATTATTGAAGAAAGAGCTTTTATGTTTGGGAACAAATAGAAGGAGATTATCGATCAAAGGAAGATTTAACTGGTGGGAACTTAAAAGGATGAATATCTCTTTTAAGTAAGAGGGAGTTTTGGGATCAAAAAGGACACGGTAGAGGAGATGGAGTAAATGAGAACTCCGACGAGTTCGGATTGGGAGCCAGTTGAGCTTTCTACGAAATTCAGAAACGTGATCATATTTGCGAAGGCCAAAAATGAAACGGATACACGTATTTTGAAGCCGCTCTAGTTTGTCAAGTTGTAATTCAGTTAAATCAGTGAATGAGACATCATCATAATCTACAATAGACAGACTGAGCAAGTAAAATTTTTGTAGGGATGGGAAGGAAATTTTGTAACCGTTTTAGGAAGTGTGAAGCGGCAGTTTTTGCTTAACTGGTTCAGATGAGGATGCCAGGATAGATTTTCGTCAATAATTAGACCCAAACTTTTGACAGAAGAAGTGAAAAAAATGATAGTACCGTCTACAACAATCGGTGAAATACTTTGCCTGTCAACCCGGCCAATAAGCTTACTACTACCAATGATGATACTTTGGGTCTTAGTTGGCTTAATATTGAGACCAAATCGGGTGCATTTAGTGAAGGTAGTTGTCAAAACCGTCCTGAAGCAGCGTTGTAGGGCTCGTGAGAGAAATCTGAGCATAGCTGTCAAACTAATAGATTGAAACGTCAACTATAACATAATACATCAGATTAATTACTACTGACCTATATAAGACATTGAACAAAGCAATCGCTTCGAATTAGTAATGCTGTCAATAATAATTGTTATAGAGATGTAGGGTAGGTACGACACAATAATTAGGGCTCTGACCTCGCCCTAATTGAGGGCAATTATTTGAAATTGTAACAGCCGTTCGTGAATTTTGAAAATTTCATGATTATTTTTTCGCTTTGATATTACGCTATAGTTACAACATTGGAAGGGTACAAATAATTGTGATACTTGATACCGAATATTTAGTGATCCTTTTTCAAACCTAATTTTACTTTGCTTCAGTTACAGAACGAATTTATGTTTTTCAACGTTCTCAATACATATTTAGAACGTTGAAAAACATCAATACATATAAAGTGTTACAATTTAAATTATATAATAGTAATTATTATTTTGTTTGTTTTTTGTACAATACCTTCAATTTTCACCTTGTACTGGGGCCATGTATATTTATGTAAGCCCTTTAACAGAGCTTCACTTGTGCCGACTCATCTTGACTTTTAATAAAATAATTTTGACCTTTAAATATATATTACAAATTGTCTTATGAACGGTAAACTAACAATATTACAATGATATTACAATACAACACGATAAAATGCGAAATATTTAACTAATATACTTATCTACAATTTATTTTTCGACGTTTCGAATAGTTGCTACCGCCGTGGTCATGGATCTCCCCGTTTTATCATTCGGTAATTTTTACTAATAAATTTTGCGTTTTAAATCGTCAAAGGTTTTTTATTAATATGTGTATTACTTGCGTAAATTACAGATAATACGTTCAATACTTTTAAATATCGAAAATCTTAAACATAAATATTTTGTCTCTTGTTTTCTCTAGGCGCGATCCGTTTGTTAAGGATAACAGTATTTTAATACAAAAGCAATTCCTCGGCGTAGCCATTATCAGATTTTCTCGGATTTGTCGAAGATTAGAAGACGTCCGTAGTGAGCTTAATTGTTATTAGTGGCTTCCCGTTACGACCTTAAGGCACCCGAGTTTCCATTACGTGTGAAATATTTTTCTTTTAATTAAAAACATAATTGTTAATTTACTTAACAATCAAGTTTATGCGTGTGATGCATGCTGAATTATACAAAACAAGCTGTCTCAGCGACTTTGTCCGCGTTGTATTGTTTTTTGGGCATCCAAATTTGTTTTTGCAAACCTCTACGTCTTTATAAATTAATGCACCCACGGTACCGTGTCCCGGCGCTCGCGACTCGCCATTCGGGTCCCATCGTTCTTGCAAGGTAATCTTAAAAGATCGTTTAAATAGGAGCTTTTTTTTATCATTTAAATAGGATTTTTTTGAGTGTCTGGAACCGTTTTCCCCAAACCCACAGAAATGAATAATTTTCCCCGTTTTCGTCACAGAGCAAATTCTTTCGGCCTTCCTCGATAAATGCTCTCAACAACACAAGAAGAATTTTTCAATTCGACTTTAATAATTACTACTATTTTTAATTATTCCTCTTATAATATTTGGCGGCTTAACATGCGAACCACGTAAGTAAATTAATAATGGCGATTCAATCAATAAAAAGTTTTTTGTCTACTATTCGCTTTAACTATACCGCTTTAGACCGTTGCTCGATGTTTAAACGGTCAAAACGTGAAAGGTCCTCGGATCGAGTCTCGGCAAAACAATAAATTATTTAGTCATTCAGTACACAAATGTCAGTATAATAGACACAGAAATGTATTGACGCATGTCTCAAGCCGAAATTGGATTTCACACTATGTTTTATTGAACAGTATTTTTTAAATAACTTTTAAACAAAAAGTGTTATTAAATTTAACTTTGATTATGAAAAGATTACAAATCGATTTTAGATTAAAAATAATTACGACAGGGGTAGAAGTTGAATCGGCATGCACAGCGCTCCGTGCTGTTTAATTTTTTTTTTTTATCGATTTTCTATCTATATAATGCCATCATGTGTTGCACATGATACCATTATACATGTGAGAAACATTAAACATTTTGGCTATGAAATTAAATCCTTTTTTTAACATAGAGGAGGACAGACAAAAATGAGGTTCACATGGGAGGTGAAATACCCCAGCCATAGAACATTAAGATGCGCTGTTGGCCTATTTCAAAAATTGGAATAAAAATATAAACTTCATGATGAAGTTAAAAGCTACAATTTTAACAGCTCCCCTTTGTATCGCGCTAGACAATTTTCTTACCGTATCTATGTTACGTGAATTTAATCTACAAAGAGATATCAAACAAAGGCTTCGGAAGCAACAATTTTCTCAGTAATCGTGTACTGTTGAAGCCTAGATAAGTACACACACACCCAAAGACGTGTTATTATAGTGTGCGCTTTCAACACTGCAAAGATTACAGGCCTTTGACTTCTGTAATCCCATAGTACCTCTATAAGTCGTTTTTCGTCAAAGTGTGACTTATTTAGTGTTAGTTTAGTGTTATAATTATCTATTTAATGGAAAAAAAAATAGTTATTTAGTCCTGAATATGTGTAAAATCAAAATGCTATGCCTTATTACGACACGTTTGATATTTTTCAGCGATTGTTAGCAACGAATATAGAATGCGTTTCAACCCGTTAAAAATGATTCTATATTTTATTTCTGGTCTCAATATGGTATTGGGTACTTCTTGAATCATGGAGTTAGAGAATAATAAGCAAAAGAATATTTTACAATTTATACCAAATTAATTTTACATTTTACATCAGATCTACACAAAAGCACAAATTACACCACAGATTAAGGACTGTAAATGGTCGAATTCCTATATTTCAACGCCCTACTTCCGAATCAGAATAAATTAGCATAATGCGGTCATATTTTGCATAATATTTTAATTAGCGCGAGTCATTATTACAACGGAGTAGACTTCTAAATATAATTTATTACAGCGATAAAATACCAATAAGTCTAGTCTAGATGTGGACCTTCCATCCTGGGTTGTACACTATTTTATACATCGTTTTGCACATGTGTATCTTTCAGTACCGAATTGTGAGGAAACCGGATTTGTCCTGTGTGGTCTGGTAACACGTATTTTCCCACCGTGGTAGGATAAATACCTGTTTTTGTACCTGCGTAAGAAGCCCGTGTTCCAGCTGTGGGAACTGCTGAAGAGAATAATGTATAATTATGCAGTAATAATTTAACTAATATGTATATTAAATTAACGCATTGAAACTAATAGAAACGTAATTGTAAATAAGCCAATGTTTATTATACAATAATATGTAATCGTGTTAAGTATTTGTAAATGATGTACTTAATCGACAAAATATGACTAATTCTATTAAATAAGTAATAACGTCGGCAAACATTGATTATACTAATTTTAATTCAAGAAATTCTTACGTGTACAAATAATGAACCAGCGAAATAAAACTTATTATTTTTTATGTTAAATAAAAAGATAAAATAAAACCATTTTTGACGGGTTTTTTGGTCTTATAGTAACAAAGAATATAAAGATCCTTGGTTGAACCTCACTGGGAACAACATGTAAGACTTTCTTCTGGGAAACTGAATACTAAATCGGACAGGTGAAAAAGCCGTGCAAATTAAACGCGACAATTCGCGTCGTATGTCCTCCTCTAATAAAAAATATAGATCTAGATCATTCAAAGTTGATTTACGTCACCCCACATATACAATATCAAAGACGATTCAATAAATCCCGAGGCTCGTTTTAAATCAATATCAAAACAGTCTATTCCCCTAAATGCTAATAGAAAAACGGTCATAACGTAAAATTTATTTGCTTCAATTCGATTTTATTGGCTAATTCATTGGGGATGATGGCTTTTGGCCCTCCGCTCCGAGAATTATTTGCCAAATCCCTGATGCATCGCGCTTGTTGTTGTGCTGCGAAGTTACGTTTCCGTTTTGGTTGAGAAAATAGCGTAAAAAAACGATAAACGAGCGACGATAAATATAGTTTACTAGTTGCGTCAGCGACGTCCGCGTGGAATAGTTATTATGGGCATCAACATTTGCTTTTACAAACCTTCTATTCAACTCGTTTAAGCTGTTACCCACGACATCGTCCGTCCCATCATTCTTTCAAATTAATCTTAGAAGAAAGACATATAGTGCATATATTTTTATAGATCATTTAAAAAAAGAACCAATGTTTCATAGATATTTTTTTCGGTAACCGTTGCCGTAGCGCATGCATCGGACCCACAAAGTTTAATAATTTTTCCCATTTTGTCTACATTTCCTGTTTCTTCGCTCCTATACGTCGCGGCGCGTTTTGTATATTATGTGTAAATATTATCTATATCCTATATAATCATAAAGCGATAAATGTTCTAACCAACGCAAAAAGAATTTTTCGATTCGAACTAGTAGTTCCTGAGATTAGCGCGTTCAAACAAACAAACTCTTCAGCTTCATAGATTATTATAGATTTATACTAAACGACCCACCTACTTTGAATTCTACAATACTTGTTCCCAAATATTGTTCAGGAAATGAAAAGAGTTTTTAAATGCAACTAAAAACTTCTTAACTTCTAAAATGCCTCAACATCTAGTCCAAAGTACCAAAGGCATGAACGTCAAATGTTTGCCGAAAACCCAAAGCCAAAAAAGGTTAAAGTTTATCTCTTTTAATTGTTATATCGCTTGGGTCTTTCACCTTTCATCGAGTGAACCACAAGCACTCTCTTTATATTGTTAAAAATAGTCCCTACCTTCTAAATGTTTAAGCCATCAGGACTACAATATACCATCTTTGTAGAGTTCTTCGTACTTTTTGAAAGTAGCTCGTTGCCCTTTTTAATTATTAACATCTTAAAATCTTCATATCGTTTTCATATAGGCTTTACAGTTATAAGTCTGTTACTACGCGAGCATACCACATTTCAAATACACTTTGGGCGGTTTAAAACTCTCAATATAAACGGAGGGCCACAGTGAGACCCAACAGCTGTAAAGCATCCGAAACGTCAGTACGCAGTTAAAGTAGACTGAAAATAAGTTAACTAATATATTTCACGTTTTAAAACATTAAAGTGTTTGATTTAAATATATTTATATAGTTAGCGAGAGAGCTAGATATTCAATACTACGTATTGTTAAATACCTTATTCAACGTTGTCCACCCGCTACATTCAAATGGCATTCAAAATTATTATCAGCCTATCGTTATCATACATACAGTATTCAAAATTGGCAACTAAACCACATATTATAATACAGTGAAGCGAATACTCAAATTATTATAATTATAGCACGTACTATGTAGGTATGTATTTAAAATAAATATTAGAATTTTTCCTCTCTTATAAATCGTTTTATTGATTAACTTGATATTCATAGCTTAATTAATATAAGATAAATTTATTGATGTATTTTGGACCGAAAAACAAATAGAATAGTATAGAAATAATCACGAAGGACGCGATTGTCTCAACCAATTAAATTATAATAATAAATTAAATATAAAACGTTGTCTGTCTTTTACGCGAGTAGTACACATTCAAATAACTCTCAATAGTTTATAACGAGATATATATATATATATATGATACATTATTTTAATTTTAGCTAAGGCCCGACGTTTAGACGTTCCGTAGTTAATTATATCAAATTTAAGTAGACTAAAAATCATTTTATTTCAATACAAACTAAAATAATTACTGATTTCTAAGTAATCCTGTAAACAAAGGGAAATTTAAGGCTACTTATAGATACCGCATCTTATTTATAAGTTAGTACGTATTTTTTCTCTTTCATATGTTACTTATGTGGTATGTATAAATAATAAAGCTATAATAAATAAATATATGCACTAATTGAATTTGTTGTCAAAGAATAAAAGTAAACGAAAGAATAGAAGTAATCGATTGAAACGATCGACAATAACACTAAAATATGAACAAAAATAAAAATCAGAGTTTTCAAATGAAAAATACACCGAGGTATCACTGGCGACGCGACATTATCTCCCAAGCGAAATCAAACTTCATAATAACGCTGAAATAACATTTTTTCAAAACCACGCTTGAGTTATGTTGTGTGTCCTTTATTTCTCTTTGTTGTCGTAATGCGCAGACATTACCTCTAAATAAATAAAACTAAAAACGTCCAACGGATTTCTAAAATAACAAAACACACTAGTAGAACGAAAACCTGAGATTTTGGTAGATGGAATACATAAAGCTCCCAACTTGGGAGGTCCCATAACCTGCGCTAACTATAAAGAGACGATCATCAGTCTTTTGGTTTTGACTATATTTACTATTATTTACTATCTTTACATTAAATATAACGGTTTTAAATAGCTTAAAATGCGAATGATACTAGTACCTATATTGGGTTGTTGTTTGGCATTTAACCTGTAATAATTAAATCATAAAGCATTAGTCAAACGTAAAGAGGTGGACAGACACAGTTCACTTGATGGTAGATAAAATACCTCATATAACATCTAAACAAGATGCACTGTCGGCTTATTTGGCTATGTATATGCGGAAACCCACAGACTGAAACTGAAATGTGAAAAATGTTGGACCCTGCGGGGATCGATCCCACATTATTTATTATTAACTTTACATTGCTACCATTACAACAAGCTCGTCAAAAATTAATTTAAAGAAACGTAAGATATTGTGAAATATTATGAGCTTAGACATTGCAAAATTAGTTTGAAGCGATTTCAATATTCTATTCGTTGATACATCGTACAATCATGTGACGAAGTGTCATAAGAGGGAATCAAGTTACTCCAACCAGCGCATCTATCAAAATTCCGAACACCATTCCTTTCCACGACTGCATTTCCATAAAGGAAGTTGAACACAGCTATAATCTGTGGTTGAATGTACAATTTGAGCACGTTTCTCATTTAAGGAGCAAATAATAGCACCTGCCACGTCTAAACACTTTACGACAGTACGTGCGAGAGCTTTTGTGACGGCGGTATTAAAACTTGGTTATGTTATTTACGTTGCTCCAGATAATGGCTTTATTTAAGATTACCCAGAATTACATTTCAAACTACGACTTCAATTCTTCCTTGTTCGTGATATTTGTAGGAATGAAATACGTCTGTGGTTCACGCAAGTCTGATAAATCGTGACCACGGCTGATGCAAAGCATCCGAAACGTCGAGCCATAGTTAAAAAAATTTTTCAAACAAATTTAACTAAATATATCGCGCTTTAAACCGTTAAAATGCTTTATTTAAATGAAGTAAAGATATAAAGAGAGTTTTTATTATTTTCCAACTTTCTGATTTGACAAGCAAATACGGTTTGTTTATTGAGTCCTTTTAATGGATAAGAAATAAGAGCAAAACTTAACCGCGTCTTCGGCCTTTGAAACCAAGTTATACCTACTTACACGTTTTAAGACAAAGCTTTGTGAAAACTTTTAACGATCAGCTGTTTCTTTGTGCGAGCGCCATTTCTAATTACGCAATGACGCCATCTTTGAACTGGCTCTATGGTACGTAACAGATACAAAATAATATTGTATTTATAATTAAGATATTATAAGATTTAAATTTTCTAGAATTTTTTTATTTTTCTTTAATTTTTATATTTTTTCATATATTGAAACTAATATTAAACGTGCAAATCTCAGGAACTACTTGGATCAAATGGGAATCCAAAAATATGTATGAAAGAACGATTCTTCTTTAAATGATCTAAAAAACGAGGCAAGAACGACGGGACGCGGACGACGTCGGATAACAGCTGTAAACCTGAGATTGTTTACATAAATACATTTGAATAGCTAAACTAACAATTCCACGCGGACACAGCTAATTCTATACATGACCAATAATAAACTATAAAAAATTACTGTTACAATTGACTTATTATTCTATATAAACTTAACGAATGTCTCCAACTGTCTAGCAGAAATGAAAATAAAAACACGAGAATAGGTAAGAATTTTCAGTTTTATTTCAGTACAATTTCTAAAAATACAGTTAAGAGTACTAACAGCAGCTGGATCCCGAGTGATTGGATCGATAATGCTCGGTAAGTACCGTTTCATTTCCGTTCTTCAAAGCGTTAATTACTTTTCTCATCATTTTCCATCCCTGCAAAAATTAAACCTAAAACGAATAAAACCTCCTTGTCTGTTATTAAAGGAGTCATTGTTAAGGAAAAGAGGATTTTACATAGGTACCTACTTGGAGAAGTCTTAAACCTTTTTATTGTATGTATTAAAAGACTGGATTTTTTAAACGCTAATTAAATAGGATTGAAGGACTGAGAATACGCTGTAACCACAACTTCTAAAAAACATGCGAAACGTCGATTTATTGTTAAGACTAAATAAATATATTTCGCTTGAACCGTGAAGTGTTTTCTTGATGCGAGTATGAAAATGATTCTTTTATAAATGCTGTTTACACTTTTGTTAAGACATATAAAGTTATGATGAAGATTAATAAATTTTATAATACATGTTATCTACATACTTTCCATTATACTTATAATCTCGGTTGAAAAAGTGGGTTACATTTCCATGTAAGACCATTTTAATTCTTTTGTACATAATTCTGCGAGCGTTTTATGCCCGAGTCCCTAACGTCCTAGCTATATCTATATTAATAAGGATCCTCGCTTGAAGGATCCCTTAAATTTAAATTCGCGAACGAGGCGAAGTCCGATGGACCACGATGGAGACGATAAAGCACGCCGCACTTTTCATTTCCCTTTTCCGATGCATTTAAATTATTCACCTTCTCTATACATTTTTCAAGATCATTTGGGGCTAAGGGATTTTTAATTGCATCGCTTACAGTGCAGTTTTTGGGACGGACTTCATTTAAATTTGAAATTCTTAAATTAAGAACGGATTTTAGGTACAACCATTTTTACGACACGGGCAGGACTTGAATCTGGTTCCACAGAGTTCTGTGCTGTTGCTCTTACCAATTGTAATCGTCGAATTTTTTCAACCTATTTATACATGCAACTCTCGCTCATTGTATTTTCGATCTTAACACTTGCGTATTAAGGAGCTCGTGTCGTGATTTTTAAAAAATCTAAAATCGATTATTTATTTATATGGTGCCATCATGTGCAATTATCTGAAAAATATTAAAGTTTGAGATTATTTTAGAATAAAACGCGTTTAACGGCTTATAACGCGAAATGTGTTAGTTAAACTTATTTATTATTTATCTTAAATACCGCTTACGTTTCGGATGCGTTGCAGAAACCGCGATCACGGGGAGGCTAAAGATGGAGGGTGTCTCTAATGTCAAAATGAAAACTGCTACACTAGCGCCATCTGTTTGGTCGTAGTTGGTCTTTGGCAAAACTGTCTGGGTCGTTGTAGAACTGAGTAACGGTGTCTTGTTTACCCGTTTCACATAAACGGCTTGCTGTTTTTTGAGATGTAGTGTTATATATGTGATAAGTTTATACTACTTATACATTTTACGTTTGAACCATTAAAATAGATTTATGTAAGTGTACTACTCGCGTGAACTACAGACGGTAATTGAAATTGTTTTCAAAAAGTTTTTACTGCCTTGATGCCGCTGGAAGTTGAAAATACATTCCCAAGAAACCTGGATGTGCGATATATGCCTATCTCACTATATTTTACTTTAATTTATTTAGTGTGGAACCATTGAGAGTTTCTGTCAGCCATGCTCCCGATTAAAACGCCGTCATGCGAAAGACCCCAAAAGATCCGTAGTATCTCATTTATTAAATATTCCAAGGCATAATTGAAGTAAATTTTCCATTTTCCATTCTAATTCAATTCAGATATTCTGTAGTTTCTTGATAGTTCGCTCAATTTCGTATAATGAAGAGAGGAATTGAAATGCTGTGGTGAATAAGAATAACTAATGCCTTGTCTCCCGACTGTAACTGCTGAAGCTTATTATACTCCAGCGGCGCCGAGCAATTTTACGCGATAAATGAAAAATGTAATATCTTTTCACTAAACACCTTAGATTTCGCCAAACAATAAGGGAGAAGTTATTAAAATACAAAGTTGATATCCCAGTTGGATCTTATATTTTCGGAATTATTTGTAGTTATTTGTGTGGGTTTGAGTGTTAGTAATTTGATAATATACTAGCTGACCTGGCGAAACGTTCTTTTGTCATTTGAAATAGAAAAAATTACCATAAAAACGGTTGTGTTGATTAATTTTAAGTCTTATAGAGAGAAATCATTCTCTCATACATATTTTTTTATCTCGAACCGGTTTGGCAGCGCACACAACGGAAAGCCACAAAGATGATAGTTATCGACTTTTCAGACACCGAATCCGTCGATTTAGAAAACGAGATTGGGTCTCGGTCTGGACTGCCGACTGTCCAAGACCAAAATAAGGAGTTTAAATTACATTTTATGAAGTCACCCATCCTTAAGTGTAAAAAAGTTGCTTTTTTTATTTATTGATATTTTATAATTCCGAATAATTTGTTAGTTTTTATGCGGTTATAAAATCGTCCGCGGCGTCCAATTCATAATAATTCCTACTACGCTACATCTATACTAGTTTATATATCTACTAAGACTCAAAATTTAGTTATGCTATTTTAATCTATATCTTACCGTGAAACACATGTCAGATTGTCCACAAAGATACATAATTTTAGTTGCGTTGTTATAGCACTCTATCAACATGAATCTCAATACTTATTTTATAATATTAATAATTAATATTTAATATATATATAAAATAACTATATAAAGCTGGAGAGTTTGTTTGTTTGTTTGAACGCGCTACTCTCAGGAACTACAGGATCAAATTGTTGCATGAAATGTTAGAGAATTTATCGAGGAAGGCTATAAGCTTTAAAATATAGTGCTGTGACTCTCGGAAGCGAAGATACAGCGGGAAATGTGCACGGGGGAAATTTTTCATCTCTGTAGGATTCAGATGCGTACGCTGCGAAAACGGTTCAAGACACCCAAAAAATATGTATGAAAGAATGATTCCTCTTTAAATTATCTAAAAAAAGGTCCGCGACTCTATATATCTATCTTTTAAGATTACCTAGAAATAGAGACGGGATGGGACGCGACAGACATTCTGGGTTATAAAGATGATGGGGTTTGCAAAAACGAATTAGGATGCCCAAAAGAACGATTCTCGCGAACGAAGTCGCGGGCACAGCTAGTATTTTATTATACCAATATTTTACACCAAACGTCCTTTTAGATCCTAAACCATGATATAACTTGGCATTATGAAGTACTTTCGTCAAGTGTGTCGGATTATGCGCAGATTAGCCCGGGCTTTCGAGTTCTTGGGAGTAATTGGCTGTGAATTTATATAACGTGTTAAGGGCTCTTTGAGGACATATGGCTGGTTGTTATCAGCTAATATTTTAGTTAGCTGCTGTATTAATATGAGTATTTCTGTTTGAAAGTGAGGCTAAAAGACATAACCATGCCTTTAGACTTTTTTGGCTTCACACAAACAGTTAAACGTACCGATTTAAATAAGAGAAACTTATAGTCACATTTTATATACATTTAAAGTAGAGGAAGACAGACGGTAGACAGAAGGTAAACCACCCCAGCCATATAACATCCAAACAAGATGTCGTCCTATTTTGGGGCTTTGAGTATTCAGATACCCACTTTTACATCTGTGGACGGAGGTTCATGACCTGGGCGGAATTTGATATTGCTGCCTCCCGTTTAATATCTAGATTTCCAGACAAAGTCTAACGTGTTTCAGAAAAATTATAAATTGAGCAGAAATATTTTGGACCCACGTTATTACTATGTATATATATTGCTACCATTTAGCACGTATAAACAGTAGAAGAATCGTAGTTATTGTTTCCAAGGTAACTACAATACTTAGCTTATAATAATTTAGTCACAAACGGTTCGTGTACATTGTAATCGAGCGAATAAATGCGAAGTATTAATGCAATCAGGATTTCCCCTACACTAAAGTACATCACTCCGAAATTCAGTTTCTAGTAATGTTGCACCTCATTTAGCCATTCGTCCCGAAAATAGTTTAAGCGAAATGCAAAAGGTATGTTAGTGAATTCTCAAGTACGACCTTCTTGAGTACTAAAATTTGTACACCTAGTCAAGTTTTGAGGGTGCCGGAGGATCTTTTAAAATTAATGTTTCAAGATTGAAACATTTATTCTCTACAAGAGTGTATCTAAGACTAACTTAATTATAATTCTAAATCAAAAGCTGGATTAAGACACCTCCGTGAAACGGATGCGCTTATCGTCTACTTGCCGACTCAGTATTTGAGTGTGATCTGAGTTTCTTTGAATATAGAGCGCTGACGCGTAGAGTCCGATGTTACTACCTGTACTAAGCTATTTATTTAAGTTCGTATTAAAATACATCTATAATATAAAAAAAATCTCTGCATGTTTTTTTAATTAAGACTATTCTTTAAGTTCAGTGGTGGTTCATACGGAGATACAAAAATGTAATTACGATTATGTAGTTTAGATTTTGTCGTTATTTTATTTAAGCATACAGCGAAAAATAACGCAAATAGGCAAGTGTTATTTATTCCAAGCATAACATGAAACTAAAATTAATCAATGCGTAGTTAGGTTAGCGTAAAATTTAATTAAATTTCAGAAAGGTCCAGCAAAGGATGGTATAAATAGCAAAGTTTAAACGATTTCGACAAATATTTGGCGTTTTCAACTTCTGAATACAGTTAACCCTTGCAGAGTGGAATCAAAATTAATGTCTCGTCTTTTAACTTATTCGGAAAGTCAATTTTGTTCGTAACTTATTGGCAATATTAATTTTGCCCACTTTAGCTCTTGTATTAAAACGTCGTATTGTTAATCATAATTTGACGGAGTCGTTGGTAATGGTAGTAATGTATGGCTAACAAACAACGGGTCGTGGATTCGATGCCCAACATGTTTCTAATCAAATCTAATCTAATATAGTCTATAGTTTACGAGTAGTACACTATTAAATAAAACACTTAAACGGTTTAAAACGCGTTCAGTTCAGGTTCATTCTCCCCGCGACCACGGCTGCTGCGAAGCATCCGAAACGTCGGGTCGAAGTTAAAAATCATTTTCAAATAAGTTTAACTAATATATCGCGTTTTAAACCGTTAAAGTGTTTTATTTAATAGTCTAATACTAATATTTCTAAACAATTTACAATTTTCCTGAAACATAACGGAGTTCGACTGGAAATCTGGTTTTAATTGTATGGAATATCGAAATTTCGTCCACAGATAAAGCCGTGAAGTTTAATCACGTTTCGGTTTCCGGTGGATGTCCGAATATCCAAAGCCAAAATAGGACGACAGCGCATTTTTTAAATGTTTTATGGCTGGGTTATTTCACCTTCAATCTATAGAACCCCGTGCTTGTCTGTCCTCCTGTATCATAAAAAAATATAAATGGCGGGAAAAGTGACTACTCATGCCGTTTTAATCACATTGTCCAAATAAGTCGGGAATTGCAAATATTAATAGTGCCCGGACTTATCAAATCGCCCGTAACTTATTATAGCATCAAAGTCGTGTTATATAAATTTATTTCAGTATACAAAGAATTGAAAAAATTCGCATTTCCTCCATATAGATTATTTTTGTAGTTAGGCCACTCCGGTTCTAGCAGCCTCGTAATAAGCTTCCAAATACGTAATATCTTCATGCCTAATCTGAACAAGTTTCCATAGCAAGTATGACGCAGCGAAAACACCTAAAACTTTTAAGAATAATCACGTTTCCAGCACATAAATAAATGTGAAACTCAGTTGAGATTGCGTTACTCACTAACTCGTTAAAAAACGACTCCGCGCTCGTAAAGGTGAATGATGACGGCCGCGAGAGCCTTAAATATAAAATATGCCGATTTTGATTATGTTATGTTGAATTTTTGTCGACGTTTTAAGAAATATCTCTCGCAAAAGATAGCTTTTAAGGCCTCGAATGTTTTTGGCAAACAACGTATTAGGTAATGGCTTTTTGTTGGCTAAATGCTATCATATTTTATAGGAAATCACATTTATGGTCATCCCTATCCCTGGAAAACAAAAGAAAATTGCTCTGTTTTTATTTTTAACTATACCTACTAATTCAAGTGACCGCCTCTGTAGCCGAATGGTTAAAGGTATTGCCTAGCTTTGCGTTATGCGCCAGAGGACCTGGGTTCGAATCCCAGGGAAACAAAAACAAGTAGTGTTGGTCGGGTAGGGCACAGAAATCAATCATGATCAACTACTTGCCTGTTAAAATCGATCAGTGAAACGGACACAGAAATGCCTCCCATGCCCCATACGGGGAAACGGTATTTCACTACTACTACTACTAATTCAAGAGTTTAATATACGACACGACATAATGTTGGTTTGAATTCTCGAAAACAATTAAGATGAGCGTGGTACACAGAAGTCTTATCAACAAAAACAGATATAAAAATATGTCTGACCTATACTCGTATATACCACGGGACTAGGATAAGAGTGGTTGCTGGAAACACGTTTATGAAATGAAACACTTTTAACGGTTTTAAACGCGAAATATATTGGTAAACTTATTGTTAATTTAATCTAACTACCGCCCGATGTTTCGGAGCTTTGCGGACGGAACTTTAATATATTTTCTACCTTTAACAGTGTTTTATATCAATGTGTAATACTCGCGTAAACTAGAGACAAGACTTAAAATATAATTTATAAGTACTTGAATATTGAATGAATATTCCAATGGTCATTCACAAGTTGTTTGTATGTATATACAAACTCCCTAATTTCATTCAAAGTCGTTTCATGAAAGGAGAATGTGCCCATCTTCTAACGAAATATTCTCAACTTTATTATTCAGTTTACGTTACGTAAAACCTTAATATTGAATATCCGAGGGAAAATATTCGAAACCCAGTGATAATGACTTTGCGAGAGCTCTTAACGGCCTAACAATGTTAAGTCTGACCTTATACGACTTATTTTCATACACTTTACTGTTAAGAATTATATTTTCAGCTTCTTTAGTGTACAGAAATATATTTCGTATTTTAATCTTTGACGACGTTAATATGTTTCACATATAATATAATGTTAAGGTCGAAATTACATTGCGCGAGAGGTGAAGGTATCAATAGTTTGAAAAAAAGTCGACAATGACGTATAGGACACGATAGCTCAATTGGTTAGAGCAGAGTTTCCCAAACATTTTTGTGTCGTAGACCCTGTCATGTTTTTCCGTATTGAGTAGACCCCTTACTTACCTGATATTGACCTGTAAATTTCTAACTGAAGTGAAGTTTAGTGTTAAAAACTTAAAGTAAAAACACGTGTTATTATACATTTTAATTGAATTTAAATTAAAACTGCTCAAAACAAAATATCTGTTGCTTTTAACTTCATATGTACTTTTATAAATAATTTATGTATATTTTAAGTAAGTATGATGTAAGTAAATAGACACTATCAGTGTATACCTGTGTATACCTGTGTTGAAACCCACTATTATGGACCGCCATTTTAATTTCGTGGGTCTCCAAATTTCGTATAGACCGGGTCGATATAGACCACTTTGAGAATCACTAAAAGCAACACAGAACGCTGTGAATACCGGTCTAAATTAATAATATAAATAGATTTTTTATTTAAGTTACTCGGAAAAATACAAGTAAAAAATATCAATGTAAGTTTCAAATAATACGTGACACTAATATGAAAGCATACTTGAATATTTACTCCATTTCTATTAACTACAAATATGGTTTTCCCGGCTCTTTGCTCAAAGTGGGTACTTATACAATGTAGGATCGGAATATTAATGTTTTTAAACTTGTACATGCACTTAACATGTAATATGGCTACTAAATATGTAAACAAATCATTTATAATCTTGAATAACTTATTTTCACATAAATTAAGTTTAAATAAAATACTTCAATTGTTTAAAACACGATATATATGAATTAAACTTATTTGACAATTATTTTAACTACGGCCCGACTTCTCGAATGCTTTGCAGCCACGGGGTCACGGTGGTTTCAAATAAGTTAAAATAATATATATCGCGTTTTAAACCGTTAAAGTGTTATATTTAAATGTGTACGCGTAGACTACAGACATGATATAATATAAGTTTATTTTTCTTTTTACTTACATTACTTTTTTTTTTAATAGTCATTAGAATACCTTCAAAAGAAGAAACACTGTGTCCTACACGTCATCATCGAGTTTCTTCGTAGAGCACCAAAATTTCGGTTCAAATCCGGCCCGTGTCATCGAACTTTTTCCCTCTAAATAGATTTTTAATTAATATTCTGTCATTATGTGCTCCTGTCTATTAAGTTTTCCAGTTACTTGTTATAAATTATTCTTTGTAATATATAAGATAAATGTGATTAAGATTAGCATAATCTTTGTTTTGAGTTTTCATTTGGTAAATGTACTAGCGAGCCGCCCCGGATTCGCTCGGCAGCAATGCTGATACACTACAGAAAAACTGTAAACTTTGTATATGAAAATCTTCATCTTGAAGTACTCTATCTATTAAAAAACTGCATCAAAATCCGTTGCGTAGTTTTAAAGATTTAAGCGCACATAGGAACAGAAAAGGCGACTTTGTTTTATACTATGTAGTGATTTTCTTTTCTTTCTTATTTTCTGGAAAATGTTTAAGCGATACGTGGAGCACATGGGGGACACATTTTTACACACTTCAGCAAAACTACATATTTAATTCCCCGAACATCGACCCCAAGACCTCTCTTTCAATTAACAATTAAGCTATATTAGTGAATCGGGTTTTAATTAAGCACCACATCGGAAACACCTCAGGAACTAATAAAACTCACTTTCCTATTTGCCTCTTCGTCTTAATGAACAGTTTTATGTCCCGCATACGCTATAGTAGTGGTTTACGGGCACATAATGTTTTTTTAATTAATCCGTGGCTTTTCCCATGCTACAAAGGTCGGTGACCCGGGTGGGGTGGCGCGTACCGGCGTCACGTCTCGACAAACAAATTGACATGCGAGCCTAGATAAACTATTATTAGGCCCGATTTAGGGAAACTGACAATGCAATTAAATCCTAATAAAATAGTTGAGCTTTTAATACAATCCATTTGTGGTTGACAAAATAAGGCAACATAGTGGTATAGTTAACTATTGTGTGTACACAAAATGTGGTAGATTTTTTTTTAATTATTCACCATTCAACGAGTCACCACCGACTACCTAAATTGGTAATGATCTACTCTACTTATTCCAAGAATACATTCCATTTATTCTATTAAAGAAAACCTTTACCTTTATTGTCATAATATACTTCTTATTACTAGATTATTTATTAATTTTAGCTGTTGAGTTTTCTAAATATAAAAAAAGGGAATGAGTAGTTACGCTCTTGCTCTAACAATTACAGTACGATTAAACATCCAGCTTCCTTCTAGAAGTTAAGAAATCTCGAACATTTTTTTTATTTTTTTACAGATACACTATGAAATTTTAAAACTATAGAGTGTACCGGGCTTATCGCTATGAGCGATCTCTTCCAGGCAACCTTATTTTGTTTCGTGTTTGGTGCAGTAATTCATTAATGGCAAACAGAATAAGGTAACAGTAAAGCTACTGTATGTAACAAAATGTTGTAGACGTTTTTGAATTTTTTCAAAAAAAGGACTCATCATGTCAAGATGTTATATAGCTAGTATATTTCATCAAGCATCCCCATGCCTATCTGTCCTCTATCCTTAAAGAAAGACCGATGTGCCATTACAGTGCTGGATAGAAGTCACCATCACAACCACTAAGCGAGCAGCGAAGACTTATCCATCGCTTATCAAAATGAAAGTTGACATTGTTGGAATATTCGAGCGGATATATTTGATAGAGCCGTGAATATGACAGAACGGAACTGGCCGAAACGGGAGCAGGTTAATGAAACGTCTGTCACAGCTTCACGGGGGTAAATTTTAATTGAAAATCGCTTTTTGAGCTCACACTCGCCTGTTTAACCCGTCGAAACCAAGTGCAAGGAAATGAGTTCTATATTAAATTAAATTCTAGCACGTTCTAATTTCTCATGTGCGCAAATTACAGTTCGAGTTATTTGAGTTATGGTACGATATTGAATTTTATGATCGTTAAACGGTTTTCGAAGTTTGAAACCTTTAATTATAAGCAAACAGTTTCCTTTCGTGGACATTTGTGTTTTGTAACTTAGGAATTAATTTTCAGTGTAAAGTAAAGAAAAAATACAACTTATTACATGTTTTTAACTTTGCTTTGTAGACATTTCTATCTAGGCTATTTGACTTTTGAATATATAAAAATCCATACAGCTGTGGCAATTGACACATTGACTTACTATACTCGTACAATCTTGTTGAAGCTTGTTCTTTGATAGTATTATATATTTTTTTATAAAATTGAAATTAAACGTGGCAAATATATAACAAATATAACAGTAGAAAAGTTCTTTAAACTTATGAAAAAAAAATATTTGTGTGAATTCATTCAAGCAAAATTAACATGCTACTAAAGTCAACTTTTCGCAAAACCAAATAACAGCCAAACTATTTTTAATTAAATTCTTAACATTATACATAGTCATATTTTTATTTGTCACAGAGATCCTTCCACCATCTCTACGTTTGGAAGTTGGATATGTCATGGAGAGCACACTAAGCGGTCTGTGCTGATTATCATCATACATTTTGTGGGTAGTCGTTAAATTGGGGATTCTGTTATGTGTCTAAAATATCTTCTGTGGCGAAGCCAAAACAAAGTAAACAATTTGCTTTCTAAAATGTACGTCTACTTTTCCACAACAAAACGTTACGACTCGCGGTAATCTGAAAGAAATTGGACATGTTTTCTCGGCTTAATGCTTTGACTACCCTCTCAGCTTTACTTTAATTTCTGCTTCCTTATTACAACTGCGCAGTCGAGATAACTCCATTAGCCACAAGTATTTGTAGCGGTTTTCTACGATTCCCGTCTGCTCGCAAAGTTTCCCTATTAGACGGAAATTTTCATTTCCTTCGGGATTTTTTTCTAGCTCCGATCGTTGTTCATTGCTATTCGGAGCGTGTAACGGTTATCGAAATATTTTGTTGAAAGTGATTCTGGTAAGGGAAATACTAAAATGTGTTAGGAATATGAAAAATCCAGCACTAAACGGTATTACTTTTGGAGCTTTTCAATTTCGTGTGTTTTATCGAAATTTCTATTAGCAAATATGAGGGGAATTGTCTTGAAACTTGATGAACAAAACCGCATTATAAATATATTCAGAATTACTTTCAAATATGGTAAATATGGAAGGTTGAAAGTCTGAGAAGAGAATTTAATAAGTTGCTGTGACTTGTTAAGTTCTATATGTAAAGAAAAGCTAACTTGTCGATTTTCTCTTGGCATATTTTTTTATTTAAAACCTGGTAATAATAAAAGTAAATAAAGTTAAATATTGTCTGTAGTCTACACAGATAGTATACATTTTAAATAAAACACTTTAACGGTTTATATACTTTATATATTTTAGTAAAACTTGGTTAAAAATTATTTTTAACTGGTCTCCCCGTGACCGCCGCCGCTGCAAAGCATCCGAAATGTCGGGCCGTAGTTTAGAAGGTTCGTTCGTTTGAACCTAATCAATTTGTTTACAAATATAGAATCGCACTTATCCTCTTGTTTAAAGAATTGATTTCAGCAAAAAAGTGTTCATTAGAAAAACTTGTAAACCACATAAGTCATTTCTTTTCCAATTAAAATCCCTGTTCGCTTTGAAGTAGGCATTCTTTGCGGTGATCTACATGACGGGGAGGGTTGTAATTAGAGGTCCCTTGTGACACAGGGAATGCAGTTGCCTAGATCCTCAGACTATGCGCTGACACGTAGTCATTTATGGAGACATGAAGTGAAAAATTACCTTCCAAATTCAATCTAGCTCAGGTGTAAATTGTCTGTTAGACGTTATTATAATTTTATCTCTGTCAGATTTATAAACTTTAATTATAGAAACAAATATTGATTATAACTAGAAAATTTACGACTCGGATAGGACTTGAACCGGCATCATGAGCTACCGAGTCTTACACGTCATCGTCGTATAATGCTGAATAAGTTAGTACCCGAAACATAAAATACTGTCTATAGTTTACGCGAGTAGTACACATTTAAATAAAACACGACGTTTCGGATGCTTTGCAGCAGCCGTGGTCACGGGGAGACTGCTGCACGGCTGCTGCAAAGCATCCGAAACGTCGGGCCGAAGTTAAAAATCATTTTCAAATAAGTTTAACTAATATATCGCGTTTTAAACCGTTGAAGTGTTTTATTTAAATGTGTACTACTAGCGTAAACTAGCAGCCGTGGTCACGGGGAGACTGCACGGCTGCTGCAAAGCATCCGAAACGTCGGGCCGAAGTTAAAAATCATTTTCAAATAAGTTTAACTAATATATCGCGTTTTAAACCGTTAAAGTTTTTTATTTAAACCCGAAACATTTTTAAGTAAATACATTTACGCCGCGATCTTTCTACAAATGTTAAGTTATGATTTCGAGTATTCCGCACTTTCTCATAACTCTTAGGACAAAATGGAAATTCATTACATTAAAACCTCCATTCCACAGTGGGGGGAACGCGCGTAGATGATTGATTGAGGCGACTGAAAGAACTCGTCATGGCGCGATGAGGACATTCATCACCCCCCGACAACTGTCGTTTATCCGGCAAATTAATAAATATGTCTGTTTGTTATACCTCTGAAGGTTCAGTGAACATCGCTCATATAACTTGAAATGTAATAAAACTTCAATCGAGGTACATATATACATACTAGCTGTGTAAGGTATAACTGTTAACTATAAAATAACTATACCCACGTATCTAATAAATTTATAATTTTGATGAAACATGTTGGTCTTCGTCTGACAATCTCGATACAAAATGGTATGAATCAAATCAAATCAAAACTAATTTATTCATGTAAGTTAGCTTAGTACACTTATGAATGTCAAAACCGTTTAAAATTTAAAACTATAAATTTACCTTTACTACCCAAGTTAAGGGCGTAGAACGAACGAGAAGAATCGGCAAGAAACTCGCCGCCACTCCTTTTGATTGCCGAGTTTTTATTACAATTTCCTAAAATCCCTTACGCACTTAAGAGCGTTTACACCCTCCACGCGCAATTTGGCCTAAAACTGGGTTTTTCAAACCTGTCAATATCAGCAACCACTAATCGTACAAACATGTTGATTGCTATATGTTTAGGAAATTTGACTGTCCGCTCCGAAATACCTAAACTTGACATCGCGCGAAAGGTGTACACGCTCTTAATGTGTAAATCTTCTTCCTTGTTAGAGCGGGTTCCTCCATAATCAAGAATTTTTATAATTTAAATATTCATTTACGTTATAATGACCCTTTCCAAGCAGTTTTTTTAACATATGATTTAAACTTATTATTGACAGTGTTTGTAGTTAACTAGGGATTTTAACAAAATAACTATGAATGGTATTAATATCGAAATTCCGTCCGGATCACTGACCACCGTCTACAGATGAAGAAGTGGATTTTAATAGCGTTTCGGTTTTAGTCTGTGGATTTCTGAATATCCAAAAGGCATATATGACTGAGGTATTTCAGATCTATAAGTGAGCTCCGTGCCCGTGTGTCCTCCTGATAAACAATATTTAGTTGATTGACACTACGTCTGTCGTTATGTTAACCCCACTTGCTGCAATGGTTAAACGTATAAATTGTGTAAGGCTTTAAATAAAACACTTTAACGGTTTAAAACGCGATATATTAGATATATTAGCCGTGGTCCCGGGGAGACTCTCCCCGTGACCACGGCTGCTGCAAAGCATCCGAAACGTCGGGCCGAAGTTAAAAATCATTTTCAAATAAACTAATATATCGCGTTTTAAACCGTTAAAGTGTTTTATTTAAATGTGTACTACTCGCGTAAACTATAGATAGTATTTATTGTGTAAGGCTTTCACGGCCATCGTTCAGCATTTCATTGTCTTTTGGGCTGTTCGGCCGATGTAAGCGTGAAGAGGTCCTCGACGTTTCGCCATCACGTAAGGAAACACAGAATTAGGAATTAATTTATTAATTCTTCGAGCAATAGAGGTGTCAACGTCTCCTGATGATGCCGTCCACACGTGATGGCGAAACGTCGAGAACCTCTTCTCGCTGACATCGGCCGAACAGCCCGAAAGACAATGATATGTAAAACGTACATTCTAATCCAGGGAGACAAATACGATCTTGTCATAAACAAACCTAGGTCTTTAATTTGTACCTACATATTTGACCCAAACATTCATTATCTCTATTGCGAATTAATGTGAAGTTCACATTATAAATAAGTCACGAATATATTTACCGGTTTAAAACGCGAAATATAACTGATTACGCGCGACGTTTCGGATGTTTTAGAAGTTTTATTACATTGTACTCGCTTAAACGTACAAATTTGTATAAGTTATAATAATTCAAAGAATATATTCTACCCTGTCTATAATGACCTAGAAAGCCAAGCGTCCGACTAAATTAGCGACCATCCAAAACAAGCCCGCCATAAACACATAAAAGGTTTAGCATAATGCCCAGTAAAACCAGAGCCCGGTAGTTAACTTTCTCTCCCGTAACGTAAAGGAAAAAAGGGTATATGTTTAATACAGCGGGGCGACATATCAGTGGTCGTGCGCACGTGTGACGCTAAATTACCCGTCAAAATGTGAAATGCCATGGCGTTAGTCAATGTAGAGTGTGACTCGTTTCAAAGTGGGTTAATTGCGTTTTGTACACATGTTCTTTATGATAGAGGACGGACACGATGGTCACTTGATGATAGGTGCCCCAACACTATAACATCTTAAAAGGAGGCTAAACGCGATTTCAAAGCTTTTTCATCTGTAGACTACGGTCCGTGTCTTATCTAATTACGATATTACATAGGTCGCGGGGTCGAACCCACGGCCCGTTATTATTGCTACAATTACACCAAGCGTCAAAAATTTATAAACAAATGAACGATGTGCCCTTATTATTTTTTTATTTATAGGAAAGGAGGATCTACCTATAAGATATAGGATTTATTTTTCGCCTTTCGTAAACTTGTATCAAAAAAATTAAGGGTGAACAACCCTTTTCACTTTTGGGGGATGAAAAATAGATGTTGCCCTATTCTTAGACCTACTGAATACACATATCAAATTTGGTGAAAATCGGTCGAGCCGTTTCGGAGGAGTTCAAGTTCGAACAACGTGACACGAGAATTTTATAAATTTTAGATATTGACAATAGAAACGTCGGGCCGTAATTAACTGATTTTCAAATGAGTATAACTGAAATGTCGCGTTTTAAAAGTTTTTCTGTAAAATATTGTGTACTGTACTACAGACATTGATTTAAAGAAATGTATTTAATGTTATAAATGAAGTAATATCAATGACGTTTACTTTGTAAACAGTTAAAGCATTTCATTCTATTTATACAATTTTACACATATTTTCTTTGGACAATATTTTCCTTAGAAGCGCGCGAATAAAAAATACTAAGCAATAAATATCGAAGTTAAACAATATTACAGATTCATAGAGACAAAGATGTTTTCATAGCGCACAGTCGACTGTAACTTTAAGATAAGAATGTTAAATCACGTCGCAAAGTTATTATTTGAAACTTGCTTGGGGATGCTGGGAAACGTACGAGACGCTTTATGGCCATAGAACAGACAAGGCTTTGAATATATGCGCTATTCCTACTTTTATTAGTTTAACAGGTTCGAGGTCGGGAGTTCGATTCTCGATATATAATGTAATACATTTAATACGTGCTAACATAAAATTTGACGGTAAATTCACACATAGGCCAAACACAGACAACGTGGAAAACATAGATCAAACTATTTAATTGGTTCTCCAGAATGAGCTAGTTGGTTTAATGACAGTAATGTATGGCTAATATATATTATATGGGCCCAACATATTTATAATTTTTCTGAAACATCTTGGCCTTTGTCTCGTTATCTGGAAGTTGGTAGCTATATCGAAATTCCTTTCGGGTCACAAACCAACGTCCACGCATGGAAAATCCTTTAAGTTTAATAACGTTTCGTTCTGTCTGTAGATTTCTGAATATACAAAGCAAAATAGGTCGACCTCGCATCTTGTTAAGATGTTATATGACTAGGGTAATACACCTTCCATCAAGTGTACATCATGTTTGTCGGTACCCCTTATAATTACAATTATCTTTGTTTTTTAATTTATTACGTTCGCGATAAATATTTTGACATTCGTTTTACTTTAATTAAAATATACTGGATAGTGAGACGTGAATTAGTTACAAGTATCCATACAAAAAACTTAGTACCAGACACCGTGCATGTGTTAAAATTTTCTTAAAACGAAAGTATTCTATATAGGTATTGTCCTATAAAACAAAAAAGTCTAGGCAAGGCAGAAGGCGGTCTGTACCTACTTTCTGCCTAGTGACGTCTATATTTCAAAGAAGAAAAATTATATCACCATGTGAAGTTTTCTATGGCTCGTTCTCAATTTTCTGTTCGCAATTAACCTACTTTTCTTTAGAATTCTTATACTCCTAAGTTATGTTCGGTAATTTCATTTCAAATATAAACTATGTATGAGTAAACGGAAGGACTAATTTTAATAACTATGCCATTTGGTCAATAAATACAAATAAATAGATAATTTTTATAATCCACCTTCAATTTCCTTATTAAAACCAATAAAATATAAATAAAATAGAATTAGATCATGAAAAAATGTTTAAGAATGCGATAATGCTTGCAAAGTATTTCACGTAATTTACTATTAGCCACTATTACACATTTAAATAAAACACGTTTAACGGCCTCAAACACAAAATGTATTAGTTCATCTATTTACAATTTATTTTAACTACGTAAATCAATGAAGATGAAGGGTGCCTAATGTCAAAGTCAAGTTTGCTACGCTAACGCCATCTGTTTCCTCGTAGTTGGTATTTGGTGAAACTAGCTGCGGCTACAGATAAGTACACTTAAGACGTTCATTAACATTATTGAGCCAGAAATAAATAATTAGTTAAATCTCATACTAATACTACAACAAACGTTTATGCAATATACTTTCAATTCCCACCCGCAGTTTCTGATATTAGCGTGTTTAAACGAACTCATCAGCTTATATTAGTACAGATTTGTATTTTAATAACCTAAATATTATAGAGGCAACATTCAGGAACATACTTGAAACAAACAACTTATTATCCATCATGCTTAAGGATGACCTTTCGTTGGTTTTCTTATCACGTATAGCTTGTATCTAAGAAAGCCGTTTCAGTGAATATTTCGTATCGATGTTTTATTATTATGACCGAACCGTGAACGTTTTTATTAACATCAAATCGGCTTTTTATTGAAAATGCGTTTCGTACGACTCTGAATTAATTCCATAAACAGCAAAATAAAGTTTCGTTTATAACAAAATTGTCGTAATTACAATAAACTGTAAATAAATCAAAAATCAATTATAAATTGAAAAGATTTGCAGCTCGGGCACGAAGTACATTTGTTTAATTTACTATCGATTTTTACTCTATATAGTGCAACAATATGTGAAAAATATTAAATTTTTCAAAGAGTTCTAAAGTTAACTAATATTTAGCGTTTTAAACCCTTGAAAATGTTTTATTGAAATGTGTCCTACTCGCGGTCTGTCCATTCCTATATATGTTTACATCTCAGCAACTACACAACAGATACTGAAGGTGTGGTTTATAGATAAAGTGATTGACGACGAAGGCTTATATTTATAACACATACATAATATTTTAAAGGTGTCTAATATTATGATGATCGCATTAGGAAAAACGAATATATTTCACGTAGTAAACAGTTAATAGTGTTTTGTTTAATGTGTAATACTCGCATAAACAACAATACGTACTAATGGTGGAGTTGCATAGTCTATCCCCAAGGCATATAAAGAACGTACATTAGCTTGGCACGTATTAGTGTAATAGCAAGAACTTACCCCCAAGTGATCCGTGATATTGGTAGCTTGGCTCATAATAGCTGTTCATGGGTAAATTTAGCGTAGTTTTGCTTTGGTCTTTATTGTTTGAAAACTTTACTATTTTCCACACGTTATTGTACATGATGGCACTATATCTCAATTCGGTACTCGACTCGGTAGCTCAATTGGTTAGAGCAACAGCATGGAACGCTAACGATGCCGGTTCAAGTTATGTTAGCAATGTTAAGACACACTTCGTTGTGGGTTTGATTCCCACCGGGATATACCGAAGTTTTAGTAAAGTAATTTAAATACTGTCTATAGTTTACGCTAGTAGTACACACTTAAATAAAACACTTTAACGGTTTAAAACGCGATATATTATTTAAACTTATTTGAAAATGATTTTTAGCTTCGGCCCGAAGTTTCCCCGTGACCACGGCTGCTGCAAAGCATCGGAAACGTCGGGCCGAAGTTAAAAATCAGAGTTTAACTAATATATCGCGTTTTAAACCGTTAAAGTGTTTTATTTAAATGAAGTAATTTAAGTACTAGCTGTAGTACACAATTTAAACGGTTTTAAATGCAACATTTACTAATTAAAACTAACATATTTTCCGTTTTAAACCATTAAAAGTGTTTAATTTGAAACATTAAATGAACAAAAACAAACATAAAAACATGTTTGTTCCTATGTCAGCGAAGGAAAGGCACGCCTGAGGTGCGTAATAGATTCTAATTTCGTAGTTTAAATTTTAATTCAGATGCGTTACCAACCTACGTTTACTAATCGAAATATCAATTGAAGATAATTATATTTCCTTTCAGTAAATGCTTCTTATTGAGCAATAACTCATATAAAACGATCCGTAACATTAATTTTCTTCGTTCGTCTGTATTATTAAAACAGCGGGCGAATATTAAATATCTATATTAATTAGTAGAAGCGAATTCAGACTAGAAAGAATACGTGACGCGAATAAAGGAGATTTATTTAATTAACTTTCCGACCTTTTATAATGAAGCTATAGCATACACGTGTCTAACATGGAATAAAAACAAGCCCATTTCGTCATGAACAAAGGATTTTCGAGATCTCTCCCTTATGTAACATAAGAACTTCTTATTATATAATCGAAGCTTTGTTAATGGTATTATTGTAATTTAACGAAATCTATACTAATTTATAAAGCTGAAGAGTTTGTTTGAACGCCAACCTCAGGAACTAAGGGTTCGAATTTTTTTCGAAAAATTATTTTTGTGTTGGTTAGATCATTTATCGAGGAAGTGTTTAGGCTATAACAGGCGTTGTGGCTAATAGGAGCGCAGGAACAATGCAAAATTGTAGAGAACACGGGGAAAAGTAATCATCTCTATGGGTATCCGTTGCGTACGATGCGATAACGGTTCAAGGTACCCACGAAATGTAAAAAAGAATGATTCCTATTTAAAACATTAAACAAACATATCAGCGACAGTATATGTCTGTCTTTGAAGATTAACTAGAAAGAACGACAGGACGGTTGAAGAGGAGGTTTGCAAAAACAAATTTCGATGCCCAGAATATCTATTCAATGCGTACGAAACCGCTGACACAGCTAATTGACTAATATAACTGAGTCTAAATTTAAATAAAACACTTTAACGGTTTAAAACGCGATATTTTAGTTATACTAATTTGAAAATGATTTTTAACTTCGGCCCGACGTTTCGGATACTTTGCAGCATCCGTGGTCACGGGGAGACTTATAACTGAATCTCCTCAGAAAAGTAGCGTGTTAAAAAGTGCTGGAGATATGTGGCAATGAAATGAAACGATTATCATAAAATGGGCAGTTTCGTCATTCAGGGACAGCCATTACGGGCTCTAGAGCCTCGAAGGAAGTAACGGAATGGAGCATTTTATGTAGCAGTTAGGAGTAACGCTGATTTTAGATAGCGGCGAATAGAAAAGGTTCGACGTCGATTGGCGAAGTATTGAAAAATAAATTTCACTAATTTTACATCCATGCTAAGTCTAAACGCGACTTTCATATTTGAAAACTTTAACATTTTTTACATTATACGAACATAAATTGAAACAAATTTTCGAGTCAAGGTACCGAGGTATGGTGGTGAGGTGTTAGTTGACTCGGTAACTTTTGGTTAGAGCAACAGCACGGCACGCTGACGATGACGGTTCAAGTCCTGCCCGAGGAGAAAATTTGTTTCACTTTATTTACAACATTAATAATACAAATCTTCGTCTACTAGTAGACATATTATACTTGTATTAATAATATCGGAAGTTTGGAGATATACATAGACTCGCAAATGATTAACCCATTGGAAATTGTTTAAAAGGCTAATGACAATGATTAATAAATAATGACGAAACACTTTAACGGCTTAAAACGCAATATATTAGTTAAACTTATTTGAAAATGCCGTTTAAGCCGTTAAAGTGTTTTATTTAAATGTGTACTACTCGCATAAACTATAAACAGTATTTAGTCAATGTATTATTTCACACATGTAACATAGGACGAACGCATTTCTGGATCGATGTTTAGTTACCAAAACAATCTATTGTTTTCCCGGGGTTCAATATCAGGACTTACAATGTCTTTTATTTAGCGCAATTTTAAAAATAAGACATAAGCCTTTATGTTTGCTTCACAGTAATGTTGTTTAGAATCGACGTATCACAGACGCATATATGTAAACTATGCCCTTCGCTAGTAAAACACATTCGGACAGTCTACAAACAAATGAAGTAAAAGTTTTTTTAAGTAATAAAGGGCATATATGCAATACTGAATACGTAATATAATAGGTAGCCGAAAGTTTACGAAAAACTAAATTCTTCTTCTTTGTCAGTATTTTCTTAGCATAAAAGTTACCCTTATTAAACTAAACGTATTATACAAATAACTTTACCTGAACTAACTCCAAACCAATTAGCTACTTTTAAGTAGAATCTTAAGTAACAAAACCTTAATAAACACTGTCAGTTTGTCACCAGAGACGAAAGAGAATCTGCTTAAAATATTAAAGCACTTACATCTGAAACTTTGAGTTCGCGTAAACTACTTACCAACAATCTTGTTGTTTCATTATAATTTGATACATCACGTCGCGGTATAACATGCTTTCATTATATAGGATAAAAATTGAGAAAATCTACTTCAGTTTTATTATACTAGCGTCCTACTGATGGGCACAGATCTCTTCTTTAGATGTCTTAAGAACGAGCCATCAGAAAGAAAGAAAACATTATCTGCCATCATAAAAGTTCTCACAATATTTAAATAATGGTCAAATAAAACATTTTAAATTAATTTCCAAATAAGTTTAACTACTATATATCGCGTTTTGTTGTTTATTGATAAGTGCATCTCTCGCGCATTAAAAAAAAAATCATAATCGATTTTTAATTTATATAATGCCATCTGCAATAACTGCTATCACGATACTCAGTGTGGGTAGGCATTAAATTGATGATGATAACTGTGACCAACTTAACGTGCTTCCTCATGGAGACGACGGTGATGACTTTCTACCTTACTCCGCGCTGGTTAGAAACTTTTTTTATACTTTAGTACCTTATATCACATTTTGTTTGACGCAAAATTCAAATCTCGTGATCTGCATTCCAGTGCACTACTAGAACAATGAGGTAAGTAAAAAACTAATTTGGGGTCCTTCCTATCGTTGGTAACTTAATGTATAGCGCCAAAAAAGTATTACATAACTTACAAATTAAGATTCGAGACCCAATTGTTATGGAAAAGAAAATAAAACACGAATGGTATGTAAAAAAAAGGCAAATCAATAGAAGTAGGTATACCGCAGGTTTTTTTTATGTTCGTGCTTTTAGTAGCGTGATATAATACTTTAATTTTCTTAATTCCTCAACTATAATATTTAAATTTACCAATAAACACAAATAAGCCATTAACCTTAATTTCACAATTAAAATTAATTTTAAATACAACTTACACAATTATTCTCCTCTAAATAAAAAATTGCCATTAATTTCGAAATGAATCTACGTTCGTTATAGTGGTATCATACAAAACTGTTAATTGTACTTTCGCAAATAACAGGTGCATACAACCAATCTATTTGTAACGAGCGTGGAACAGACAATACACTTGGCTTCTTGCCTAATTAGTCAGGATCAACGACTATGTGCCTATTATTCGATACGTACATTTAAAATTATGATTTTTGTTGCTTAACGATAGAGATGGACAGACAATCATGTGGTTTACTTGATGGTAGGTGATAGGCCCCAGCCTATGTAGCATCTAAACAAGATGCGATGTCGACCTATTTTCGCTTTGGATATTTGGAAATCCACAGACTGAAACCGAAACGCGACTAAGCTTCACGGCACAAAATAAGAAAGAAAAGTATGTATCTACTCTAATATATAAAGTTGAAGAGTTTATATGTTTGAACGCGCTAATCTAGGGAAGTACTGGTTGGCTAAAGCATTTGTCGAGGAAGGCTATAAGCTATAAAACATCACGCTGCGACCAATAGAAGCGAAGGGACTCTTGATTGATCTTTGTGGGTTTCCGTTGAGTACGCTGCGAAAACTGTCCAAGATACCCTAAAAATATGTATGAAAGAGTAATTGTTCTTATAATCTATAAAAAAATTCATTCATTCACACTATATCAATCTTTTAAGATTAGCTTGCAAAAACGGCCGACGTCATAGCATAACAGCTTAAATTTATAAAGAGAAGATGTGCGAAAAAAACTTTGATGCCCAAAATAGCTATTCTACTCGGACGAAGTCGCTGACACAGTTAGTATTTTATAAACGCAGTATCCATCTTTTCAGCGCTGTTATAAACTTAGTGTAGATATAGTTGAGTAACAGCCTTACTTGCTTAAACTTTGTTAATATGACACCTCGTCGGAAGAACATATTTTACAAATAAAAATAATAATAAAGAATAAGCTACTGCCAACTGACAAAGTTATGAATCTGACAAGAGAAAACAAGTTGTAAGTTGAGCGCGCGTTGAGTTTTCGCTGCATCAGTGTCTGAAAACGCTTTGATATTTTTATTAGAAGTAAGACATATATGACATTACTTTCACATAATATAAAACAATGGTTTAAATACTGTCTGTAGTTTCGAGTAGTATTCATCTAAATAAAACACTTTAACTGTTTAAAACGCGATATATGTGAGTTAAACTTATTAAAAAATTATAGCCGTGGTCACGGAGAGATTAAAGATGAAGGTGTCTCTGACGTCAAAGTAAAGAACTGCTACGCTAGCGCAACCTGTTCCATCGAAGTTGGTATTTGGATAAAAACTAATATATATCGCTTTTTTAACCGTTTAAGTGTATTATTTAAATTATATTAATATGTTTTTTTTTAACAACCATATCTTCATTTAATTGTTTCAGACTTTGGATGTCCATTAAGCGCAGGTCTTTGATGCTAAGCTGGGTACAGAAGCTGTCTATAACTTGTTATATATTGTTATCAGAGAAATAGAACAGGATTTTAACGTTATAATGTACGACAGAGAAGTCTTCTCGGACTTAAATCAATCTTACGCGGATAATCTATATAATATGACAGACTGTCAAGTGTACAGTAATTCAATATCAAACTATGATCTAACTATATTACACACATACTATACAAAGCGAGAGTTTCAAAATTACAATTATACTTGCTAATTCAGTTGGATGCGATCTATCTACATCAAAATTAAAATTGATGACCCCAGGGACCGTGTACTTGAAGCCTTCAGGCCCCTCGTCTGCCTCCAAGGCTTTATTGTCAAACACGATATAGATTTTCAAATAAATTAGGCATTAAATTTAGAATTCTAAACGGGCTCCGGCAACTAGACAGACAGCAAGTTTGTAAACTGTTAGTACATTTCACGCCCGCTGACTACACTTCGAACAGTATTGAAGTTGAGGAAATTTCTGTATAAAATTAGGTATCCGTAAGGTATATGTTTGTGGAGCTGTGCTAACTTTTGTAACAATTTTACACGCGAGCAGTTAGATAAATTTTATTATTCGCTTGTATGAATTAAACGAAAACTTTCGTTCCGTTTCCGTCAAGGAAGATCGATATTCAAAATTTAAAAAATAACATTCTTCTAAATACGTAATACAAACTTGGCTTAAAATTTCCTTTAAAAACACAATAAAGAAAGGTACGTTCACTATCTATAGTTTACGCGAGTAGTACACATTTAAATAAAACACTTTAACGGTTTAAAACGCGATATATTAGTTAACCTTTAAGTACCGACGTGCATTTTTTGTAACATAAGTACGGATGTGAAGCCTGCGAGGCCGCGCATATTACAAAATTTGCCACTCAGAATAACAACAAATAGTATTTTTCACTTATGATTGATATGTCTTAGAAAAAAAAATTAGTAGGAACAGAAACCTTCAGAAAAAAAAAATGTCCAACTACGCCTTCAATTCTAAGCACAGTCAACACATGCTTGAAGACTTTAATATTTTTCTTATTTAAAACTGATGTTCTATATAAAACAATTTACAACTTTCCTTTTATGCAGACACCACGAAGTTAAGAATAAGACAGTTTCTTTATAATATAATACTCAGCAACACGTTGACCGTAACGAAAAGTTTTAGAGTAGTGACAGCAAGCAGTGCCCCAGAGATGTGTGGCGAAGATTTACTCGCCCGTCGGGACAAACTGCGACTGAATTTCATTTCAACACTTTTGTTCTAATGCTCCTATCAGACTACAATATAATCAGTAAAAAAATATTATAATCCCATAATAATGCCCGAGACATGGAATACACACACGTATCTCAGTTTTACACATAATTTTTATAGATAAGATGTGAAAATCTATTTAAGATTTCCATCGATGACAAGGTCGGGACATGAACCAGTTACCACAGATCCGATCCGTGCTGCTACTCAAACTAAGCGCTATTGTGTCTTGATCGTCTTCGTCGATTTTTTTTCTCAAAACAGCAAGTACTCCGAGTAGCATTTACTGACAAAAAGTAGTTACTTCTGTGTCCAGATGCAGAGCAGAGAAGTAATTTATAATATAGTTTCCCGAGATTCGAAGCCAGGACACTTTTGCTTATCGAGCACCATGTGCATTCAACAAACAATTTACACCCTACAACATATCTATTTATTAAACAAAAATATATGATGCCCTGACACGAAATATTACATGCTCATTAATATATTATTTACCGCCTCTGTAGCCAAATGGTTAAACGTATTGCCTAGCATTGCGTTAAGCGCAAGAGGTCCTGAGTTCGAATCCCAGGGAATAAAATGTTTCGGTCGGGCAGGGCACAGAAGTCTGATCAACTACTTGCCCATTAAAAGAACGGATCGGTGAAGCGGACACAGAAATGTGTTCGCCCCATGTCCCATGCGGGGGAAATGCGCTTTCACACTTTTTTTTATAAATATATGATAGTGTAGTCCAAAAAGAGCGTTATAAAAATGTATAAAAACCTACTTGTACAATGACGTAAATTTATTAAAAGTTAAAGTGCCGCACAGTTTTCTACAAACGTAAAAATTGCAAATTATATTTTCTGCGATGGCAACGCGATATTTATATCTGCATTTGGTGTTGCAAAGCGGATATTACTCTTGTGCGAACTATGAAACTAGCAACTTTTAATTTATAAGCACTGTACGAAAGCACTATGTCACAAAGTGTTTGAATACTACGACCACAGTTTCTATTTTCAGAATTACGCCATATTTATCTTACTATATCTAGAAATCTAGATTTTTAATAGAATATATATACTTAGTTTAAGCATCTGTAGTTTACGCGAGAATTACCATTTCAATAAAACTCCTAAACGGTTTAAAACGCTGTATATAAGTAAAACTTATTTTAACATTAAAAAAGCTTCGCAGCAGCCACGGTCGTGGGTATGTCCTCGTGACCACAGCTGCGTATTAAACCGTCAAAGTGTTTTATTTAAACTATTCTTCTTTTATATTGGTTATGTTATATTTTGTTCTTCGTTTTTTTTTATTATTTTCTGCAGTGCAAATAACGAGAAAACGAGGTGCCGGAACATCTTTAAATTACGTTATCAGTTTATGTACTATCATCCTCAATGTCTGAGCTTATATAGATAAATAATTGATAAATGATAATGATAAGACTTGTGAACCTGTGGCGATCTATTCTGCGTTTCCTGTCTCTAATTTAGATAGGTGTCCAAGATATCCAGGAACGTAGCAACATCACTAACCGGTGACTCGTTGTTCGGGGCTTTTCCTCGTCTCTTAGTTGAAAGTTCAGTAATATCTTTCATCCGCCATCTGCACCAGCCTAATAATAGTTCTATAACATCCAAATACAGATTCTATGTACCTCCAAACAAAGCTGAATATATTTGTAAATAAGTATTTTTAGAAAATAGCGGGTACAAACAGAAAAATACGTCATTTTTTTAAAAATACCCTCTTTATTACACCGATTGCTATTGTAGTATATATTATTATTAGTTTTTTGTAGAAAAACGCTGCAAAACAGCTTTGTGAACGTTATTAGTATCACGCCTTTCCATTTCACGAAATATCTATTAAGTGAATTGAAACCTCACGCGAAGTTCTCACCCACGTTTAGATCATTTTTTCTTAAAGTTCGAAAAAAAAAAACATTAGTAAACGTGATCCACATAATCCGAGAGGAAAAAAGAAAAAGAAATACTCCGTCTCGTAAACAAGAAGGTTATCGAGTGGAATAAACTCGTCTAATAAAAAAGGCGTTCTGCCCAACACAAATAGCGACTTACCCAAGAAACTCAGCAGCAAATATGTACACAGCCTCATCTTTCCAACTTCCCTGAAAAAGAATAACGAATTTTAATTCCGTTTGCATCGCAAATTCTTACATTTTGGAGCAACTTAATTGTAGGTACTGCACGGAGACGGCATTTTAATGCAATAATGCACTGCGGAATAAGAAATGTAACAATAGTTTTGTAATTTATATATAAGCTGATCGCCTTTGTGGACAAATGGTGGCACATTTCGTGTTAAACGCGAGAGATCCTAGCTTTGAAAGAATGGATTGTTTCGGTTAGGCAAGGCACAGAAGTCTGTCAACTACTTGTCTGTAAGCCAATCAGTGAAACGGACGCATAAATATGTTCGCTCCACGTCCCACAGGAGAGATCACTATATATTGACCAATAGTAATATATTTTATAAAACCTAATCTAATATATAAAGTAAATAGTTTATTTGTAAGAGCAGGTTACGTTTGACTCCAAGATTCGAATTTCGAGTTAGACAAAATGTTACTTTGATTTTTTCTACAATGTTCTTTTATTACCCTGGAGTTTGGTAAAAGGAGGGGTTACTTTATGTCCCGGATATTTAGCAGCCTTCGTTAGCACTAGGAGTATAGTGGTGCTAAGTCTTAAGCGATCCCTATGTACTGTTAGTGAGAAAACTAGTCCCAGCTGTGGGATACCTACCTAAATGCTTAAATGAACTTCACTTTGAATTCCATGTAGTGTATTTGTATAAACAAATTCTACCTATAGGTTCGAAACAATAGCATTTAAGTACCATTAAGTACTTCATTATACGTATTATATAACTATTAACATTCAGAGTTATTTAAAATTAGTAGACAATTAATAAAATGCAATGATGCTCTTTAATTCTTTTGTCCCCAGCCCAAATGTAGACAATGTCGTGGGTAATTCAAAAAATCCTGTCCATTTCGGACCATTGAGCTAAGCGGCCCACCATTCAGGTAATAGTCGCTTAAGATAATATTGAGAACCCCTCCCTATTAATATTCACTCTTAAAAGCACAGTACACAAAATTTTATTTGAAATGGAAGCTCGAAGTTTAAAATTGTTTTATTCCTGTCTGGCGATTCGTATTTTTTTAAATTTACACTTTAGTCTAAATGTCCGTGCACAGATAAAAAATGTATGGCGGTCTCGTCTAATAATAGGCGCTTTTAAATGTCTCGACGTTGTGTTCTGTACTATAGCTTTTTTATTTTAATAGTTTTTAACAGTTAAGTTTCAGAGGTATGTGATGAGGTGTTATAGAAGTTAGTTTTATATTTTTTCAATATATGGCAACTAATAAGTAATGTGTAAATATTTTTATAGTGAATATTGAAAAATTGGGATTTTATCAAGACAACATGAACATTACCAAGAAAAAAATTAATATTATTACAGTAAATAAGATGTCATGGTGGGTAATACTCAAACAATATTTTAGATTTAACAAAATATGACACTTATGCGACCAATAACGAACCATGCTGCTTTAGTATTACTATGTTTATTTCTCTCTTCGTTGAATAAGTAGACCGACAGATATAACTAGAGAATATATGTAAAAAATTAACAATCAAAATAATAATTTAAATAATCCGTTTATTAACACAAATACTTGTACATATTATTTTACAATAAAAAAACAAACAAAGTATGAATAAAACAAAGTACAATTTTAAATTTCGTTCTAGAATACGTATTACGTACCTATTGCGAAAATTTGAACATTGTGGGAAGTAAAACGATTATAATGATCACACATATCATTGTTTTTCGGTCTGTTCGACCGACGTGAGCGAGAAGAGGTTCTTGACGTTTCGTCACGAGCGGACGAAGTCATCAGATGTAGATGTGGTCTCCTCGATTGCTCGAAGAATTAATCCGCTTGTTATGGCGAAACGTCGTATACCTCTTCTTGATCACATCGGCCGAACAGCCCGAAAAATGATATGCGGAACACGATGGCCGTGAAAGCCTTACACAACAAAACTGATTATAATTATGTCATGTATTTTAGTGGCGACGAAAGGTTCTTATTACCGAAACAAATGAAAAACCCTATACACACAAATTAACGAGCCCAAAATTAGTACGATCAATCATTTATCATCCCGCTTGCAGCCGGGACGGTAAAATGTAACGATATTACTCTTAGTAAGGCAGCACCATAACTTAATTTACTAAATATGAATAACTCGCTTCAGTATCCTGTTTCACGATAAATTAGTTATGAAGGAGAGTAAACGCTCTAACAACCGAGAAACTGAATTCTTATCTACTTTGTTGAAATATTGCGAATATTAATATAAGTACGTGACGCGATCGTTGAGTGAAGACAATCTACTGTTGTCGATTTATATTTCCTTCGTGTTCGATAATACTGGCCGGTGATAATAAAAAGGTAATATCAGTTTTTAGAATTCTGAATTTAAACTGTTCTTTATTTATAAAATAAAGGCAAGTATTTTATGACGAGAAAAAAAACTATTATGTGAAAGTTTGTATGGAAATTCGTGGTTTTGATTTGAGAACAATGAAACTTTCTTCTTTGGCTTTTTGGGAATAGGAGTGGGAGTTAGAATAGGAGTGAGGATGTGAGGTGAGAGTGTTGCGGTAAAGTACCACTTACAACATAGATTGGCTGCGACAAAATGCGCAATTATGTAAATTAATAAACAGCCTAAATAATTAAATATTCTACCCCAAGTCACTATTCCACGCGAACGAAGTCGCGGGCACAGCTAAGTAGTATGTAATAAAAATGACAATTTATTCCCGATATAGCGCATAGATATCGATCATGCTTTAATATGATCAAAGAAGTCACGCAAAGAAACGGGAAAATCACTTTCACGACTCTCTGAAGGATTGTATGCTAGCGAGATTTTACGATCTCCAAGTACGAAGGAGATGTGAATATTTTTTCCTAATGAACATAAAATTCGTGGAGCTCCACGGTTCACATTTATTTATGTATTTCGATACTCTTTAGTTAACCTTTAAAACTCAATTGTAGACCCGCAATCTCTTTTATATTCCACATATACATCTGTATATTCGGGCAGAACTCTGACAATGGTAGACTTAACTATCGTAAGTATAATATTTTTAGTTTACACGAGTAGTACACATAAAAAAAACAGTTTTAACGGTTTGAAACGCGAACTATTGCAGCAGCCCTGACCACGGCAAGCATCCAAAACGTCACGTCGAGCAGTTAAAATATTTTTTAAATAAGTCTAACACATTTCCCGTTTTAAACCGTTAAACTTGTTTTAAACAACAGTGTTTAGGTACAGACCTAATATTATGTATTTTAATATTCTTGCAGCAATAATCGCCACTGATACTCCTCGTTGTACCTATTTGGTGTGAAAAGTCTCAGGTCTGAATTCCAGTGTAAAATATTATACTGACATCCTTGCAGACATGTACCTATATACATATATTTTATTCTTAATAGCTTAATTTTATAGTTTTGTATGCAACATTAAAATAAAAGAATTTTTATTAATGTTATCTAAAACTGCTCTAACAAAATGTAAAAAAAAACCGTACAACGCATGTAACAAAGTAAAAAATCTCGACAAAAAGAGAACGTAAAATCCTGTTTCGTTCGCCCTTTGTGAATCGGGTTTCGAAAATAAAAAATCGTCGAACTTTGTTACACTAAAAACTAAAAACACTAAACCTTGCATTTTTTTTTTCATAAAATCCATCAGAATAAGACGTGAAAAACGTATTCTATTGTTACAGGAATCCTATCGTACGGGACACATTACACAGATTATGTAAAACATCTATACCTATACTAATGTATAAAGCTGAAGAGTTCGTTTGTTTCTTTCAACGCGCTAATCTCAGGAACTACGAGTTCGAATCGAAAAAATCTTTTTGTGTTCGTTAGAATCGCACTGTGACTAATACAAGCGAAGATACAGCGAGAAAAGTGAAAAAAAATATTCATAATGGGTTTCCGAGGCGTATGCTGCAAAAAAGGTTCAAGATAGCCAAAAAATATATATGAAAGAATGAATCTTCTTTAAATGATCTACGCTATATGTCTATCTTTTAAGATTAATTTGCAAGAACGACGGAAGGGACGCGACAGATGTCGTGGGTAACAACTTATATATATATAAGATAAAATTGCAAAAACGAATTTTAATGCCCAAATAAATATTCTTTGCGGACGAAGTCGCTGCAACAGCTAGTTATTTATGTACGTATTGAAGTGTAATCTTTGTTATGAGTCAATGCGCAGAATATATCTTTTGTCTGGACTATGAATCTGTATGATTTATTACATACATTGTATCTACGTAGCGATTTATTCTCTCCACTCCAATGCATCGATGTAAATTTTTTATGCTTTACGTAAATACTGTTTAAACCTTGCGCTTGAAAAACACCTTAACGGTTTAAAACGCGAAATATATTAGTTAAATTTATTTGAAATTTATTTTCACTACGGCCCGACGTTTCGGATGCTTTGCAGCAGCCAAATTTGTGTCTCCCCGTGACCATGCTTTAAATTTAATGTACTACTCGCGTAAATTACAGACAGTACTTGCGCGTCTATTTAATACTGTCTGTAGTTTACGCAAGTAGTCTACATATAAATAAAACATTTTAAGGGTTTAAAACGCGAAATATAATAATTACAAATTATTTGACATAATATAATAATAATAAATGAATAATTTATCCGCCGCTAATTATGACAATCTCGTTAGTCTAATGGTAGCAACGTATGGCTAAAAATCAACAGGTCAAAGCTTCGATCCCACCAGGTCCAGCATTTTTCTAATTAATTTATAATTTGTCTGAAATATATAAACTTCATCTGGTAATATGTATATTCAATTAAATTAAAAAAGCCAAGTTCAATCGGATCTCTGAATAACTAAATAGGTCGGTAACGCATCTTGTTTAGAGTTTTGGTAGTGGTGGTAGTGGTGGAGTACACTAAGTAACAAGTAAACTTCAAGTAAGTAAGTAAAAAGTAAAAATAAAAGAAATATCCAAAATTTTCTGATGCAAACCAACTGTTTCTTACTTCAATACACCTGTTAATCTTCAAAGCAAATCTATCAAAACTACATAGAAAACCATTTCCATCGTTTGTGAAACTCTGCAATGATTAAAACAAAGTTTCATAGGTAAATTGAGCCCTCATAGTTCGTTCATTGAAGCCAAGTTGAGCGTGAAACATGCTGTCGAAAGTTGGCAAGTTCCAAGTGTCCGTGTATAGTCAGGAACACACATACAGCGGTAAAGACTACAGCAGCTGTTGAGTTTCAAACATGAGCTGGTATTCGAGTACTAAATAGTTTAGTAAACATTTAAATTAAGAAATTGTCACTATCTATTAATATTGTTACGCAATCCTTCTTTTAGTTTAGTTTCCGTAGGTAAGTTTTAAAATTGTGTGTAAGTTTTATTTCGATATGTCTAAGATAATAACATTGTAAATTTTGTTTCACCCACCTCGCACATCTCGTTTTCCCGTAAACTTTTTCCTTTTTCATCTTGGGTTGCCCGGAAGAGATCGCTTGTTAGCGATAAGGCCCATTGCACTCCATATTTTTAGTATATATATATAAGTCTCGTTTATATGTTAGTTCATTGTTTTTGTGCAATAAACTGTAAATAAATTATAAGTATTCGACTTTTTATGACCGACAAGAAAGAGATTCTCTTGATTAAACCTGACTTGCAATAGTAAGCAACGCGTTTCAAAGTCACTCAACTTTTTATTATGATATAGGACAGACAAACATGGGATTTACTTGATGGTAATTGAAATACCCCGGCCATATAACATCTACACACGATGCGCTGTCGATCTATTGGGTACTAAACCACTGCGTAGAATTCTGGATAATAAACTAATTAGTATACGCGAGTAGTATACATTTAAATGACTTTAACGGTATTTTAAGATTATTTTAATCACGGCCCTACCCGTGACCACGGCTGGAACGCATCCGAAACGTCGTTATCATAATCATATACTGTATGCTTATGTATGTACGGTTTTTGTAATCGAAACAAACGATTTCTATTATAGTATTATGAAACAGGTCATGAAACAGTTGTAAAATTTGTCTTCATACAGAAATTGTGACAAATAAAAATAAAGACATTTACAACGGCCATACAAATGGCTGGAACAGAAGGCTTTAAAGCAATATGTTACAGGCGTGCAGAGTTTTGGGCTCTTATTAAACGAATTCATCATCTTGAATTGGAAGCCGTGGAAAATTGCTGAGGCAACGTAGCGTTGAACGTGATTCTCTGGAAAATGGAATGCCAATTGAACCATCGTTCAGCTGCAAAAATAGGTACTGAGATCTATGGCATTTTATATGTACATTCTATATCTAAAACACACAAAATGTTGTTATAATACGGCCGATGTAACTTGGCAGCTCTGAACAGAGGTTAGACTAACTTTGGCGCATGTACACTCGTAAAGAAAATAATACTGCCATTTATTTTCGTTACTGGAATAAATGAAAAGTTTTACCTATAGCAAGGAAAAGTAACATACCAATAATTGATTCAAAGAGAATAAGTTAAAAATTAATACCAAGAATTGACCGAGACGCACTACTGTTTAGCGAACATTATCGAATATGTACGAAGCTTTACGAAAGAACCAAATAGACATGTCCATACGCGATCCTTGTGAGTGTCGTTTAATAGTAATTATATAAATAATTACTCATATTTAACTAAATCAGGTAGTTCAATAATGAAAAAAGTTTAAAATGATTTTATTTTCCTTTAAAGGTAATTATGGTATTGTTTATTAACAAACCATTCACTGTGTTGCTCAATCCATTTAGTACAATATCTCATACAATACGAAAATCCACAATCTAAATCGATAAAAATCGATTACAAAATTTGATAGAAAAAGCGGTCGATTGTATTGACACTGAGTCAATTACTAGCCTAGATCTTCGTCCCGCGCCCCTCCCTCTTACCACCGTTAACCTCCCAAAGAATGTTTCTACGCAGGCTCTCACGCTTAGACCAGGCCTGCCAAGTTACAACGGCCGTACAGTATTGGAATATGAAACATCTAGCAGAATTACTGTATGTTTAAATAAAACACTTAAACGATTTAAAACACGAAATTCTGATGCTTTGCCTGCATCATTTTGTAACCTTTTGTAAACAAGTTTAACTAATATAATACGCATTTAAAACAGTTGAAGTGTTTTATTTAAAAGTGTACACTACAGATACTACTGTATGTTTGTTACTGTTTCCGCCCAAACGCTAAAAAGATTACATTAGCATAGTGAATAAACTTACACTTAGCGTGCTGAGATAGATCAAGTCCCGCACATGCTATCAATTTTTTTAATCGAAGTAAATTTATGTGATCGATGTGAAATATTATTTATATTAGCATGATTTTGAATCGCTGTACTACAAAGCCTTATTGCTCTCAATACAAAGCATACAGGCACACTTCAACAAGAGGCGGTATGAACTGAAAAATGTAATAAAACGGGTTGATGCAGGATCACGTAGCTTGTTAGGAGGGAGACGCTTGATGCACTTATATGTGAATACGTTACATATCTAACGTACTTCATGCATTTAAAACTAGTGTGCTACTCGCTTATGAAATTATCTGAAATGAAAAATAACTGTATTCTTAATTTAAAAATCGAAAATAAATTGAAAAATTTTCGACTCGGGCAGGACTTGAACCGGCATCGTCAGCGTTCCGTGCTGTTGCACGATTGCGAAATAAAAGCACGGAACGCTGACGATGCCGGTTCAAGTCCTGCCCGAGTCAAAAAACATTTTCAAAATATTTTCGATTTTTTAAATTTATAATATCTTGTAGTTTTCAGTGCCCAAAAAGTAAAACCGTTTAACTTAAAAGTTTTCTTAAGTTGCAACTTGTTATATGTGCGAAATAAAAGCAATTGTTATTGCATTTATCGGCATCGAAACGACAAATTAGGTTACTTCGGCAACCTCTATTATTAATAATTGATATGTTAAATTAACTCACTTCTTTACGTTACACCATTTTAGATTTTACACGTTAAACCCGCTATGTTTTTCCATTTTGACGTTACATCATGCATAATACGTCAAGTCGTTGGGATTCGCGGAAAATTTAAATCTCGTTACATACATCTTAGACAGACGTGCTGTCTACCTATTTTGCCGTGAAATCCACAGACTGAAAAGGCGATTAAACTTCACAGCTTTTTCAAACTTTTTGCTCCGTAAACCCAACGGTAATTCGTTATTCCACTGATTTACTATTTTAACGTTATATTTGGTTCGTAATGATGGTTTAACACTTTGAAAAAGCTAAATAATACGTAGTAATTATACTACGTATAATTATACAAACGTTATTAAAATATATATTTTTTTAATTTGTCATAATCTTAGATTCAATAAAAGCACCGTCACGGTTTCTTCGTGATCCGAAACGTCGAACTGTTGTTAAAATAATTTGTAAATAAGTGTCACTTAAACAATTCACGTTTTAAACCGTTAACTACTATTTAAATGTGTACTACACGCGTAAACTACAGACAGTGTCTATGAAAGTACTTCGATCAGGAACCATTCAACAAAACCTGCTGTTATTTCTCATCGATTATGACGAGTAAAGGTGGCGTCTATTCAGGGGTCTAGAATCGTGGTCGGTCGTTCCGGAGCCCTCAAATGGGTTAATCGCTGCGAGTCGTTGGCAACAGCTGCACCTGACGCACTGAGTTACGATATTACGCCTGTAATAGGCGAGCTGCGAGTATAAAAAACAGACGGCACAAATTCTGAAAGCCCTATTTCATCGTACTGTTTTCGTTTTCAATTAAAATCCTAGTATATTAGAGTCGAAGTCGTCGTGTCGGGCTCGTTGGTGAAATACTAGCAATGTATGGCTAATGATCAATGGGTCGTGGGTTCGAACCCCACCGGGTCCAAGAAGTTTATAATTTTTCCGAAACATTCTGACTTCGTCTGGACGCCTGGATACTAAACGGGTGGTATATAGAAATTCCGTCCGGGTCACCAATCACCGTCCATAGATGAAAAAGCCGTTAATCGCGTTTCGGTTTCAGTCTGTTAATTTCCGAATATCGGTCGATAGCGCAGCTTGTTTAGATGCTATAGGCTTAGGTATTATCACCTACCATCAAGTGACGCGATATATTAGGTAAACTTATTAGAAAATGATTCCGTGATCCAGTCTCCCCGTGATCACGGCTGCTGCAAAGCATCCGAAACGTCGGGCCGATGTTAAAAATTGTTTTCAAATAAGTTTAACTAATACATCGCGTTTTAAACCGTTAAAGTGTTTTATTTAAATGTGTACTACTCGCGTCAACTATAAACAGTATTTAGATATTATCAACAGATAGAAAAGCAAACATATAAGATCGTGCCCTGAAAAACTTATTTGCTTGTAGTGACGAAGTTGGTTAGATAATTATATTTTTAACCCCGCCAAGCAAAAGCACTTATCGCCCGTCCACACATTAGCCGTTCCTAACCAGCATAAAATATTCAAACTCGCTGAAACAAAAGAAACCACATCAAAACAGGACCTGACTGCATTTTCAATTAACCTTAGCGTGCAAAATGTAGGAACCGAGGTGTAAAATGGCTAGGACCTTATTTTGCATATAAAATTTATAAAGTAAATGTTCAGCGTATTTTGGCCTCTACATACGTTCGTCAACGCTGAGGGCCTGTCGTTTATTTGATCAAATATTTACACCCTGTGCGGGTAGACGGTTTTTTCTCCATTCAAATTGTACATATTGAATTTTCTAAAAGTGACAGCCTCCCAGCTATATAACCCTTATGTGTTCAACGTATATACAACCTTTCCCATCTAAATATTTCGATCTCCTTATTTAACCGACTGTTTAAAAAGGTATAACATTATTTGTCTTTAACTCGTTAGTAAAGAGAGTGATTTTCGCTTTGTTTGTAATTACATTCTTAAAAAACTATATTTTCAATTCGATTCGTGTGTATGCTTTTTTGCATGTTAGGGCATAACAAAATACGTATAACTCTGTGCGAAGTTTACCTATTTATTTTTAGTTTGTTGTTTTAGATAGTGTATTGTTGTAAATTATTATCATAATTTATCAATAGTAATGCGGTCGTAGGTTCGAATCCCACTCGTTTCTTTTCTGTTATTTTTTTACATCTTTATATACTCCCATATGCACTAGGAATTTTATAATCATTCAAGAGTAGATATATTTTCTTTAATATTCGATAATATTTATTTATACGATAATTCTAACAGAATATACTTATCATAATAGGCACTATTTATTAACAAAGTTATTCCCAATGTAGTTAATAACTAAACACTCTCTCATTAGGGAAGCAACGTGTATCCCTTTTGTTGAACTGTACAATATATTGTGACTTGACCCTTGTCTCAAACCTAACCAACTCTATACTAACAAGCGCCTAAAAAAGAGGTCAACTTTTCTTCTACTAAGAAGCAAAGTTAATGTTCCTTTGAATGCTACGTTCTTAAAATAAAATCGAAAACATATTATTGACGGAAAACAGACTAAATATAGATAAAAAAGGTATGCTTTTAAAGGATACATATGTAAGCAGGCCAGTATTTATTTAGGTGAAAAACTAAAACGCTATATTGCTTATTTAAACTTGTTCATAAATTAGTTATTAACGGTGTCTCCCCGTAACGTATAATATAGGTATTTCGTGTTTTAAACGGTTAAAATGTTTTTATAGTGTGTCCTACTGGCATAAACTACAGACAGTATGTACTCTGCCACAGATATAATAAGATAGAAGTAAAACTTGAGTGGAATTAAAATCCTTTTTAAACATACCACATAATTTAACCATTGCACCCCGGAGCGGCTGTTACAAAAGATTCACTGTTGTACAAAAGACATGACCGCAGATATAAAATACGAACGAATTGTTTGTCTTATTGTCCGTTCTCTACAACCAGGGCAAACTCTTTGAAAGATTTAAGAGTTCAAATAAATTTTATTGCTGTGTCCAGTTTGCCCCAATTTTGTTTATAACTTCAAAGTTAGTGTGTTATTGGAATATCTTTGTAGAATACACGAGAGCGTATCACCTAATGATTACTTTTATTTGGTTACGAAAATATATTTTATTTATTAAATTAAATAAGATATTTAAGTATTACGTTACATACAAAATGTTTAAATTTAGACTTATTTTAAAGCTTTCTTTTACGGCAAAGATGTACTGATCTTGTTATTTTATGTATGTCCAGTCAGAGCAAATTTTATAACAAACTTCGAGATAAATAAAACCTGTGCTTGCGATAGTTGTAAGAAAATACATATCTGCCGTATTTAGCGGCCAAATAAATAACTGTCAAATCATATATTTCCCTTCTTTTAAAAATGGAACTCCGCAATATGGCGACCAAAGAGATAACTTGTCGAAGATTATAATTGACATTTCGAACTGGCTTTCACATCTGAAAATTGTTTAGTAAAAAAAATGCTTTAGCGCGTAAGAAACTAATGTTGTTCACGTTTTAAGTTCTGAATTCTGAATTACTTATATATATTTTATTTCCGCGCATTATTTGAGAAAAGTACTATACAAGCCTTGGCCGCAATAGACATTGAAGGACTTAGGTATGTGTAGCCCAGACGAATCTTCAAAAGAAATGTCTGTCGTGTCGGGTTAAATCTTTTATAACTCCTTATAATTACAACAGACATTTTTGACCTCATTTGTAACAAAATATATTGAAAATTAAACATTTTCTCCTCTCCGTTTGTATTTTACAGTACGGTCAACACAAGTCATCCGGACGGATGCGATGCGGGTATTTTACAGTTGAGTATGTACTCGGCATGCAAACAGATACAACTACGTTTGTACATTACTTTCTATGTTTACTCTAGTAAATAGTTTGCATATCCCACAAATTTGTACACGATTTCGTAGGACTATTGAAATTCTATGGGGGCACGAACTGTCGGCATTTACTTTGTTTAAAAAAGCCGTCACGTTTTAATAGCGTTTTGGTTTCTGTCTTAGGATTTCCGAATATCCAAAGCCAAAATAAGTCAACTTTACACAATATAAGGCAGTGGCACTTCAATTATCAACATGACGAAAAAATCTATGATAAATGATTTTGACTAATGTACACAGCGGATCCCGAATTGTATATTATCTCCTGTTTTATGATAAATCATTCTTTGAAAACTTTAATATTTGTCACATGGTAACACTAAATAATTTAAAAATTGATTATTGATAAAAAAAAATTACTTATTACTAATGATTGGTTAGAGGAAAACGGAACGCTAAGGAATACTAAGGATGCCAGTTCAAGTCCGGCTCGAGTCGTAAGATTTTTAGTACATCATTGTTTCTTTTCCAGTATTGTTGCAGCCTTTGAAAAAGCCTTTAAAACTCCTATGTTAGTTCCCCATGTATAATATTTGTATAGATATGGCACTGTTAATTTACGGAATAAAGAAGCCCAATGTGCTTTAAAAATATGGCAAAGTTGTCACGGTATTGATAACGTTGTATAGAATATCCATTAGATACCGTGTGATTGATTGATACGTCGTGTCATAAGTTTGCTTCGAAAACATTTTTTCTAAAACCTTAACGTTCGTAAACGTGACAGATTGCTCAATAATTTTTTTATCATTAAATATATTATTTATCGTCAAATTTTTCCCTTCTATATTTTAGCCAATATTCAATATACCTATTGAAATAGAACACTTTAACGGTTTAAATCACGGCATATATTAGGTAAACTTATTAATTACATTAAATACGGCTCGACGTTCCGGATGTTTTGCAACGCGACGGAACAGTTGGCGCTAGCGAAGCAGTTTTTACTTTGACATTAGAGAGACCATCCACCTAGCCTCCTCGTGACCACGACTACAACAAAGAACCCGAAACGTCGGGCCGTAGATAAAAATATTTTTTAAATAAGTTTAACTAACATATATCGCGTTTTAATTCGTTAAAGTGGTTTATTTAAATATGTACTACTAGGGTTAATTACAGACCGCATTCTATTAACTTTCTGTACTTACTAAAATACTGCGTTTACCGTATTTAGTTTTTAGTCGAAAATACCCCTCTTTTTTAAAGATATTAACGATACAGCTAAATAAATAGTTAAACAACTTTGTATTAGCAGTAATAATTTAGTATCTACACATCTTTGTTTATCAACAAAAACCAGACAAATCTTTTCTATAATAACGAGGAACACTAAAATTGTTTTTCTTCGTTAATATTATAACTGTTTTGTGGTTATAATTTTGATTAAATCTCACGAAGAATGTGTGACAAGGCTTCAGTATTATCGTAAAATAATAAATTATAAACTAGAACCAATCTTAAAGACGGAAGCCATACATCGTTATAATATTTTCTACATAAGACTATTATGACCCGTATACTTAAATAATAGTTAAGGGGAAAGTATTATTCATGTTTAAACCATAAAATAATGAAACAAAAATCCATCTAATATATAAAATTCTCGTGTCACAGTTTTTGTTGCCATACTCCTCCTTTGTGCTTATCCGTTATCTATGAGCATAAACATCTATTTTTAGTCTCCCTAAATGTTAGGGGGTCTACCCCTATTTTTTTTTTTTTCACAAAATTTTTAATTTCTATTTTTTTATGATACAACATACAAAAATACATACAATCCTCAATTTTTACCCTTCTACGATCAACCCTTATTTTTAATAGCCATTTTAGTAAAATTATTTATATGGCAAAGCAACTAGAATAACTATTCTACGCGGACGAAGTCGCTGACACAGCTAGTACTAGATAAGATGGAGAAATATATATGACGCTGGCGGGACTCGAAGACCACGCCGTTTGCTGTTGTGCTCCGTGCAACACAATTGTTAGAGTATACTGTGGTACGGGTTCGAGTCCCGGTAGAATCATCAAATCTTCTTATGTTAAATTAAATTGAATTTAAGTTAATCGTTATTGATCGATTCGAAAGTCTTTAAAATAAATCGTTTACATCAACAAAGCATTTAAGTTGCTGCTTAGCTTATAAATAAGAGATTATAATTCAACCACATTGGTATTCTTCCAACATCTCTTGATCGCTTTACCGGGACTAACTTATCGAGTTAGCGATTCTCTTAAACTTGTTATTCGAGGGTAACTCGATTTGTTAATCTGAAGAACGGTTTATAAAAGCCAATAGTACATAATGAAGACTTATAATATATGTCATACAATTATATAATGTTTAATTTCATAATTATTATGAATAACAGGCAATTTACAACATCAGTTCTGATTACAAGTAATGACTTCCTTTAAGCATATAAATCTGTTTATTATGGCGTTTAAAAGGGGATTATTGGTTTCATTACTTCGTAGTATGTGGACCGCCCCTTTGTGACTACGGCTGCTGCAAAGCATCCGAAACGTCTACGAACTAACAAGAGTTTCGCGTTTTAAACCGGTAAAAGTAAATACTGTCTATAGTTTACGCGAATAGTACACATTTAAATAAAACGCTTTAACTTCGGCCCGACGTTTCGGATGCTTTTCAGCAGCCGTGGTCACGGCAAAGCATCCGAAACGTCGGGCCGAAGTTAAAAATCATTTTCAAATAAGTTTAACTAATATATCGCGTTTTAAACCGTTAAAGTGTTTTATTTAAACCGGTAAAAGTAATTTTTAATGTTCACTACTCTCATAAACGACAGACGATATTAAATATTAACATTTTTCTTTATATTATTACAAAAATAAACGTGAAAGTAACAATACAAGTTAAAAAAATGCTACATTTTCCTTCGCAGACAATAAATATTAAAACTTTGCACATCAAATCGTAAGCGCTCCCGCCAAAAGTTGTTGACGTCGAGCCGCCGCCATCTTGATATTTGATTCCTGACAGACGTAGGCACTCGTACGTTTCCGCCATTAATTTGAACGTTGGTTTGAATCGTGATTATTTGTGACTATTGATTTCAAGAATGTTATGTTTTCGAGAAAAAGAAGTGTGGCTTATTAAACTAAAATTCTTACTACACCTACTTATGACCTAGCAGAAAACAAAATCAAGTAATTTGTAATAATATAACCCGGCAAATAAAAAATGTAACCTCATCGATGATTCAACTTTTTAGGGTACAAATTTTAAATTTTTATAAGTATTTTGTTGATTTTATATTAGTATTTCGTAATTATTAATGAACGCACTATTTCTTTACTAGACTCTCTGTAGGGAACAGTAGTTGAATTAATAAATAAAAAAATATTGTGATTTGTCCATATCCAAATAAACTATAACATTCCATAGTTAACCACACTGCATGGAACATTCCTGCGTGCAAAGGACCTTTAATTCAATCAGGATTATCCTTATGTAATTCGCTTTTAAAGCTACGCATAGCTGGTAAAACTTAATCAACACTTCAAATAGGTACTTGCGAAATAAATTCAGCTCGATTACAGAATAAAGATAGGTTTATTGATTGAGATTATTGGTTAAACGCAATTTTTTATGCGAAAGAGTTCGGAGTTCGAACCCTAAAATAATTGTTTTCTCGTAAGATAAAATTGTTACGAACGGATCATCTCCTAGCCTATAACTAATCAGTACTGTCTCTAGTTTACGCGAGTAGTACTCATTTAAATGATTTAAAACATGGTCACTGGTCTCCCCCGAGTTTCCCTGTGACCATGCCTACTGTAAAGCATCCGAAATGTGAGGCCGTAGTTAAAATAATTTTTAAATAAGTTTAGCAAATATATTTCCCGTTTTAACCGGTTTTTAGACTAATCAATGTTAAGGGCACAAAAATGTGTACACGTCATGCTCCACTAAAGGAAAACTACATTTCACCTTTATATAACAAAGGGATCTATTAACAAAATACATATCTTCGCAATACCAAGTAAAATGTCACAGATAATAAATAGTGCTCCGTAATATCGTAGGCCTCTGCCCTGAGTGTCACAACCTCTTAATAGACCTCTCTCAAGCCGTCTGCACTTGACAGCATAGACCTTCCGAACTTGGCCACTCATCAAATTTCTTTTACTTTTGCTAACGAATAACTTTCTCTAATTGCTTTTATATATTCCTTTATTTGAACTTTGCTGCCGACTCAAGGAAAATTGCGGAAAAATGCTTTTATTAATAGCGATAGCAATTATAACTTGCAATAATATTTTGATTGGAATATAGGTATACATATACGAGAGATATATAAAAAGCTTAGTGTATGATTTGTGTGTGAATAAACATAATATCGAAAATATTTAAAGTTTTAGTGTATATACAAGTACATATATAGACTTATGTGTCAGTTGCACTATTCTTGTTAAAGTCGGACGTGTAATACGTAATACGTCGGTCAATTGTTTGTGTCTGTATTGAAATAAGATAATAATTTAAATAAAAGACTTTAACGGTTTAAAACGTGATATATATATATATATTAGTTAAGCCTATTCGAAAATTTGCAGCAGCTGCTACAAAACTGCTACGCTAGCGCCATCTGTTCCGTCGTAGATGGTATTTAGCGAAACTGGCCGGGTCTTTGCAGAATGGATTAACTAATCCAGAGTTTTTAGGATGGGATCCCATAACTTGAGGCCGTCCACTTTTAGTCTCGCCATGACCACGGTTGTTGCAAAGCATACAAAAGATCGGGCCGTAGTTAATATCATTTTAAAATAAATTTAACTAATACATATCGCGTTTTAAACCGTTAAAGTGTGTTATTTAAAATGTGTACTACTCTCGTAAACTACATACAATATTTAACGTATTAATATTTATATAAGATATATGTATAAATATTTGCGAAATTAATATAATAAAAGTACAATATCAACAATCAACAGCCGAAACTTTGTAAATTACTTTTTGAATCAGGCATCTCATAGCTCATTTCAGGCGATACGTGAAACACGAGGTGATGAAGAAAACTTTTCTCATAGCGTGCTACTTTGGCACGGTGTCAATTATTGAGTTATATAACATGATACTGTTGTACAGCGGTCGAGACGCTCGAAAGTTAAGCCTTTTCACACAACGCAAACATAATAAGAGGCGATTCGAGTAACTATAATAAAATTCATTAGATTTTAGAGCCCACTTATTTTTAACATTCCACAGCACACAGGTCGCGTCTCTCATGAAAAGAGAGATTTAAGAGATTACCTCCATATCATAAAAATGAATAAATGAAAATAATGATTTTGTTGCCCTTCAAACACATACTTAACTACTAAATTATATAATAATAAAATCAATTTTAGAAAGATAATAAAATAAATAAGGATAGTAATCGGTATCAGTCTCGGATGAGCTGTTGAATGCTTATCATAAGCAGCAGGTATAGAAGAAGAGTGAAATTTATTAGATATCTATAACACTTTTCACGGTTTAAAACGTGAAACCATCCCCCATAATCATCACTGTAGTACAGTATATGAAACATCGGGCCATAGTTAAAATAAATTGTAAATCAAGTTAACTAATATATTTCGCGTTTCAAACCAATAAAAGTGTTTTTATTGAAACGTGTACTACCCGCATAAAGTACAGACAATACTTAAAATTAGTTATGATACTGTCAAGGAAATTTTGACATTAAATTGGTGGTATATTGGATATAAATGAAATATGGAAATTCTGACCTGGTCACAAGCCACTGCTACGGTCTTGGTTTGTCGATTTCCAAAAGTAGTCAACAAATGACCCCAAGCATACCCCAAGTCTCTTTGTCAAAAGATATGTTCTTCCAAAATTCTTGTTTTACACCCAAGAGGTTAGTAAGAACTAATTCTTTAACTAGGTCAGAAGCAGCCGAACACTGCAATTTGATATTCGCACAGCCGCAAACAAAGCAGCTAAAGGTGTAATTCCAATTCTAATTTAGCGATTGGATTAAAAACAATCGCCCATTTAACGTAATGTATTGCAAATAACGTCTTTAAATAAACAAATAAAAGCAAGAGGCGGATAAAATCTGCTGGGAATTTTCGCGAGGGCTATCACAAGGTTTCAAGTTTAATAGAAGAATAATCTCATGCATCTCTCATAGGAGATAGTGCTAAAATGCTTAGCCCATCAGTCTGATTTAGTGCGGATTGGTGGGCTATAGCGCCAATAAACATGGGATAAAACCAAAACCGATGTTAATTTTTTTTTTTTTAGAAGTGATTCATATAAATATAATTTGACGTTTGAATTAAAAGTTTTCGACAAGTGATCCCCTCAATAATTTTATGATTAATTGCGCTTATTAACAATGCGTTAAACGCAATAAAAAATTATTAATAATAGGCTAGTATTAATAAAATATCACAGATGTGTATCCGTATCCTACTTAATGAAGAGAGAAAACGTTTTACGTTTTTTATTCGTGCCATAGTAATTATACATCAAGAAGAAAATCGATTGGAATTAACTTTAGGCTGAAACGTCGAGTCGTCGTTAAAATAAATTGTAAATAAATTTACTATCACATTGTGCAAATATAGTTTTTTATTTAATATCTACTAGTCGCATTACCTACAGACAATTCTTAATAACTTATTATTATGTATTCAAATAAAGCACTTTAACGTTTAAAAACGCGATATATTAGTTAAACTTATTTGAAAATGATTTTAACTTCAGCCCGACGTTTAGGATGCATTGCAGCAGCCGTCTCCCCGTGACCACGGCGAGACGGCTGATTTTAAAATATATTTAACTAATAATAACAGTTTTAAACCGTTAAAGTGTTTTATTAAATGTGTACTACTGGCGTAAACTATAGACAGTATTTTATTATTATGTATTTTTATAGATATATTATTTTGTGACAACCCTAATGCAAGTTCTTCACGCACGAGTTTTACGACGCTGTATTTTTTCCTCTAACGCTGGGCTCTGTTTATCTTTCATATTTCAAATCTTCGTCTCCGCGTTTCGTAATTTTATATGCGCGATATATTTCAATATTTAATAATGTCGTTTTCACTTTAATATGTGGAGGAGTCGGATTTTTATGGTATACTTTTCATTTATACACCTGGCAACCAAGAAAAATTGTTTTCATTATAATCTGTGCTTACCGCCTTCAAAGGCCAGAATTATTATCTGTGTTTGTGAACGGATTGTTTCAATATTTCTATTCTAAAAATGGGCATGGTATGTTTGAAAATATGTGCAAAAAAATAGTAATTTCTGTATCTGTGCCAAATTATGTAATTGTTATAATAACATCAAATACAGATGCTGTATTTTTGTAATAGGAGCGTACTTATCTTTAGAACAGTACATCCCTAGGTTATAACATTTTTAATGTTATGTCTGCAAACGAGAGCTCGGAAAATATCTCTCACGGAGATTTCCCAAATGAAAAATCGCTCTATGCAACGTTCTATGCAAATAGCTTGCATGCATTTAAATTGAAAAAAATAATTTCCATTTACTTAGCTCATGTTTCAAACATGTTATGTTGTTTTCGATTTAGTTCTTTCTAGGATAGAGGAACTAGTTCAATGAGATATAATATATAATAGTCATCATTTTTTTTTAATTCTCATGCCTCTTGTATATAATATGTAATTCATTTTTATTTTCCAACATGGCTTATAGACATTTTTATTATCTGTATTTGCTTTATACACTCGCGCCGCCACATTAGTTTATAAATATTATTATTGTTAATAAGCATTATAAAATATTTCTACATTTGTTATTAAGCAGTATATATTTATCAGGATGAGGCAAAATTGAATAATATTTTTTTTTTATTTGGCAAATAGAATAAGCTATAACAACCGAAGTTAAGACATACTTTGTTTTTCTATTAATAAGGGAATTAGTTGTTTCAAGCATATTATAGTTATAAAAGGCGAAATGTTTACTGAGTGAGGGATATTTAAGATATATATTTTTTAATTTAGAAGCTTTCACTTATAAATTGAGGGAGCGAAATTAAAAAAGCGTACACTCAGAAGGATTTACGCTAAGCTTCGGTTAATTGAGGTCGGCGTAAACTTATAGAGATTATCTGCATTATTCGTGGTAGCCATTAGGCCATCTCATCTAATAGAGAGTCCTGTAAGGAAATTACGGACCACGAACTATTTTATCCTCGTGGAAGAACACGTCAAAAACTCTACTACAACCGCGTTTAAACCGTTGGGCGTATCGTAATATACATCGAACGTTATCGTGGATAAACACAGCGATGCCTACAGCAAAGCCAGTATCCTCAAAGAGTCACTCACCTCCGTCCACGCCGCTACAAAACGCACACTCCACCGTTAAAGCACATTCATGTTTCACGTAGTAGTGTAGCACATGTACGCGATCAGCTGTTCTTTTCGATAATCAATCGTATCGTTATAAGGTCTATTGGGTGTTGGGGTTATCGAGTGACAGCCGGCCCGGCAGCATGACGCGTGCCTGCGGATCGTGCCGCACACGCCGGCACACTAATCAGTAATCGTTGGGAGGGAGGCTGCGTCGCACTCCGCACCCGCTCTTCCGCCCGCCCCGCACGTAGGCTATCTCGATATTTCGTAGACCCGCCTGATGGCAGGAACTACGCTGCTCCAAAATTATTTTATTAAAAACCTCCTTTTTAGAGGAAGGTGAAAACCGGCGTTTAACATTTTAGTTTTGGACATTTGGAATTCCATTTTTAGAACCGAACCGCTTTCAGTAATCGCAAACCCATAACTTTTTTTAGACGAGATTAAAACAAGAAAAAACAAACTCGTGCATCTTTGCAATTAGAAAAAGGTATTCGTATCACGAAGTCAATATTTTTGTATGGAATTAAAGCCCCTATATTATTATTTGACCGATATTAAAAATAAAAAACGTAAAATCATTTTACTAAAAAATGCCGTTTCATTTCTTTGTGAAATATTAATATACTATTGGACTTCAAGCGTTCTTATCCTGGCATACCGTCTCGTAAGGATGTCTTATCATTGTACTGGACACAGATAAAGAAAAATAATTTCTCTTCTTTTTATTTACCTGAGTCCAGTCTTTCCTCTGTAACCATTCCATACATTCCCAAAGTGACAGCCCGCGTCCATTTTGTTCTTGCGCATTGTGTCATTTCACAAAATATTAAATTATCTCTATTAAGAAAAGGTAAATACGAATGTAATACTGTCCATAGTTTACGCGAGTAGTACACATTTAAATAAAACACTTTAACGGTTTAAAACACGATATATTAGTTAAACTTATTTGAAAATTATTTTTAACTTCGGCGCGACGTTTCGGATGCTTTGCAGCAGCCGTGGTCACGGGGAGACTCCAAATAAGTTTAACTCACTAACTAATCGCGTTTTAAACCGTTAAAGTGTTTTATTTAAATACTAATTTGTCATTCATAATGTGTGTATGTACTTGAGTTTCCATTTACAACCAGGAGGTGACAACATATAAATCTCGTTTGCTGTTAACTTATGGTTAAGGCAGGCATTCCTATGGTTTCCACTACAAGGATACTTGATACTCTACAATTTTCCTCTATGAACGTAAGCATGTACCGGGATTAATATAATTATAGCGTGTTCTAAGGCATTTCGGTTGTTTGTTGTATGGGTTGGCATTAACACATTCAATGCCACCTTATAACTACCATTTACTACCCTCAATGAAGGGATGTATTACTTTGAATTATAAATAAATATGCATTTTAACTGCCGATTAGTAAATGACGTGGATTGTATTTAAAGATGTCTTAAATCTCTTTCAATCGTTAAGAGAACATAATATTTATTTTACATAGTTAAGTATGAAATTAAAAATTTATTTGAGATTGATTTTTTTTTCTATATATATAGGTAAGACTGCAACATTAAAAGCTGTATCTCTGCCGATTGAGCTACCGTGTCCCGCACGTCATCACTTAATAATTTAAAAACATGATGCAATATATTTGAAACTTAACTCGTGCGTTTTAAGGTTAAATATTGTTTACTATCTTGACCTAATATTTTTTTGTACGTAGGTGCGAGAAAGCCCGTTCAACAAAACTTATATCTAGAAAGACGCCGTGGTTTAGTTAGTACTGATCCTGTTAAAGACAAATGATCCGTTTTCTTCCAAATAAGCTATCGTGTGAAATCTGTTGTATTTTTAAGAATTAAACCTCAATACATGGGTGATAAGGTTGAGTACATTGCGTGAGAGGTGCATGTACCCATGGGTTAATGACATGGGAAATTCTCAATAGGTTAAATCGGCACCATAAAACGCTGTGGATACCGGTTCAAGGTAGCTCAAACAGACAGGCGTTTGAGTGTGTCTCACATGTCTTCGTCAAATTTGTTCAATGCCTTTAAATTACTAATAATTTAATAATTTTTCCGTAAGACCACGACTAGCTTCACTTATTGAGAAACACATATCTGCGCCCTCATTTGAATGTTAGTCTTTGCCCCATGGTAGTACGGGAAGCCGAATTTCCAGGGGTGACACATTCAGATTAAATATTCATTTGCGGATTGTAAATTAGCAAATACAGCGAGATAACCCTTCAATTGGCGATAAGGTAGAATGGGGTCGACGGATGACATCACGGAATTAAGTCACTAAGAACTTATGGCGCCCCTTGGGATCCAAACCACATAATGATTGACAGACTGACAGATAGGATTTCTATAAGGGAACTATCCCTATACTCAAGACCCTGTTAAGACCCTTACGCTAATAAGGGTCTTGCTAGTTCGTCCTTTATTTTATATTAAACAGCTAATAATCATTTTTCAATCGTTTTTAAAGGTTATTTACAATTAAACTGTTTTTAACGACACCTCATGACCAAAAGGGCTGTAAACATTTTCAGCTAAACATATTAAGCCCAGATTTTTGCAGAGTCTGAGTTTAAAAGAGTTTTTAATTGTTCAATAATCTTATACAGATTCCTATTGAGAGTTCGCTCAGCAACAAGAACATGTTCGCATATAAATTCATAAACATAATTGCATTTATCAAAATCAAGCTAAAATTTGCCCCGTAAATTAAATTTTAAACAGATTTCAGGTGAAATGTGATTATTCCGCTTAATTGTGGAATAATGTTTGATAGTCGGCCCTGGAATTTGCGCATGCGTTGTGCTCGGAACTCAAGTGGCGATCTTAACACAACCATCTTTTAAAATGCAACGACGAAACCCAACAGGCTGTATACAGATGTTAAAAACTAAAGAGCTATATAACTACAGTATTGTCTACGTTGGTAGTCTACCAACCCAGACAGGAAACAAACTCTCTACGTCTGCTTTCAATATATCAAGATGTCCCACGGGATTCAAACCCGCTACTTGTCAAGGTGAACGCAATAAAACGACATAGTTACTGGACCACAGAGTCATTTGTCATAGCAAGAATACCTTGTGTTATAGAAAATAAATTAAAAATATTACATTTTCATGCTTTGCAAAACTGAAGCTATATCAAATCCTACAAATAATTCTGCCGTCACTAGAATAATTAAAAAGTATACGAATATTTTATCCAGCCAGTGAAATTAAATTAAATCTAATTAAATTTCTTTCTTTAGACTTACACGTTAAAATAAGAAGACACAATTAATCAATTATAACAAATATAATATTAATTGTTACTAATGCAATATTTAAAAAATTCATTATAATACTATAATAATGTTTTCGAAATTACCCTGTTAAGCTAAGTATATTTTGGACTGCTACTACTTTTGTAAACAAAAGATAATTTCGGTCGGGCAGAGCACAGAGGTGCAATCAACTACATGTTAATAAAACAGATCACAGGACACGAAATTGTGTTCGAGCCATGGGATTTAAATTTTTATTTTGAGTTTGAATATAAATGAGTCTTATAAGCGAACATAACGGGTCAAACAATAATTGGATAAAATTTCAATGCCAAACGTCAGCCATCAACGTTCTCTACTTCGAAATTTACAGACACCAACGCAAAACTCGAGGGGCTTTTATAAAGGTAAGCTTATTGTTCTAACTAGGGGATAGGATTACACTATAAAGGTCGGTTTTTTACCCTAAACCCTGTTTCATTATTTTACCTGACATTTAGTTGACAGTATTTTTATTTTTTTTATGAACAGAACAGGACGCCCCCCCCCCCCCCCAAGCTATATAACAACTTCACGGTTTTTTACAGCTGTGGATGATAATTTGTCCGGATGGAATTTAACATCCGATATCCAGATATTCTAGAAGAAGTCCAGCATGTTATAGCATAATCATAAACTGTTAGAAACATGTCGGATCCGGTGGGGACACGAACCCAGGATGTGGTGATTATTAGCAAAACATTATTACCATTAGACCGAGACGGCGGCAAAAATAAACTAGCATGATAATAAGTTGGACTATAAATAATGTCGATTTTCATGACAAGAAAGCTTTTACAAAGCAAAATATCAATAGATTTAATAAAAAATATCTTCCAACTTAAGTAATATTTTTAATGAAACATATTGAGCTCTTTTTAGAATCAGGTGTCAAGTCTAAGCCATCAGTAATCGTTAGGAGCTCTGTTGGAAATTTGTGTACCATCAATCACTTGAAACTCCGCTAAAAATATATATACAATAGCGATTGTTAAACATGAAAAGAGTTTTTAGTATTTCAGACTAGATGTGCCCGCGACTTCGTCTGCCTGGAATAGATGTTTTGGGCACCCTATTATTTATTTTTGTAAACAACCTTACCAACCTTATATATATACATTAAACCCACGACGTCGCCAGCGTTCACAGAAGAAACAGTCTTGCATACAAATTATTTGGTTTCTTAAACCGCATTCGCAGCGCTCGCAACGGAAGCAACGTAAATAAAATTCCCCGTTCTTTCAAATTTTGGTCGCAGCTTGATGTTATATAACCTAAAGTCTTACTCAATAACTGGTCTACCCACAATAAAAAAAAATCGAACCAGTAGTTCCTAGGACTGATCCTTGTAACTACTGGTTCTAATTTAATGCAAAAAACCAAACAAACTAGCTTTATAATAGTATAGCTGGAGTATATAGTTACGTTATTTATTTTTTAAATACTTTCATAGAAATTGACATAATGTTCTCACAGTTTTCATTTTATTCGAATCTAATACATAATTACATTAAAAAACATCCTTCATATGTAGTTTAAAAAACAAAAATAAATTGAAAAAATTTCGACTGGGGTAGGACTTGAACCGCCATCGTCAGCGTTCCGTGCTGTTGCTCTACCAATTGAGCTACTGAGTCATACAATCGATTTTCGAATCGATTCTGTTCGATTTTTAAATTATATAGTGTCTTCATGTGCAATAACATGTAAAAAATGATAAAGTTTTTAATCCTTCATATATATTTTATTGTTATTCACATGTTTGTAATTATACTACATAATATGTATTCTTTAGGTTTTTGAAAATAATAATTCGTAAAACTTGAAAATATTCAAATATATCGCTGTTTAAACCGATAAAGTGTTTTATTTAAATAATCAAATATCTTTAAATAAAACACTGTTGTGGTTTAAAACGCGAAACACATTAGTTTAATTATTTTTTCGTTATTTTAACCGACGTTTAAACTCGGTAAAATATAGCTTATCATTGTTTTCCTGACTGTTCGGCCGACGTGAGCAAGAAGAGGTTCTCGACGTTTCGCCATCACGAGCGGCCGGCATCATCAGGAGATGTCAGCTCAAATAATTCTGAATTATGCTGAACGATGGCCGTGAAAGACTTACACAATTTATTTCAGTAAAATTTGTATACTTATTCTATTCTATATTTATATTCTTAATTACGTTTTAATTTTCAATCCGTTTCTAGTGACATCTAAGCTTTGGTAATTCAAGTAAATAACAAACGAAGACATGGAACAACAAACGTGAAACATGACACTATACAAAGACGAAGACAAAACAATTCCATTATTAAGCTTATTAGATTTACGCTGAAGGACAATCCATCAAGTTAGACCCCTGCCTAACACGATTATCGAAACAATTATTAAAAAAGGATATTAAACCTGTTTGTTATCATAACGTCTGAAGGCTATTCAGTACTAGACTCCTTAAAGTTTTGACGACCTTGTCGGTCTAATAGTAGCAACGTATCGCTAATCAACGGGTCGAGGGTTCGGTCCCTGCCGGGTCCAAAACAATTTTAATCAATTTATAATTTTTCTGAAACATGTATTTCATCTGGAAATCTGGATATTAAATCCAGATAAGAATATCGAAATTCCGTCCGAGTCACGGACCACCGTCCATAGATAAAAAGCTGTAAAGTGCAATTTCATTTCGGTTGCAGTCTGTGGGATTCCATAAAAACCAAAGCCAAAATAGGTCGTCGTAAGATGTTATATAGGTGGTGATTCTGTAAATGAATCACATGCTCGCCTGTACTATGTAAATTAATTAATTAATTATAAAAAAAAGTTAAGTTTGTAGTTTACGCAACACATGAGGCAGCACAACACAAAAACAAGCATACATAAAAACACGTATCGCAAGCTTTATAGCAATTTATACCTAATAATCAACGGGCCTTAGATTCGATTCACACCGGGTGCAAATGATTCTTATCTCTTTATCTTTCGTCTGGATTTTGTGGATTTCGAAATATCCAAAGCCTGAATGGAGCGACAGCGTCTTATTTAGCTTGCTTATCTGTCAACTATCAATAAAATATACGTTTCGCGTTTTAAACCGTTAAGTCGTTTATTTAAACAATTTTTCAAACCAAAATGTAAAAAATAGTATTTTTCTTTCTTCTTTAAGGAAAGTAATTTAGCTTATCGCTTATTATGTATCATATTATATCGTACCCAGAGGACATACGCTTCGAAACTTGGCCTATCCTAAATAGAAATGTCCCATGTAGTAATATTTGATGGAGACTCTCCCTGACATTACATTCAAGCACCAGTGACCATCGACCGTAATGGTATTGTTCGTCGGTATGAATCCCATCACTTTCACATTGTAGGCTTAACGAGCTGGCAGAGATCGTGGCCACGACGGAAGCCGTTTAATCTTCGTTTTATTTAAGGCAATCTGCCAATAGCCATTGTTCGGAGCTGAGAAATATTAATTAATGGTTATAACCGCCGTATTTCTCGATTCTTATCTTTCGCGTAAAACTTATTTAGCTGTGACGTCAAAATGGAGATATCACAAGTTTCAAATTAAGATTAACGACCTTTGCGCTAAACTTTACGAGATCCATCGCTCATTTTAGGATTTAGTCAAATTAATGAGTAATCCGTTTATTGACACAAAGACTTGTATATAAGTACAATTAAATATCTTTAACTTTACTAATATATAAAGCTGCAGAGTTTGTTTGTTTGAACACGCTAATCTCAGGAACTACTGGTTCGAATGGAAAATATATTTTCGTGTTAGACTATTTATCGAGGAAGGCTATAAAACATCATGCTGCGACAAATAGGGATGAAACAAATGGAAATGTACAAAAAAAACGTTCCATTGCATACGATGCGAAAGTGGTTTGAGATATCAACAAATATGTATTAAAAAATGATTTTCCTATAAGCAATATAAAAAATATCCACGGCAATGTATTTCTATCATTTACGATTAACTCGCGAGCGCAAATCCATATGGCCATAGAAAGTTTGCCAGGTCAATGAGTAATAAATATACTTACTATGGAAAGAATGAAATAAAAGGTGTAATTTTATTATTGCTACATACTTCTTACCTCTAAAAATACATGGCTTTAAACGAGAGAAAAAGAGGTCTTGTATTCAAACAATGGAGAACACAAGAGTAAAAATCCAGTAAAACATCACTAACACACCAGCCACAGATGTATCTACAAGTATATGGCTGTACCATCTAAATAAAACCGATTTAACGGATGGATTTATGTACACGAGATCCTGTGAACGTTGTCAAACTTGTCGTTCTATAACACAAGATTATAGGTCTCAGCTAATATGAGCTATAAGCAACACAAGAAAATTTATTACATTATAAAACCCGTTACCTAAAATACGGCGTTCCTCTATCGATTTACCAGTGATATTTTGGACTGGGTTAAAATTGGAATTGACTAGATAGGTCACGGCATGTTCAGGTTTACATTTTTAACTAGGAATTTACTGTAGGTAAATATTCGGTTGAAAGCCACTATATTTTTTACTTTGTTTCAAAGTGTGACTGTTTCTCCATTGCCAGCCCATGTCCTATCGTTCCAATTATTTCGGATGATAATCAACGTTCTAAGTACCGTCTACTGTAATATATTACGCAAAATAAAGAACAAAAGTAAATAATTATTAATTATTAAGTACTAAGTTAAGTAAAACTGCTTTGTTGGTCGAGTAGATGACTCACTGGACTGCAACTCACGATCTTTAGCATCCGAAGGTCCACTAAAATGTAAATTCACAAGAGTATTATTATTTCAAAGAATACCTGACCCAAGTTTAGTAATCGTAGATGTTATGACCTGCGTTAAACCGCCATTATTTTCTCATCACTAACCGATATAACAGCGTGGTGGGTCTAAGCTCCTATGAGAGAGTAAAAGGTACTAAGTAAACTTCTATTTTGCATTGCAATATGAGTACAAGTACAGAAGCTAAATTCATGAGTATTTCGCACAATGTCGTCTGAAAGGTTTCGCGGTGAAAATTCAAAATAAACAAAACACGAGCAAACATCTCAAAGGCACTCATAGTCTGGTGTTCCTTTATGCAAAGCTTTTTTATAGACTGCAGCACTAATACTGGCAAGATAATAACAGGCAACGTTAAAATATTGTATATCAAATATTGTATGTAAGTTATATTGTCTTGTAAAGTCAATCAACTAGTTTTAATTTAGTCGATAAATAAAATAATTAAGATAAATCAAGCAAAGAAATCACATCGAGGCACAAAGCCTTGATTTTTATTTATATAAATAAAATGAGTAGTTCTATTTTTAAACCAGCCAGTAAGCTTAGAATAAAAAAAGGTTGTAAACTTTTCTTTTATTTGAGAAGGTATATTGAAAACACTACTTTTACTAAAAATATTTTCATGGATATGTCCATCCCTAACCGTATTATATTCAGACTTCATAGTAAGTCCAAAATTCGCCATTATAGCAATTTAACTAGAATAAATGCTGCAGGCTGTAGCAGACATGAAAAACGTATTCATTTTGTACATTATTTTCAGCAGGAAACAAAATAATTCTGTCCCTCTCAACGCCCATTCATCAAGCTCCTCGAAAATCTTTAAAACAACAGCTAGCAGGAAACCAGGGCACAGACTATTTAGAATAGTTGGGATACTTTTCAAACAAGCTACTACTCGCTCTTAGGCGATTATTCAGAAGTAAAAAAGCACAACTTACTTAAACTTGCATTTTGGATTAAACAAAGTATCACAGGCAAAACTTAAAGACATAACGGAAAAGTAACGAAGTGACGTCATATTTTTTTCAAGCTAGAATAACTTTAAAATTCATATATATATACCATAGCAAAATGGTTATCTTATAGCATAATTCAAATAAAGTATTTCATTATAATTACAAAACACGTTATGGTTTACAAAACATGATGGGCTATGTAGGGCTGAAACAAGGCTACTATCACTACACACATACATATCCTTATGAATAGATTAGATTTTACTTCTATTATACTGTATGTATGTCGTTATATAATGTGACAGTGAATAAAAAAATCTTAAATCATTATTCGATAATAGCGTTCTTCATCATATCAATGTCAATTAATTCTTCGAAAAATAATGCTATACTGAACGATTGCCGTGAAAGCCTTACAATTGTGTAAGGCTTTCACGGCAATCGTTTTTGCTATTATAAGCGTTTTTGTTTTTGCCATACTAAGAATTGTGCTCTATATAACAGTAGGTATTTTGTAATTATAATGAAAGATCGTAGTAGGTGCGTAGCGTACGAATCTCAAAGGGCAGGAAAAAACAATAGGGCACTTAGCAATTAGCCAGCGGGTCTAGCCTAGAACCAATTACACCGTACGCTACTTTTCTTATGTATGTGTATTTAGAAATATAGGGTTTATTGGAGCATTAAATACTGTCTATAGTTTACGCGAATAGTACACATTTAAATAAAATAATTAAACGGTTTAAAACGCGATATATTAGTTAAACTTATTTAAACGTTTTATTTACGTTTCTTACTTAATTAAGAGTATTTTTCTAAATAAAACACCAATTACATTTTGAAGCCGAATTGTGTTCGTTAAACTTGTTTAGAATTTAAATCACTTATCATTTAAAACGCGATATATATTAGTTAAACTTATTTAAAGATCATTTTAACTACGGCCCGATGTTTCGGATGCTTTGCAGCAACCGTGTACACAACTAAAGAAGGAGTGTGGTTCTGACGCCAGAGTAAAAATATAAGTAATTTTCAAATAATATATATCGCGCTTTAAACCGTTAGTGTTTTATTTCAATATGTACTATCGCGTAAACTACAGACAGTATTTGTTTAGAATTTACTTTAACTACGGCGCGAGGTTTCAGTTGTTTTGTAGTAACCCCCATGACCACGTCCTCTATCTGTAACGGTCAATGAATACATTTTAATTTTATAAGATGTCATTTCCTGTCAGTCATCTGTGAATTATAATATAACGATACTCAACATAACGATAGTGTATTCATAAATTTAAAAATTGGAAATAGCAAAACTACGCTACTAACTACACTAATAGAAAAATACTCAGTCTGTAGTTTAATTGCATTTACGTTTCAGTGATTCAGTCTGTAGAAACCCGAATATCTACAGCGAAAATAGGTTGACGGCGTATCTTGTTTAGGTTTTACATGCCTCTATCATAAAAAAGCACAGATAAATATAATTATATTATATAATTATATTATATAATTATGGGCATTAAACCATGTTTTAACTTTCAAACATCTAGCATTCGATTGAAATACTTATCAAATTCAATTCACATAAATGCATGTATACTTTTAATTGAAATAAATAAAATCGAGTTCTAAGTAGGTAGAAACTAAAGATGGGCTGAGTACTCGGTTGATACTCGGTACCCGGCGAGTTTTTGATACTCGTACTCGGCCGAATACTTTGTTATTTGATACCGCGACCAGCATACTTTGTTTAAGAAATGCAATATAGTAACAACGGTGTTAATCCAAAAGTATCTGTTAGTAATTTAGAAAATCTTTTAAAATTTTAATGAATAAAATGAAAGCTATGCTAATGAATGAGTAGTAAAGAGACAAAACTACGAAAAGATGAGAGCGAGTCGACGTCTTGACCGGCGTGAACCTGTGTGTACTTGTTTATGCGCGCGGAGTGAGAATTCGTTTGAACCGAGTTACTCGGCCGAGTACTCGGTTGAAAAGAACTTGAAACGAGTAGAACTACTCGGTACTCGATAACGGTACTCGTTACTCGGCAAAAGTGTTACTCGGCGCATCTCTAGTAGAAAGTGCTCTCTCAACCTTTCAGAAGTTCGCAAGACTTCCTATTACCGCAGTATACGGCTTGAACTTTACTTAGTTTACAGAAACCAACAGTTTTATTTACTTTTCTCACTTTTATATAGTAAATACTGGTGGCAGTGCGAGGCTTTAATGTTTAAAACGAAATTGAGCTACATTAACTTTATATATCTTACTAGCTGAGCCGGCAAACGTTGTTTTGCCATATAAATAAATTTACCAAAATGTCTATTAAAAAATAAGGGTTAATCGTAGAAGGGTGAAAATTGAGTATTGTATGTATTTTTGTATGTTGTATCGTAAAAAATACAAATTAAAAATTTTGTTCAAAAATTACAAAAAAAAATTTAAGGGTGAACCACCCTTATCACTTAGGGGGATGAAAAATGTAGATGTTGTCCTATTCTCAGACCTACTGAATACACATATGAAATTTGGTGAATATCGGTCGAGCCGTTTCGGAGGAGTTCAAGTTCGAACACCGTGACACGAGAATTTTATATATTAGATTGAGAGTGTCAGTACACATATTTTAGAATCTATAATAATCATTTTATAAAGCTGAAGAATTTGTTTGAACGAGCTGATCTCAGGAAGTAATGCTGGGAATTGACAAATTCTTAGAGATTATAATTCAGGGCATTAATTGAGCGAAGTAACAATGGAGAAAACGGGGGAAATTATTTATCTTTGAGAGTTTCCGTTGCGTACGCTTCGAAAACGGTTCCAGATATTTAAAAATAAATTGTATGAAAGTATGATTGCTCTTAGAAATATCTAAAATGTATGCGAACGTAGTCGCTGACACAGCTACTATGATAAATATTATATATCCTGACGACTTTTACCACGTCTGATTTAAAGTATTGAAAATTCAGACAAAGATACATTTTCTAATTAGTTTACGCGATAAACACACATTAAGAACTTATTAACAAACAAAATACTTTAAGCGTTATTAAATATGATACTAATATATTTTCGGGTTATAGTTAATATTTCTTTCTTAAATAAATAAAAATAAAATATCAGTTATCTAATAAGATAACAAATACTGGCTATCACATAATTTCGTGTCTAGTATTCATTTAAATATATTTACTAATATTTAGGTAGCTTAAATTAGGTTCCAACGGTGTAATGGACACTTGTAGAAAGTACTCGATTTTCAGTGTTTCGCAACAATATGCTAGTTACTGCACTAGATACATTACCGCGAATATTGTGTTAAAAGGAAGTGGTTATATAACGTTATGGATATGTGCGTCCCCTCTACCATAGAGCATCAAAAATGACGACCTTTTGTGCAAAATCGTCACGACATACAAGCGAGTCGGGGGGCGGTGTCGCGGTCTAATTAAAGAGCTTTGTAAAAACACCCCACCGTACCGTATTACAGTTAATTGCTTCCCGTAATATCCAGATCAATATTACCTTTGCCTGTGTGCATCCACGTGATTGCACTCACCCTTATTAAACCGTGGCTGAGAGCAAAATTCAACCCATATTCATCTCAGGGCAGATAAGCAGATGATAATGAAAAAAATTCAATACAAAAGTTTTACATACTGCAGTCATAATATGAATATTGCCTTTTTAATTATTAATGAGTGATAGTCGGTGTAGTGGTTAGTGTACATTGGCTTTACACGAGAGCCTGAGTTCAAACCCCAATTTGAAGAAGTGTTAATTTGGAACTTTTCTTATTTGAATAAAACACTTTAACGGTTTAAAACGTTATTAGTTTAACTAAGCGTTTAAGTGTTGTATTTAAATGTGTACTTCTCCCGTAAACTATAGACACTGTTTTATCTTTCTTATTTTTGCCTTTATAGTACCAGCGTGGAGTTTGGAAGGTGTCATTATCTCCGTGCTACTAAGAGCACGTTACTGTCCGTACGCATTAAAAACCGCGAACCCACTTTGGAACAGTGTGGTGGATCTTTAAAACCTTTTCGTAAGAGACCCAGCTATCAGAAATTGTTAGTTAGATATGATCAGTGTTCAGTGACGTATAATCACAATATTTTTCTCTAAAGCAAGACCAACGCCAATTTTGGTAACATTTAAATTTTTTTTTTTTTTAACTAAGCTTATATATGTACAGTTCGGTCATTTACTATTGAGGGTAACAAAAATGTTACCTACTCAGGTATCTAATAATAGGACTAAAGAAGGCTAATTAGAGTAAAATGCTCATCCAAGATCCTTCGAGAAACACTGCCTATTGCCTATGTTGTGTCTCCCAAGCGAGATCCTTAGATCATTAGACAAAAAGTAATTACTGAATCCCAGTAATTAGAGTGTTAACATAAATGTGTGTTTAATACAAGAACAGGTTAAATAAAAAATAATTAATAAATAGGTAATAAATGCCGTAAATTTCTAAACTTTAGTATTATGAAACAAGTGTACAATACAGTACAAAAATAATACATTTACGTAATGTAGTGTATTTTTAAGTAATATGAGTAAACCAATGCTTTGTCGTTCGAGCATAATATGTTAAAATAAATACTCATTTAATTACGCAGGTAACTAGGTACATAACAGCAGCAGTAGCGTAGCTAGGCGTAGCGTTAGCGTAAGTGGACAAGGGCCCCGGTCCACCTAATCGTAAGGGTCAAGAAAGAATGGGGTCCTCTTTTAGCATAGCTTAAATTAAATGAACCTCCAAAATTATAAATAGCACCAAAAACGTTTTAAAAACCTTTGCTTCTACGCTTATCTCTTCTTAAAGATAAGGTTAGAGGGCATTTAAATAAAACACTTTAACGGTTTAAAACGCGATATATTAGTTAAACTTGTTTGAAAATCGGCTGCTGCAAAGCATCTGAAACGTCGGGCCGAAGTTAAAAATCATTTTCAAATAAGTTTAACTAATATATCGCGTTTTAAACCGTTAATGTGTTTTATTTAAATGTGTACTACTCGCGTAAACTATAGAGCGTATTTAAGGTTAGAGGGCCCCTAAGTCCCCCTAAGTCTGACCCTACGATAGCTACGCCATTGCACAGCAGTTAAAAAGTAAAGATTCTAAATTTACGTTATCTATACCAATATATAAAGCTGAAGAATTTGTTTGTTTGTTTGTTTAAAAATAGAGCATTTAACGAGGACGCCTGTAGGCTATAAAACATCGCGCTGCGACTAATATGAGCGAAGATACAGCGAGAAATGTGAAGAAAACGGGGAAAATTCTTCATCTCTGTAGGTTTCAGATGCGTACGCTGCGAAAACGGTTCAACATACTTAAAAATTGTGTTTGAAAGAATGATTCCTCTTTAAATGATCAAAAAAGTGTCTGCGACATTATAAGTCTCTCTTTTATGATTAACTTACAAGACGACGGGAAGCGGACGACGTCGTAGGTAACAGCATAAATTTATAGAACAGGTTTGCTAACACAAACTTTAATGCCCAAAATTACTATTCTACATAAAACCCGTTGAAATTCATTTAAAGGCCATTTATGATTTGCCAGAAGATCCGTTAATTTAATAGATGCCTACCTATTTCTGAAAAGGTGTATTCAGAACGAGTGTTCACTGATTGACATCGATTCAAAGGAAATATGGTTTGGATTTTATGCCAAAAAGCCTTTTGAAAACTTTTTAAATTGGTAGCTGTGTAGTTAGTTTACTAAGCACCAATTACCTACCTATAATTACAAACCTCAGTAGGCTTGACATCTATTGGTTTAATCATTAATTATTCCTATAGCGTAATTATTTACTTTAAACTGCATTTGCTAATCAGCTATGTACACGTAGTACGTATGAATTAAAAATCGACATAATTGAAAACATGTCCGACTCGGGCAGGACTTGGAGCGGCATCCTCAGCGTTTCGTGCTGTTGCTCTTACGTCGTTCCGTGTTGCCGTAGTACGTATTTTCAATAATTAAGTTATAGCTTAATTGTTAGATCAACAGCACGTTATGTCTAGGATTCGAGTTCCGCCATTTTAATCCTTTCAAATAAATTTTGCTTAGTAAAATGTTGTTTCCAAAATGCTTTTTTTTACCATCATAATGGTATAGAAAGCCACTTAGGAAAACGTACGTGCTGTAAGCCGCAAAATAAATGTTCACGAGAGACGAAAAACAAAAAAAAATCGTAACTCAAATCACTCACCATTACGCATCGTGTAGGGTTCTCTTCTGAGAACTTATCAGGAGCCTACACTTCGCGGTCTTGGAGACACGCCATCCACCGTGTTCGGCACCACTGGGTCCAAAGACCTGACGAAAAAAAGGCGACGATCGCCCGAGCGATAAAACGCTCCCTTTCTGGCTGTTTAGGGTACGCCCGTGGAAACCCACCAGATTTGGTCCGCGCCGGCAGTCTAACTGCCGATAATGGTCATTATCTGACGACCATTCCCCTATCTGCCACCTGGGGACGCGCTCGGTGGAAGTCTGGCAACTCCCCACACACTTTACACTAACTCACGTCAATTAACCAACCATCCAAGTAAATGTTCTACTTCAAATATTTAGAGATAAGTATTTATCTTTTAATTAATTTGTGTTTCAATTGCAACATATTGCGCCCAAAAGATGTTTTTATTAAATTGTTGTAAAGGCGCCATCTATATCTCAATATAGAAAACAATTCGAAATGGTAAATATACGTACAGATGGCGCTGTAGTACTAACATCATGAATATTATTGAACCAATTTCTCATATAATAAATTGGAGTGGAAGTTCAAAATAAAGATTTTAATTTATTAAGAAAACATTTTATTTACAAATCTTATATTTGGCTGTCGCTGGAATGCAATGTATTAAATGCTTAATAATAACTAAGTCCAGCATAATACAATCATGGTTAAATTACACTTAAAAGCTAAATAAACAATATAAACGCAAAATTAAAAAGTCCATATGTAAGTCTTGGTTGTGTCTATATGTAATGTGAATGAGTCTTGTTTTAAGAAGATAAAATGTTTATAATTGCTTTGAATTAAACAATACTGACAAAACCTATGTCATGGTACCAAATACAGGGTTGTGCCTACAAATACTGGGTCCGTATTCCATGTAAGCTTGTTTGCTGTGACAGACTTGATAAAATTCAGGGGTTGAACCAAGCATACTCCCTCCGAACCAAACGGCATAACGCTGCATGTTGTGGGAAATAACTTGAACATCAATAGGCTTAGGTGTAATCCGACCTTCTGATAACATGGTAGAGAGCTTAAGCCTTGCATCAACAGTTCTTTTTATATCTCTTTGCAACCTTCTGCCAAAGTCCCTAAACATAGTGGAACCGCCAGATAGTACAATGTTTCCATATAACCCTCTTCTTACATCAATCGGGCAGCTTTGAATAACTTCATCGACCATCTCATTTAGGGGCACAGTGAAGTCCGCATTAGAAAATTCTGGGTGGAAGAATATTTCCGGACCCAAGAAACGTTCATACCCGACATCAACAGAAAATGGATTTTTAGTGATAGCATTTATACCAGTGTAATTCTTCATCCATTTGGCTGGATCTGAATCATATTTTGCAAATTCTTTGGCAATATCAGGGCAAATGTAACTATATCTTTCTTTTATGGCTTTAGCTGTTTCCAAGCTCTGCTCTGGTGGTATACCAACTTCACGTTCACGCAACAGAGACTGTATAAAAGATGTTATGTTCCTTCCCGCAATAGGTATGTGTTTTATGCAAGAACCGATAACATATCCTTCAGCTACTGGAACAATATGAGTCACACCATCACCACTGTCTACAACTATACCTGTGAATGTGCGGCCGGCTGAAGTCCTGGATTTCCACGACGCGGCAAGAGCCAAGACTGCCTGCACAGCTATATACAAACCAGGCACATTAAATGATTCAAACATAATCTCTGCCAAGTATTCTCGATTTTCGGGAGTGTTCAATGGCGGTTCTGTTATCAAAAAGTGATGATCTTCCGGTTCAGCTCGTAAATATTTAAAAATACATTGTTCAATGTACCTCTCCATCAGATCCCAATCTTCGACCAAACCATGTCGGACAGGATATTTAACTGAATAACCCGTCGCCTCAAATGCTTCATCACCGATAAAGAAATCTAAATCTTCCACGGCCTTAGTCATACGTCTAGTGCTCTGGTCACCCACTTTAGCAGTTTCCTTTATCGCTATGGCAGACGGAATGATAAACTGGGGTTCTTTATTACCAGCAAACCCTAATTTTGTGTAGCCGGTTCCCACATCGATAACACACGCCGGTAAATGGTCACCCATGATTTTCTACAAATACACTTTCTTTTTATATGAAATTGAATAAACTATAATCTAAATGCAAAATGTTGGGTGCGCCGCTGGAGTGAAATCACTATTTTGTATGTCAATTGTCATAATAGATTATAACAGACATTATACAGTAAGTAGTCTATTCTCGTTCTGTACCACAGAAAATAACGATCAACCATTAATTTTTGAGTAACCATTGAAATCGTTACTTAGTAACGAACACAACCGACGAGTTGTTTACCTTTATAATATCTATAAAGGTTGCTGCTATAACCATAAAAAATACTAACGCCAATTGCGGACACATTGGTAATTATTTCCCAGAACCTTAATAAAACAAACATAATATACAAGCATTCAGGATTTTTATTGTGACCAGGTTTCAGTAATAATATTTACAAAGTACAGATTATACTAACAGGAATGTATTAACGAAAATTACTTTTATGGTTTTATAGGTATTAAAACATAAGTAAACTGCAATTGTATAATTTTTATAGCAGTCTTAAATCAATAAAAAAACAACAATTCGATTTTAAAGAGTATTAAGCAACAGAAATGCAAGTTTCTACATTGACAAATAATAAGCAGGAATGAATACTGAACTTTAGTGATGTTACATAATAAGCTTTGTCAAATTTCGGTGTAAAGGACAATTATCACTTTTTAGTCACAAACCTTTGATACGTTAAAAAAATAAAACAATTTTTTTTACTTTAAGCTCAAGTCTACATTAAAATTATTGAACCTTTTTTACCCAACATCTAAAACATTTTTTTTGTTGTTATTTTTCTAGAACTTCATATTTTAATGATACTTAAGAGTTTATTGTCTTTGCAATTAACATTATAAAGCTTAAAGTGATCATTGTCCTTTGTATGTGACATATAAAATTAAAAACATTAATATATGATTTATTCTTGTATATAGTATTTATTTCGATAAATGACCTTGTTTTTACACCTATCATTTAAAAATTAAAATAATTTCATATAAATCGATAACAATTTAGATTGAATTAAAGCAGATGAACAGACTCATAAAACGTGGAATACTGTATGTACTTTGCGAAAGATTAGTCTTATTATTACACATATATCAAATATACTACCAGGTAGGTTCTTAGACACAGTTAAATTTTATTCGGTTAATATATTAATAGCTATTAATATATTAACCTAAATTAATAATTATTAATATATTATTTATGATTATTAATTATAGCTCTACCAATTGAGCGGTAGCTCAATTGGTAGAGCAACAGCACGGAAAGCTGACGATGCCGGTTCAAGTCCTGCCCGAGTCGAAAAATTTTTTCAATTTATTTTCGATTTTTAAATTATTAATTATATAATTACTCTAAGCTTGTAAAAAAATACACAGGTTCATTTCTTATACTAATTAAGTGACGCGGATTAAAATCGAATTATTTATCTCTTATTCACAAATTAACTGGGTACAACAATTTTCAAAAAACTTGGAAGAAAAAAGCTACAAACTAATATCAGTATCATAACTCAGACTTAAATTAAAATATTAACATTATCTTATACAAACATCCAAGGCTATTAGTGTCCTTTTGCAACAAACACGTTGATTTAGATTTCTCACCACATCGCATAATCCGAGTCATCCATATCGAAAATCGTGAAGAAACCGAGGATGGTGAGATAAACAATGATGTTGCCTGCCAGTGTTAGGTAACATGCACCCCACAAGATCTGAAAGGGATAAAAACAATGTTTTATTTAAAGTATTAAGGCTTTATGCTGTTTTTTCTATTACATAAATAGAAAAAACTGCAACATGACTGTAGACACCAAGGACAAATTCAACATAGTAGCAGCTTGAAAACTTTCAATATTTTTCACATGTTATTGCACATGATAGCACAATATAAATTATAAATCTAATATAAAACTAATGTATAAAGCTGAAGAGTTTGTTTGAACGCGCTAATCTAAAATAGTAGTTTGAATTGAAATATTCTTTTTGTGTTGGTTAGAGCATCTATCGAGGAAGAGCAAAGATACAGCGAGAAATGTGAACAAAACGAGGGAAATTTTTCATCGCTGTAGGTTTCACATGCGTACGCTGCGAAAACGGTTCAAGATACCTAAAAATTGTGTATGAAAGAATGAATTTCTCTTTTAATGAAAAAAAGTCCTCGAGGCTTTATGTCTATCTTTTAAGATTAACTTGCAAGAACGACCCGAACGACGGGACGCGTACGATGGAATACGAATTTCGTGGGTAACAGCTGTCTACACTAATATTATAAAGAGGAAAGGTTTGTATTTTTGTATGAAACGGATAAACTCAAAAAGTACTGGGCCGATTTTAATAATTCATTTTTTTCATTAGGCAGCTACATTATTATTGAGTAAAATAGACTATACTTAGTACTAGATTACGATAGAAATTTCTATTAAAAGCAACAGGAGGTGTAAAAAAATTAGCCATAAAATGTGTTTCATCCCTTATGCTGCGATGAGGATTAATGATAGGACAAAAAATGTTCGACAATATTATAGAATATATTAATATAACAAAAAATATCTTAATACCATATGTCTAACTATTATTTTATTTATTTATTTATTTTACTATTGTAGTTACGTCACTATAACTACTTCTTTACTTTTAACAAATTGAAAGAAATGCCGACCAAAATGAAACAGTGTTATCACAAATGCGAAAGTAACTCTGTCTGTCTGTCTGTCCAGCTTTAACTCCGAAACTAATGAACTGATTTAAGTGAAATTTGGTACATAGATATTTTAGAGCATGAGAAAGGACATAGGCATAGGGTTGAATAAGGGGATGAATGTTTGTATGGAAATTAGTGGTTTTTGAAGCTAGAACAATGAAACTTTCTTCTTTGGCTTTTTGGGAATAGGTATGGGAGTGGGAGTGTGAGTAGGAGTGGGAGTGAGAGTGAGTATAGGAATGAGAGTGATGCGGCAAAGTAGCACTTACTACATATATTGGCTGCCTAAAATGCACCCTTACATAAATAAATAAACAGCCTAAATAATTAAAAATTCTACCCTAAGTCACTATTCCACGCGGACGAAGTCGCGGGCACAGCTAGTCTATTATAAATTGATAAAATTCACGATTTGGAGAGGACTTTAGCAGTCATCCTTAAGTATAGGTAGGACTCGGTACCTTAATTTGTTAGAACAACAGCAGGGAACACAAAGGGTGCGGGTTCAAGTCCTACTTGAGTCGTATTTTTTTTATTGATTTTTCATTTATAAAGTTGCAGCTTTTACAACAATGTAACATATAAATTTTATGCCAAATGTGTAATAACTTAGAAATACTAAATGTTTTTCCCAACTGGACTTTGCTAGTAATCAAATAAATGTATCAACTTACCTCAAATTATTGCTTGTATCTATTTCAGCAAATTATATACACTGATATACAAGGTAGTGTTTAGTTTGAGATGATTTTAGGTCATAAAAAAATACATACCACGTCTGCTCTAGCCAAAACAATTGGCAAAGCAAAGGAGCTGACTAGTATGCCCATAGTGATAAAAATAGCAGCCTCCATGCATGGTGAATTGCTTCCACCGGCACTATCGCTACTGCGTCTTGCTATCATGGTTGGTATTGGGCAAAGTATATAGAATAACACAACAAAGAATGGCCACCATAATCTGAAAATGAAACAGGTTATATTTCTAAACATTATTTGGATTCTTTTGGATTATTTGTTAGTTACCATTTATCCTACATTTCATCTGAAGCTTAATGGTCAAATATGCTTAGGTTTGCCTTTGGCACAGGGTATATTAGGTTTAAGTTACATAATAAATTGTTTCAGTTAGACACAGTACAGAAATATGACCGACAAACTTGCATGTATTATAAATTATTATTCATACCAGTCAACATGATTGACACAAATGTTTTTGCAATTTTTGAAACGAGATTACACTATACAGAAAGAAAAACATTTTAGACATAGAATTTCCACAATGGTTAGCCAGTAACATTAATAGTTAAAAAATAATGTTACATGATAACACTCCTGGGGTACTTGGCTATATTTTCATTAGACATATTTGTCTGTATGTTATTACATTTACTATTTTATTTATGTATATAATGCAAATGCTTATTTGCTGTTTTAGTCTTAAATGTAAATATGTAAAAAAAGTAACTTACTTATATTGAGGTAAGGCACAGGCCAATATAACAAAGGTCATTCCAATTGATCCAGCAAACGCTAGAGACACCAATCTGAAAGATATTTTATTTTTCATATTACTCTACCTTTAAATATGACATAGTATCATTTTTAATCATTGTGTGAGACATAGCAGTGTAGTGGTAGTTTTAATTAAATAGGAACAAGTTGTGTAGCAGATTCGTATGTCTTAATATAAAAGTTATTAAAGATATTATGTAAAAACTGTTAGGAAGAAACTCATTACATTATAGGCATAGTGGCAAAATACTTTTACTTACCCTATTGGTCCAAAGTAAACATGAAACAATGGAAAATTCGATTAATATTGAATAGAGATCTATGTTTGTAAATAAAAATTATGAGTCATCAAATTTTGCATGGATAACAAGAGATGGACATTACCTTTAATTCCAGCCATTTCGAAATTTTATTTTTAATACGCGAATCTTGGGTGTGATCTAATTAAACCTTCTGACGAGAATCAATAGATAGTAATTGACTTTTCTAGTTTTCACACAACCAATAAACTGATCAAAAAGACGAGGTAATCGCTAAGACAACAAAATTATAAAATTGTTTGAAATCACTAATTTTACTTCAATGATGAATGAAATTCTTGTCTTTGGACGCTGAAAATCTTAATTTTTTGACGTCTGAAGCTGAGACTTATAAACAAAGATAAAACGTCAGTTACCAAAATAATATTTTATGGTCTATGGCCATACTAGACAGATTTTTATCCTGTCAATTGATTGCCTGTGGCATTTGACCATTCTTTTACTTTATCTGTGATATGGTCAAAAATATTTAAAAGTTTATGAAAATAAATAACATTGTTTGGTTTCTACAGGTGTAGAATTAAACCTGCTTATTAAAAAGTTTTGCAAATAAAAATTTTATATTTCGTTCTTGCGCAAGTAAAATGGATGACGACGCAGAGACATATAAACTATGGAGAATCAGAAAAACTGTTATGCAGGTAAATGTTTAAGGTTAGAATGCGGCAGTTTAAAACTCATTTTAATATGCAGAAAAATGTACACATAACTTCGGGAAGACATAGTTATTAAGTTAGTTTCAGTATCATACTTTCACCTTCACCTATGCTCGGAGAAATGATTATTAATATTTCATAATAACTTATGTTTTCAGCTATGCCATGATCGCGGATATCTCGTGACTCAAGATGAATTGGATCAAACTTTAGACCAATTTAAAGAACAATTTGGGGATAAACCCAGGTAAAATTATGGAGTAAATTAATCAAGATATTTATATTTATTGACTATGTATGTATACAGTTACATGTTTAGTGTAACTGTAGGTTATTACCTAAGAGGAAGTTAATTGTCCGTAATCCTGTTTAATTATTAATTACATACCTACGTGCAGCTTTGTTGTTTCAGAAACTGTCTTTTCTAAAATGTTCTTTCTAACTTTCTCCTCTAACACTTGCATTGTAAATTCAGATACTAATAATTTTACTTCATAATCATTTGTCAATAGCTATTGACAGAAACTCTGATTTTGACAATTATAATTTAAAAGAGGATTTAAAACATGACACAAAATATAATTTTTGAAGTATAATTAATGAGGGTGGACTCCTATTAGACATTAAATCTACACAATATTTAATTTTTCAGTGAAAAAAGACCAGCTCGAAGTGATTTGATAGTGCTTGTTGCACATAATGACGACCCCACTGATCAAATGTTTGTATTCTTTCCTGATGAGGCAAAAATAGGTATCAAAACCATAAAGACATACTGTACAAGAATGCAGGAGGAAAATATTCATCGGGCAATTGTAGTGGTTCAAGCAGGTATATATAAAGAATTGTCTTGCATTGCGTTTAGTGTTATAGTTGGATATTCAAACACTGGGCTAAGATAAATTATATCTAAATACCACCCAGGCCACAGATGAAAAAGCCACGAAGTTTAATCGCGTTTCGTTTTCAGTCTAGATTTCTGAATATTCAATGCCAAAGCAGGTCGACAGCGCGTCTTGTTTAGATGTTATTTCACGTACCACCAAGTGAACCTTTTGCTTGCATATCTTCCCCTATTATTAAAATCATAAGTTCATGTTCATTTATTATAAATAATAATTATTTTATTCTTCAGGTATGACTCCCTCTGCAAAGCAATCACTAGTAGACATGGCACCGAAGTACATACTGGAACAATTTCTAGAATCCGAATTACTCATCAACATAACAGAACATGAATTAGTCCCAGAACACATTGTGCTGACGCCGGATGAAAAGCAAGAATTATTATCTAGATAGTATCCTTTTTATTTACGATATTAATTTAAACTATACTTAACATTATTTGGAAGGATCAAATGTAAACACTGTCTGTAGTTTACGCGAGTAGTACACATTTAAATAAAACACTAACGGTTTAAAACTAAATATCGCGTTTTAAACCGTTATAGTGTTTTATTTAAAGGACCAACTATATAAACTTTGCTGGCCAAATGGTAAGACACATTGATTTTATATTTCTAAAATCTACTGGATTCCTCACAATGTTTTTCAGCTAAAAACATGTATAGAAATGAACACATTTTAGTTAATACCTTTAATGTTTCCGTAACTCCTCATACAGTAAATTAAAAGAAAACATGTTAATGAGAATACAGGCTGGTGATCCCGTTGCAAGATATTTTGGACTTAAAAGAGGACAGGTGAGTCAAAAAATAAGGGGTACATATGTCCAAATCCAAAATAAGTCACTAATACTTTTTACTTATATATAATAGGGTATACTTTCGGTTTAAAACGTGATATATATTATTATTAGTCTCCCCGTGACCACGCCTGCTGCAAAGCATCCGAAACGTCGGGCCGTAGTTAAAATAATTTTCAAATAAGTTTAACTAATATATATCGCGTTGTAAACCGTTAGTGTTTTATTTAAATATAATAGGGTAATCACCTGTCATTAAGGTACCTAAATATATATTTTACGTTATTGTTAATTACTTAATAACAAATTGATTTTCACTCACACAAATGATAATCATGTTCTTCTATTTCAGGTAGTTAAAATTATTAGATCTTCGGAGACAGCTGGAAGATATATTTCATATAGATTAGTATGTTAGCATCGTCAAATTTTAATAAAATTCCATTTGTATATCTATGTTTTTTAGGCTGATCGTAGACTTGTCATGTGCGATCTATAAATAAACGCGACGTGATCGTTGCTGATAAATCTGCTATCACCTTAAATCCTATTACAACATTCTATCGGTATCTTAATCCTACATTTTTAGAACGAGATTTAACAGAATTAATCAAATTAAAAATAATGACAAAATCTCGAGTTTACACCGTTAAACCCCGAGCTCATTTTAAATTTCATTAAATCAAACTTAATAAATACAATTATGCTTTCGACCGTTCCAACTATCGAAGCCAATTAAATTGCCAGACACCTGCGTAACAAATTACGACTGAGTTTTACTACGCTTGCCGTTATGGGTAGCGTCGTTTTCGAAGAATTGTAACTCTTGACGGATTCGTTGGTCTAATGGTAGCAATGTATGCCTAATAATCAAGGTCGTTGGTTCGATCCCCACCAGGTCCAAGATGTTGGACTTCGTCTAAAAATCTTGTTTAGATGCTATAGGCTGGGGTATATCATCTACCATCAAGTAAGCCCCGTGCCATGTCTGTCCTCCTTTATCATAAAAAAAAAACTTTCGTGAAATACCATAACACTAATATGTAACAACACGCAAAAGATCGCCCGTACGGCACGCGATCTAGCGCATCAATTCACACGTCGCACGCGCACCGCACTTTGCGCACGTCGCGAATTGGTGCAATTATTTGAACAAGCCTCTACGTATTGCGTGCGATATTTTGTATGGAGTGAAGATTTATAAAGATTAGTAGACATAGCACAACCATTAAGGATCTTGATAAAAAACGAATGGGTGGTAAGTGGGTTTAGATTTAATAAATAGTTTTCATATCTATTAAGTTATTGAGCAGTTTGGTTGCAACTGTAGAATATATTAAAAAAGGAGATAAAACACAGAAAGAATGATAAGTATAAATGTTTTTCTCTATCTATTAAGTTTCTAAGTAGAAGAATCTTTTAGTTAGTGTAGAGGTTTAGTAGAATGCTTATTTGAGTATAGACAATTCTAAATAGATATTCTATCTTGAGATTGTTAGATGGAACTATGTAACTATGTTCCATAAAGCAATATTGATTATTTTTCCGACAAAGTAGGTACATGCCACTAGTCATAGCTTCAACTAATGTGTATCGTGTTTTAAACCGTTAAAAATGTATGTCTAATACTAAACTATTTTCAAGTTACATAATACATTAATGTAGATAAGAACAATATTGGATAATTATAAAAGTTTAAGCAAGTTGGATAGTTCGTCTAAATATTGGCAAAATGTAAGCTAAGTGTTTCTAAATTGTGTTTTACATCACCTAACTCATAAGCAAAGACGTAATAAAAAATGTGAAGACACTTATACACGTACCAAGTGAAAAAAAACACCATTTTAGCATCGATTTGTCACGATTTCCGAGTTAGAAAGTCGAAAATTCGTGATGATATAGAGTCGCTTTTAATATTTAAATCAGACCGGTTGCCGCGAAAATAATTAGATAACTTGTCTGTTTATTATCCGAGCTATATGATATTTAAATTTGTGGTTTTGGAACGTGACTATGTGTCCATATTTCATCTTATAAATCAAAGATTAATTCTATTGACCTCCACGTGTAATGATGTGCGGATTAATGAGACCGATTGATGCCAATTTTTTAAGTTTTTTAAAGAAACATCTGTTACTCTGTGCAAAACCATAGCAAACAAAGTTACAGCAAGCCTGTATTCTGTAAATGCATGTGGATTTAAAATTCTACATAACAAACAAAGCTTACATGTAAATACTTACAACACTAACGGTTTAAAACGCGATATATATATTAGTTAAACTTATTTTCAAATAAATTAAACGAAGCTACCCGCGTAAAATACGAACAGTAAGTATTTAACAAAGATAAAAAAATTTATAATAGTATTTCTATATTTTCTGAAATAATTACAAAAAATTATTATTGATGTCAAGCGCGAGACGAACTTGTGCACGAAGGATTCCGTAGGAATTTTAAGATATAGGTAAAGTGTTTAAGTTAAAACGGACAAGTAGACAATATTATTTACCCTATTATTGCCCATCAAAATTTAATTCAATAAAACAGATCATTAACTTGCGAAGAGGCCTTTCTTCCCAACTGTGACCGTAAATACAGATTTCATCGAGTTTCATTTAATTACTTTTACTAATTGCTGTATTTATATGTTTGAAGCAATTATGTCGATTATAACAACTTTTATTTTCACTTAAAATTATAATAATTGTTTACGAAATTTAATATTTTCAAGATAATCTCCAATGGTAATGGCGTGACAAATTGTGCGAAACTTTCAACGCGAAAACACAGATATCGTGCAAAATTAATAATCGAATAATTAAAAAGACCTGTATCGGCTCGTCATTAAATTCCCTTGGATGTCTCGACCGTCTTTGTCCGGGTAGATTAGTTATTTTGGGCGTTATTATTTGTTTTAGCAAACCTCCACATCCTTATGAAATTACCTATTATCCCCTCAACCGTTTTCGCAGCGTATGAAACCCTCAAAATGAAGAATTTCTCCCGTTTTTCTCGCATTTCCCTTTGTTGCTTCGCTTCTAGTTGTCGCAGCGTGATGTTTTATAGCCTTCCTCGATAAGTAGGTAACCAGCACACAAATATTATTTCAATTTGAACCAGTAGTTTCTGAGATTAGCACGTTTAAACTAAGAAACTCGGTCTGTAGTTTACGCGAGTAGTACACATTTAAATAAACTTAGAAAGCATCCGAAACGTCGGGCCGTAGTAAAAAATAATTTTCAAACAAGTTTATCAAAAAAATATAGCGTTTTAAACCGTTAAAGTGTTTTTATTTAAACTAACGAACTCTTTAGTTTCATAACAGGTATTAGTGTAAACTATTTGGGCAAGCAATGATACATTTTAAAAAAGCGAGTGGTTTAGTTCCTTAAAAAGAGATGTTCATACTCGTAAAACAGATGTATACCGTGCCGAGTTCAATGATTTTTTTCAATCTATTAATATTTAATGACATTGCACCTGTCAGAAAGCACTCACCGTAAAAATAATAATTGATGTCTATACATTACTTTCGGCCGCCTCTGAACGGTTAATTGAGTTAAGCGATAACAATATCATCGTTCGGATAGGCCTCAGAAGTATGATCAGTTCAACTAATATATATAACGTTTTAAACCGTTAACGTGTTTTATTTAAGTGTGTACTACTCGCCTAAACTACAAACAGGTTTTAACAAACACAATCTTTGAATGAGTTATTTTTTTTAACTTCATTACGACACAGTCTATCTTATTATGACGGACATAAAACATATCTACTTAGTAGTGAGTGGATTTTGCTTTTTTTAGTTCACTAGCTGAGAAAACTATAATAGTTAAGAAGGAATTTATTTTGACCAAATTTGATTACCATAAAAGTAGTTCTTATGAGTTAATCTTAAAGGATAGGCAAGTCGCGGACATCATTTAGATCATTTAAAAAGAAATAATTCTTTCATAATATTTGAAACCATTTTCGTAACGCACACGACATCCTTAAAGGATTAATAAATTTCTTCGTTTTTTCAACATTTTCCGCAATTTCCCCTATTAGTCGCAGCGTGATGCTATATAGCCTAAAGCCTTCCTCAGTAAATGGTCTATCGAACATAAAAAACATAATTTTCCATTCGAAGATGTCTGAGATTTCAGATTAGCGAGTTCAAACAAATAAACTCTTCAGCTTCATAATATTTTTTTATACAAGGCTTACCGACTACATACATAATTAAACTTACAAGATATATTACTTTTAATTATTATTACTACTTATGTATCTAACTTGAAGTACTTATGCACAATTTTAACAAAATTTTTTAAATACAGATAAAAAAATACATAACAATTAAAACTACAGATAAAGGTAGGTTAGAGATTAAACAAAAATTAAATAAATAAAAGAGTGTAGAAAATATAGTATAGATTTTTATAGAGTATCACTATAAAATGGCTTAAAATTAAAACTGGTTTGGTGTTGTTAGCGAACATAGATAATTACTCTGTTATGCATTTGATGAGTTTATTACGGGTGATTATGTTAAGTGGATGACAGCGGGCCGATTTTAATCGTCTACTACTTACTTACCTTACTGCCTAATTAACTTACTTGGTCGCGTGGCAACAAAATTATTACCTTAGCTCTTAAAAAAAGTACAACTTTAGTAAAGCTTACTTCTCGCTCTGTATATAGTAAAAGCCCGTTTCCCCCTCGTGGGGCATGGGGCGAATACATTTCTGTGTCCGTTTCACTGATCCGTTCTTTTAACGGGAAACCATTTAATGTTTCCCCGGGATTCGAAGACAGGACCTCTCGCGCTTTACGCAATACGTTTAACCATTTGGCTACAGAGGCGGTATGTAAGTTGTATATACGTTTTTGAAACTTTTTTCAAACACCTCCTTTTTATTTTTCAAATTACAATTACTTATAAAACCGTAAGTGCACAAAACAAAAAATTACGTACTAACTTATAAATAAAAGACAGCCTTTATAGCTAAGCAGCGATCTCTTCCAGACAACCTGAAGTGGGTAGGTGTAAGGAATAATGAACAAAAAGCATAAAGTATATCGTAAAAGGATACACAGCGAGTACGAGATAAGCTAATTTAAGAGTTGGAAAGATAAACTTATAGAGCAAAGTTAGTCAACATTTTTCTTAATTGTTAAAATAATCTAAGTAAGCTGTAACACGTTAACTATAACTTGCTTTGCTTGTTTGCTTAGTTTCCTTGTTATTTGTTCCTGTATTTGAATCCAAATTAACAAATACAATTAGGGCTTTTTTGTTTTATAATTTATATCCATAGTGTTAAACCAGCTAGGGACAACGGGGTCTTCCCTCCCTCGGTCAGAAGGGACCTTGTCTGCTTATTCTTAACTAGCTGAGTCACGCGACTTCGTACGCGTAGAATAATCATTTTGGATTGAATTTTTTGTTTTTGCAAACCCCCCTGTTTAACTCTATAAATTTGAGCTGATACCCACGACGTCGTCCGCGTCCCGTCGTTATTGCAAGTTAATCTCAAAAGATAGACTAGATATTATATTGTCGCGGATTTGATGCAGAGGAAAAGATAGACTAGATACTATATTCGCTCCCATTAGTCACAGCACTATGTTTTATATGCATTAGCGCGTTCAAACAAACAAACTCTTCAGCTTTATATATTAGTATAGATTATAATGCTTAACTTGCAAGGAGGAATGGGGAAATGGGTGAAATGGTCAGCGGACAACGTGGACTGATCACCCGTCCTGCCAAGGGTGTCCCCGATAGAAAATAATATTAATAATAATAATGCTTAACTTATTATTCTATTACCTTCAGTTACTTATTATTAATTTACACTATGTCTATTGTTACTGCTCTTACTTTCTAACAGAAGCCGGAATTTGTTATTTTTGTATCTATTTGGTTGTACTCTCCAAGTGTTGAAGTGTTACATGAATATTCGGTAAATAACCATTATGGTGCGTTCTGGATGGTTATCAGAGCGACCAGTCAAGTTAATGATGGAGACGTGATGAGACGCTGCGGTTTGAACAATGTTTACGATACTTTCTATAGAAATGATTCCCTGGCAAACCTTCGTTGTGATTGAAATTCCGGTCTCCTAATGTTTTACTTCAAGCACATGGTTGATTCATTACGAATAAACTCGACCGAAATATGTTGTTGCCATTTTCTTAATGAGTCACGAAGGGTTCACAATCCTTCGTTGCGGGCAAGAGCTGGAAGTAGGAGGTATTTGTAAGTTATTGCTTTATCAATATCAGACGCCTTCTACAAATTACATCCGTAATGTAATTATTAGCCTAAAAGTGAATATGAATGCAATAAGTAGCGGTATAAAAAATATTATCGCACCGCAATATTAAAAAAAAATATATATTTTTTGTATTCATTTGTTTTGCATACCTAGCACGTATTTTTTCTACTTTCAGTGTATTCTTGGTTCCCTGGTTGGTAATGCTTACAAGCTATAACCTTTATCCTTATCATACCTATCTCTTTGTATGTAAAACGTAAATTAAAAAAAAACAAAGAGTTGAAAAATTAAAAATAAAGAGTTATTAAATGTTTCACAAAACTTAAAACGTAAGTAGTTTACGCGAGTAGTACATTCAAGAAACACTGTAAACGTTTTAATCGCGTTTTAAGCCGTTAAAGTAATTTATTTAAAAACTTACTCGATCTACAGCAAATGCTGTTATTTCCATATCGCAACTAGCGTAATTTTATTTGTAAGGACCTCAAAACTAAAGCTTTACAATCCATAATAAGGGGTTAGCTTGGACCTTTGAGCTATTGTTTATGATAATGTTAGAGTTAAGTTATTGTTCGATATCGGAGCATTGGAAAATTATTGTTTCATCGAAAATAGAGATGTTTTATGAGTGCTCTTCACCTTGGTATTTTACTGTAATGCAAAGGTTGTAAATTGAGAGAATGTTACAATTTTATTCATTTATAACCCTTTTCTTTTCACGTAAACTGCTTGTCCAAATTTAATAATTTTTTATCCAAAATATTGTCCTAGAACCGCGGGGTTACGTAAAAATTCGATTAAACTTAACGTTTTTATTTATTACTGTATTTTCATTTTAAAAAGAAATGTATTTAATATAAAAATCTTTGCAAGCCAAAATCTAATGTTAGGTATGGCACCGATTTACATCCCCAATGTAGACAATGTAATATATGAACAATAAATAGAAGAAAATTTTGAACGCTGAACGCCATACAAACTTTGGTCTAACAGTTCGTCAGGCGCATTTTTTAATGAATGTTTTAGGTGATATCGAATCCATACCGTTATTTCTAATTTAAGCGCTTTCCGAAATAACTTTAATTGACCTACCTCACTAATGTTCTTAAAAGTAAACCAGTTCTACAGCTATATCTCTTTTATACGAATCAAAAAGTTTATCACTTTATTTATCGCAATTAATTAGTTGTGTACACAATCAGTTTATTTGCACAGACTACATACATTTGCCTACAATATAGAACAAAAGTGTCATGTTTTATCTGCGACGCCATTTGCGTCCTGAATATTTCACTTTACTACTGAATTAATATTCCAAGATATAAATCAATGTCGGTAAATCCAATTTCTTATCGTCTTTTTATGATACAGTTCTTTCAACTTAGAATCGCTTACAATAATGAATACAAATTAATCACCTCAACATGGCTGAACTTAGAAATTCTGAAGGCTTAAAGAAGTGGCAGCACAAAATATTTTCCAAATTACAAAAAAAAAATTAGTCGTGTTTCTGAATAAGCAATTTATTGTGAAACCAAATAAATTGTTTTGTACGATTAATATAATCAAAAATAACAAATCTGGAAAAAAGTCTTAGAAGTGGAAGCCCCGAAGCGGTAGCCTCTGTTGTATAAAAATATGTGCCCCACGGTATATTTCGAGTTTTTAAGATTAACCGTATTTATGGTAATTAAAGTTGGTCGAAATTCTTCATATAGCATAAGCACGTTCGCCAGGGCAGCTAATAAAAGTATTTAATTGTTTCATTATATAATTATTAACAGAGAGATCCAATATATAGATCTATATGGTCGTAGAGATGATTACAGATTTACAACCAATTAAAACATTTACGAATCATCGACGCAATAAAAAATAAAATAATAAAAAATCAACCTCGTCTCATCAACAGTAATTTGTGTATATTGGAATAGCTAATTCCTGACTTTCTCCGAGTTTCATAACAATATAAACCATTTGGATGCGTTGCGGATGTTATGTATCGACAGAATATCAGTCGAGTGGATAGTTTATAAAACTTTCAGCGGAACGCGTACGCACTCACGGGTACATTAACGTAGACGATCGAATCGGTTATTTGAGTCATTTTTAAAATATGCTTTACTAGCTGTGTCAGCGACTTCGTTCGCGTAGAATAGTTAGTTTGGGCATACGGATTCGTTATCATATTTATAAACTTAAGCTGTTAGCCACGACGTCGGTCGCGTCCCTTCCCGTGATTCTGGCAAGTTATTCTTTAAAGATAGACATATAGCATCGCGGACTTTTTTTTGATAATTTAAAGAGGAAACATTCTTACATACATATATTCTTGGGTATCTGCAACCGTTTTTGCAGCGTACCTACGCCTCGGAAACCCATACCTAATGATAAATATCGCTGTATCTTCACTTTTATTCGTCAATGGCCGAATTTTTATAGCCCTTCTCGATAAATGCTCTAACACTCACAAAAATATTTTTTTAATTCGAAGTGTCGTCGTCATTAGAGCGTTTTATGTCACGTGACTGAAAATTAAAAAAATAAATCATAATATCAAGTTAGTAAAGAAAATATTAAAACAATTAAATGTAGATAATTAACATATTCAGTGCCATATCGATAAATGTAAATTATTATTTATGTTTAAATCTATATAAAATCTATGGGTGGTCTGTTTAATGGCTTTGTGGTTCTACTTGTTTGCTCCAAACAATATAGACGACCATAAGTAAGAAGCAAGCTTGCGACGAAACCAGATTATTATGAGTTAACTTAAATACAGGATTTTTATGGCCCATGATAAACAGTTAAAGTTTAAATGTATCTTCATTCCTTACTTTCACGTGCAATACCTGTATTTTCAATTCACTTTCCTTAAAATGTTTTCATAGAAAAGTCTGATATACCTACAATATTAAATTGCTTATACTAAGCTATTTTGTTATCATTATATGTTTGTTTATTGGAATTTTTCTGTTATCATTACAGTACAAATATAGTGAATGTAGTCCAAGCCAGCAACATTATAACGGCATAAACACATTTCCGAGTCCGTTTCACTGGCATGTACTTAATCAGACTTCTGTGTCCTGCCTGACCGAAATAATTTATTGTTTCCCCGGGCGTCGAATCCAGGACCTCTCTTGCTTAACGCAATGCCAGGCAACACGTCTAACCATTGAACTAAAGGGGCGGTCGTTTATTACACGATACATATATTATAACGGCAAGGTGGATCGAACTCCTAATTTTTTTTCCATATATGAAAGCAGACCAGTCCAGCCGTGGGACATTGATAAGTCGAAACGACGTGATTCCTTTACAACTGTTTCGAACAGAGTAAGGAACAAAATTCCGTGTCTTAACATGCTGTGGGGCACATTTCGATGCCTATTTAATAATTTAATCATGTTTGACAACTGAGTCATATCGGCGGTCAACAGACTACAAATAAATTATATAACAATATTTAATTATTCTTGTCAAATGATCACAGACTATATTATCTCACATGTCATTTATCTGTAACTTTGAATAGTTTATCTGTAACTATAATTAATTAATTTATTATTAATCAAGTAATTTAGATGGAAATGTCACTTTGACATCTATAAAATGGGTAACACTATAAAGATTACTCGAACGAGGCGTAATGCTTATGTCCAAAATTATACAAAATTTTTATCAGTGTGTATTGGAAAAATAATCTGTCGCCCTACTTAAGCGATACAGTTATTCTAATTTATGGTTTCACATAATCTGCATATTTTTCGCTTGTCACTTTTTAGGGTTCCGTACCCAAACTGTAAAATGGAAGCCTATTAGAAAAACATGGTACAAAAATGGTTATAATATGAAGTTTGTATAACTAGTCAATGGTAGATAATTTTTCTTGCGAGAGTCTAACCCTCATTTGTGGGGTTTATGGTTAATTGAACACGGTATCAAATGATTCGTAATATTGTCACAAGATACATATTATAGGCCTATTTTTAATACATATGCCAGAATCAAAATATAAAGAAAACTAAGATAATACTCTTGAGTTTGTTATTTAAAAATATAGAATACATAATATAGAATTAAAAATATAAAAATAAAAAAGCTTATCTAAAAACTTTAGGTAACAGCTTTTTATGTTTTTTTGCAATTTTAGCAATGCTCTTATCATTGAAATAAAGCACTTTTAACGGTTTAAAACACGAAATGTATTAGTTAACATATTTACAATTTATAACTACGGGCCGAAGTTTCGGATGTTTTGTAGCAGCGTGGTCACTGGGTAATAAAGAGGTAAATATGTAAATAAGTCAACTAATATATTTCGCGTTTCAAACCGTTAAAATATAGAGATGATTATAAATTATACAAACATTATGTAGGCAATAACCTATTTATTAATGAATAACTAATGATGCGTTAGTTAAGTTCCTTGATTTTATCAGAGGTCATCAAACTCACCACATTAATATTGCAAAGTTGTATATTAAGTATCTACAATCGGTATCTTTAAGTAAGACACCGTTTTGTAAAAAATAACTTGCCGTTAAGCTGTAATTAATATTAACGATTATTGAGTTAATTTGACATTATTAAAAATAAATAAAAAATGACACAATAGTTTAAGCTTAAAAGAAGTTTTGTTTCTTGCTTTCGCTAAACACAAATAAACAGAACGTTGGGTCCAGTACCAGTACAGTAGAATAAGCTGGTAGGTTTTAGTAACGTTATGTAGACCTAATAAAAAACAATGATATCATTAAGAAGTAGTAGGTGATTTTTTTAAATTGATTGATTACCATGTATTTGACTGTTTTTTACTATATATCTACTTGCATTCATTTTGCATACATTCTATATGTCTATGTATATGTATTTTATCTCCAAAATGTTTATAATAACGAAGTAGGTATTATGGAAAAATTAGAGATGCGCCGAGTAACGAGTACCGCTTTTACTCGGTTCAAGTTTTTTTCAAGCGAGTACCGGGCCGAGTAACTCGGTACAATCAAGTTCTCGCTTAAACAAGTACTCGTACAAACAGGTTCGCGCCGGTTAAGACGTCGGCTCACTCTCATCTTCTTACAATGTTGTCTCATTACTACTCATTCATTAGCATAGTTTTGATTTTATTAATTGAAATTTCCAACCATTTCTTAAATAACTAATAAATACTTTTGAATTAACACTATTATTTTAAATTATATCTACCTTTATATATTTAATTTTCTTAAACAAAGTATACTCGTTACCAAATAACAAAATATAACCGAGTTATTCGGCCGAGTACGACTATAAAACGACCCGCCGAGTACGCCGAGTACCGAGTCTCAACCGAGTACTCGGCCCATCTCTAGAAAAATATTAAAATTTACCCTTATGAAAGGTACAAACATTAATCGGCACATTAGAATCCCACGTAAATAAGGTTAATAATTTCAAACCGGCTTATACTTACTTAACTTGGAACAACACGAACGTTAGTAGAAAACTAATTGAAACAGGGAAATATAATTTTAGTACATAGGTACAAATATTGTAAACACTCCGATTAGAAGACCAGGCTTTACGAAGTTAAGTTAAGTTAAAATTACTTCAGAACTTAACTTAAATGTTAAAATATAATGATGTTAAAAAATTTGTAATATCTAAAGTAGGGAGTTCTATACCCACTCATAAAACATGCGGATACGCATTCAGACGCGAGTTGTGTCATGGTGGTACTTTATTATTTTATGTAATTTGCGGCCGGCTCGTTAACTACTAACTAACTCGTTAACGACTAATAATCAATAATTTATAATTTTTCTGAAGCATGTTACACTTCGTCTAAAAATCTGGATATCCGTCAAGTTTAATCGCGTTTTGGTTTCAGTCTGTGGATTTCCGAAATAAAGCCAAAATAGATCGACAGCGCACCTTACTTAGATGACTTGTAATATGGAGTTTATAATAGACCAGAGAGTAACATGATACGCCGAATTCTAGATTTGCCTTCCATACTCATCTTCGCAACAAAAATGCAAAGTGTTGATCAAAATAGTTAATTACTAACGATTATTGTAAAAACCCAATTTACGCCAATATTCGAAAACTGGTTTTGTTTTGAGCTTAATTTCGTTAAATGACTTTCATTGTTCAAACAATTTAAACTGCCCTATTGGTACATACATTTGACTTTACTTTGGTAGCAATTTATTGAGAGTAACTAATAATAGTTGTAAGTTAAAACATCGTGCTATTGCTAATAGGAGCGAAGTAACAGCGGGAAATATGGAGAAACGAGGAAAATTATTCCAATGCGTCCGCTGCGCAAAACTGTTTAAGTTGCCCAAAAAATATCAAAAATGATTCCACTTTTAACGATCTAAAAAATGTCTGCGCAAATATATGTCTACCTTTTGTTGCCTAGAATATGAAGCCCATATTAACTACTCCACGCAGACAAAGTCGCAGCTAGTGTTGTATATCGGTAAACGAAAGCAATCGATTACTCGAAATTAGAATATTATAATCGCTTTTAAAGTTATGTTTTTTATTAATTTTCCGGCCATCGCGTGTTTCATAGTTACGATTCAATAACACCTGATCATCAATTAATAAGGGCTTGATGAAACAGGTTTTGAATCATTTTATCTATAAATTATGCATGATATTTTGAAGCTTGAAATTGCTTACAAGGTCACGATTTTCACACAGCGGTTTGACCTAATCTCTGTAGCTGGAAACTAATGAGAGAGGCTATGGAAATTTTCCTTTTATAATATCTATATATTTAATGTCTATATATAATTTCTTTTTACGAGCTTCTTGGTCAACCATTGCTGTTGTATGGCTAATAATAAACGGGTGTTCGATCCCCACGTGGTCCAAAACCTTTTTAAATAGTTTATAAATTTTGTAAAATATCTTGAATTTTGGTCTAGATATAAATGGTTGGTAGGAATATCGTAATTCCATTTCAAGAACCACCGTCCACGGATGCAACAACTCTCAAGTTTAATGGCTTTACGGTCTCAATCTGTGGATTTCCGAATATCCAAAAGCGAAACTGGTCGACAGAGCATCTTGTGTAGATGTTATATAGCTATGGTATTTCACCTACCATCAAGTAACCCCATGCCTGTCCCCTATATAATGAACAACGATAAAAACAAACACACGTATTTACAAGGTACGTATTAAAAATAATGAAATGAAAAACACTTGTGTAATATGAACTATATATATAAGAATAAAATTGCACTATTAATTTAGGTAAATATTAATTTGTAATATTATTTGTGTAAACATTTAGTAACAATTTTCGTTTATGTATTGTGCTCTTGCAGAAAATATAAATAACTAAATACTGTCTATAGTTTACGCGGGTAGTACACATTTAAATAAAACACATTAACGGCTTAAACTAACTAGTATATCGCGTTTTAAACCGTTAAAGTGTTTAATTTAAATATAAATAACTCGAGTCATAAAATTGCAGTTAGGCTCCTCTGCCTTTAGCGGCCTCATATTGTCTTGTTTTACATTATGCTTCAAATAATTGTAATGCTTAACGTAAATATTATTGTATACCGCGTGATGTTGCCGCTCCAATAAAAACATAATTAATTTTCTTTGAACACGAATCACTCGCAACACGAATTGATTAATATTTCATAATCTCTCGATCTTTCTTGATATAGCAATATATATATAAAATATTTAATCCAAGAATCACTTTCGAAGGTTTCTAATTTAACTTAGGTCGATTCTAACCAATGATTAATTTGAACACGTAACGATTTTCTCAGAGAATTTTCCTTCCGGTACATTTGCATGTTCGACCGCGGCACGAAAGTATTGTGGTAATACATTGTAATTAGTAGATTCTTTGCGCTAGATCGTAAAAGTGGGTGCGAGGAAATGGTCGTGTGACAGTCGCGGGTTTGTGAGAAAAACATTCATCCGGGAAAATGAATACGTCAATCAAACGAATGGCTCCATTGTTCGGGCTCAAAACTTCCACGAACTGGGGTATAACAAACATGTCTAACGTGATCATTTTAAAGTTAACGATCGGCGCGTGCGCATTGTTGAAACCATCTTGTAAATAGACGATACAATTCTAGATCGATAAGTTCCTCTATCGGCCATCCTGAGCTTTTCTGAAAAAGAGATATTATTTCATTTAAATTTATATAATTTTATATTATAGAACAGCCCGAGAGACGATATGCTGAACGATGTCCGTGAAAGCCTTACACAATTTAATATGAGACCATATTATAGTAAAATACTGTCTGTAGTTCACGCGAGTAGGTAGAGATTAAAATAAGTCACTTTTACGGTTTAAAACGCGCTATATATTAGTGAAACACACGTATATTAGTGATATATATTCGTTAAAGCAGTCATGACTGCTACAAAGCATCCGAAACGTCGGGCCGTAGTTAAAATAATTTTAGCTAATATATATCTCGTTTTAAACCGTTAAAATGGTTTTATTTAAACAAAGCTTCTAAGATCCACTAATTGCGATTCCAAAGAATATACGCAAACGACTTAGTGCTACTCGTTATAGTAGATTAAAAATAAGTTTGCATACAGATGTAGGCATGAACTAATAATTATAAAACTTTCTATATGAAGGGCGATGAGAAAACATTGGTTTCCGTTGAAATTGAGTTTTTGCATCATTTGCCTATAGTTACCCTTGATGACGCTTGATGGATTACTGTTAGCGCTTTCGCTCTTATTATTACAGTTACATACATGTTAATTGAAACATGCATGTTTTCCAGTTTTTGTATGTCAATATATAGAGTTTAGACGCGCTCTGTACTTTATTACTAACAACTGTATCAGACATTTACACTGTCACGTCGGTATTCTTGTGCTCTAGGATATACCTATACAGATAAAAGTGAAAGCCCGTTTCTCCCTCGTGGGGCATGGGGCGAACACATTGCTGTGTCCGTTTCACTGATCCGTTCTTTAACAGGCAAGTAGTTGGTCAGACTTCTGTGCCCTGCCCGACCGAAACAATTTTATGTTTCCCTGGGATGCGAAGCCAGGACCTCTCGCGCTTAACGCAGTGCTAGGCGTTTAACCATTTGGCTACAGAGATTTTATTCATAGAATAAAACCTTCACTGCGTTTTGCTTCGTGTTCATGTTTATTTAGGCTTTTTTGTATTACACATAATGACAGGGAGAAAAATCTTCATTTATTTATTGTATATTTATGAAATGAAATTAAAAATAGCGATGATTTATTTAAAAATGGGAGTACATAAGTACTGTCTCTAGTTTACGGTTTACGCGATTCAGTCTATCATTTCACGTTTTAAAACAATAAAAGGTGCTTCATATAAATGGCAATATACAAAGTTTAGTATATCAAATGAGTCGCATATTGTACACGATAATGTACAAGACAATGAACGTACAAGAGAGGATAATAAAATACTTTAAGGAATGTAGAAGCAAGGGTTTGATGTTTGAACGCAATAATCTCATAGGTTGCTCAATTTTACTGGGCTTATGATTCCCGTTCCGAACCGTTTAATATGGCTAAGCTTAAAAAGCCTCTACTAACATCTGGTGAAGCCATATTTTATTATGTAAATTGTGATCCCAAAATAGAAGAGGCTCTAATAATCCCCGCAACAGTTAGTTGAAAACATAATAAATGTCAACGAGCTATAAAATGGAGATTTGACTAATACGCCGATATAGAGATATTCAAGTATTTAGTGTTTAATGGTTATAGTTTTCTTGGGCATTAGAATTAGTGTTGGAATCGGTATATAGCGGACTAGCTGTGACAGCGACTTCGTCCGCGCAGTAGAGTTCGGGGATCAAAATTTGTTTTTGCAAATCCCTATATAAACTTAAGCTGCTCGCGTCGGTCGCGTCCCTTCTCGCCGTTCTTGCAAGTTAATTTTAAACATAGACATATACTATCGCGGACATTTTTTAGATCATTTTAAGAGGAACCATTCTTTCATACATATGTTTTGGGTATCTCGAACCGTTTTCGCAGCGTACGCAACCTAAACCCACAAGGAAGAATATCTATACTTCCCGCTGTTTCTTTGCTCCTTTTATACACAGCTTGATGTTTTATAGCCTATGGTCTTCCTCGGTAAATGTTCTAATCAATATAAAAATATTTTTTCAATTCGAAGCAGTCGTTCCTGAGATTAGCGCGTTCAAACAAACAAACAAACTCTTCAGATTTATATAGTAGTAAAGATTAGAATTTGTGTTAGAATTGGTATATGGCAGATAAACGCTTGGAATTTGCTTTATGGAATTTTTTGATTGAACCGCGGTTAGTAATTATTGGCGTAGATAGATTGATAGCATAAAATTTGTATTTGACTACACAATTTGATACCGTGCTTAATAATCAAACCTAGGTTTGGGTTATCACATTTATTTAAGGTGGGTTAAATACTCGGGTAAACCGGGGAAACGACAGAAGTCTGATTATGTATTTATCTGTAGCATGGATCTGATGGACACAGAAATGTCCTAGCCTTATAGAGTGAAAAAGGAGATTAAAGTTTTATCCAAAATAATAATAATACCCAAAAAGTCATAGATACTCATTAATTAATTAATAAAAAACAAATTGCAATCTACGACGAACATCAAAATGCAAATGTATTATTTATTGCATAAATTAAAGATGCGTACAATAAATGAAAAATAATAAATAACTAATACCGTAATACTTAAGAAGTTTTTATGCAAGTTTCGAATATTAAAGATTTTATCTACTACCTGGTGCGAGAATAGATCAAGAGGTCCTGTGTTCAGAATTGGAATCCAAGAAAAGTGATAACGGTATTTGGATTTATAAAAAATTGTAATACTAACTCGAAGTTTAAAAGAAGATTCTTATAACCCCTGGAGCTGGTAGAATTTAGACGTATTAGTCATTCTGTCTTACACTTTTTTAACGATAGATGAGAACACACAAGCATGTGGTTTAATTGATGGTAGGTGACATACCCCAGCCTATAGCATCTAAACAAGATGCGCTATCGACCTAATGGCTTTGGATATTCGGAAATCCACAGACTGGAACCGAAACGTGATTAAACTTCACGGCTTTATCATCTGTGGACGCTAGTTTGTGACCCGGACGCAATGTCGATATTCCTACCTCCCATTAAATATCCAGATTTCCAGGCGAAGTCCAGTTTCAGAAAAAATATAAATTGAAAAATTAGAAACATTTTGGACCTGGTGGGGATCGAACCCATGACCCATTGATCATTAGCCATATATTGCTACCATTAGACCAACAAGCCCGCCTAATAGTCTGGCTGCACTGGAGTAACATGGTCTTACACCTTCTAGAGAGCTATGCGCAGCGGTGGGAAATCCATACGATTGAGATTTTAATTTTCTATGTTCGTTTATTAATAATCTCTACTACTTAAGGGATATTCATAGATCAATATTAAACAACGATAATTACACTGTGGGCGTATAACATTTTTTAATCGTGGTTAATGATGGGACGGAGATTTTAATTAAGGGTTTTAATCGGTTAATATTTATTACGTTTAAGTGAAAGTTGATTTATGAGGTTTTACGTGTGGTATACGTTTTGGCTACTCCCATACTTCCGTGTTACGTTACTAAACTCTACAGCACTTAAATAACGTAATGAATGAAATATGAAAATGACAGGGTTAGTGAAAATAATAATTTGTAGGTATTTAGACTCGTTCTTGCAACTTAATCTTAAAAGATAGACACATACGGTCGCGGACTTTTTTTAAAATCATTTAAAGAGGAATTATTCTTTCTTAGATATTTGTGGGTATCTTGAACCGTTTTCGCATCGTGCGCAACATAAACCCACAAGCATAAATAATTTTCCAGTTTCGTCGCTCCTATTAGTTACATGATATAGCCTTCCTCGATAAATGCTCTACCCAACGCAAAAATATTTTTTTTAATTTGAACCAGCAGTTCCTGAGATTAGCGCGCTCAAACAAACAAATTCTTCAGCTCTATATATTAGTATAGATATGGCTGGGGTTCCACCAACCATCAAGTGAGCCCTAAGCTTCTCATTCCTCTGTCATTGTAAAGTACAATTGTAATTTTTATGCACATAGAAAAAATACGATAGGCAAGATTCGAACCTAGATCGTATTTCTACATCTAAATACGGATGGTAAACTCCCCAATTGTGGTAATATTTGATATAATGAAATATACAAACGACAAATAACTAATTTATTTATGTCGTGTAGGCATTATTTAGTAATTAATATAAGTGCCATGACATAAATAAATAAAAAACAATACTACTACTAAATACTGTCTATAGTTTACGCGAGTAGTACACATTTAAATAAAACACTTCAACGGTCGGGCCGAAGTTAAAAATCATTTTCAAATAAGTTTAACTAATATATCGCGTTTTAAACCGTTAAAGTGTTTTATTTAAATACTACTACTACTAGTGAAAACAATTTAATTAAATTTGCTTTTTAAACTTCTTAATGAATCCGTCTAGAACCTTCATCTGTTTATTTTTAATAGCGTCCAAGGTATACAGCGTTTAGCATATTTATAACTTTAAAAAAATCAGTAGGTAAATTTAATTTACGATTTATCTCTGTGGCCAGCCCTATAAATCTTCTGTCAAGAATTCTATTAAGTAGTAAAAATGTGCGTAATTTATTTTTTATTGGATACACAATTTAACATATGCTTGACAAGTTCTATTTTAATTCTCGTAGTTTCGTATTTATATACTTTCTAGCTGTGCCAGCAACTTCGTCCGCGGGAATCGTTATTTTGGGTATCCTAATTAGTTTTTGCAAACCCCGTCATAAACAGCTGTTACTGAAGACGTCGGTCGCGTCCCTTCCAGTCGTTCTTCCAAGTTAATCATAAAAGATGGACATATACCGTCGTGGACATTTTTTTAGACAGTTTAAAGGCACTCAATTTGTCATACATATTTTTGGGGTATCTTGAACCGTAGTCGTAGCGTACGCTATGTAAAACCACAAGGATGAATGTATCTAATAAATTTCCCCGTTTTTTTCTTCGGGCTCGAAGGCTTATAAGTTTTATAGATATGGGAAAATGTTGTTCCACCTAACGGCGTTGGGTTTTTTTTATTAATATTTAAATATAGAACTTGAAATATAGATAAGCCTTCGTTTTAGACTTTTTTATATATTCTCACCGTTTCAAGTAACATAGTAACTTCAACGAATGTTTTAAAAAATAATTTTGGATTCCGGTCTAGTACTTCACGATTTTTGCACTTAGCAACCTTCAGCTATTAATTTTTTATACTATATACTTATAAAATTAGCGCATTGATTTTTATTTTTAATATACATTTAAAATAAACTCAATCTGGTATCCAATAACATAAAAATCGTGTCGAATAACTATATCAAAAGAATTTCTTGATAGGAATTAATAAAATTAACATAAAACCACGATCTTAATAGTGTTTTACCGACCCCGACATTGACCGTTTTTCTGATCCAATCCTATCTTAGAAGCTAGAACCATGGTAAAGAATTATATGGGATGCAACTGAATTTTTGTGATATCGTCTCGCTTATCTTTAAAATACTATAATATACTAATTGTGAAATTTCATAAGGAAATTGGGTTGCCTGGAAGAGATCGCTCGTTAGCGATAAGGCCGCCCATCGCACTCCATATTTTTAGTATATAAGTCTTGTTTATATTTTTGTTCTTTCTTTTTTTGTGCAAAAAAAGTGTAAATAAATTATTTAATTGAAAATAAATACCATATTTGATATTTTTAAATTTTAAATTTGAACCTTTCCTCCTAATTTTTTTTCGTCTATGCTTTACGTACTTGCTGTAAAAGGCTTCATGGGCTCGTTAGTGTAATGGTTGCAATGCACGGCTCAAAATCAACGGGTCGTGGCTTCGACCCTCTGGGATCCAACATGTTTTAATCAATTTTTTTTTTAAACATTTGGACTTCGTCTGGAAACTTGAATATATAGGAAGGAATATCGATATTCCATCCGGGTCACGCACATAAAATAGCCGTCAAATGTAATGGCGTATCGGTTTCAGTAAAAATCTAAATAAATCGACAGCACATCTTGTTGATTTATTATATAGCTCGGGTATTTCATCTTCCATCACGAAAGCCCCGTTCTCGTTTTTCATAAAGTAGGTATATATTTAGCAATTTGATGAATAAGGATAAAACTCTTAAATGTATAATAGAATAATATCGCACAGGTTTGAGAAAAACAAGACGTGTTTATAAGAATACCATATTTGTTTCGACAATGCGCACGCGCTATATGCCGTTGGAGTCGATGTGCTTAGATCTGCAAAAGCATGGCAAACACTTGTTGCTCAGCCGCCATGCTTGATCAGCGCTAGGCGGCAAAATTACGCGGGAGTTGAAATAGTGATCATGGTGTACACGAACATGGTGCAATACGTGTGAACGCTTAGAAAATCGTGCGATTAAAAATACAATACGGCATAATTGTAAGTATATTTAGTTAAATCGAAAAATACTAACTTACGAGTTGCAACTAAATATTTAATATTGACAGATAATATCGGTTGTAATGATTTTAAAGTACTTATTTACTATTTACCATGGTGTTAACTTAAGGGGTAATAGTTTAAAGTTATAAATTTATGTTCACGAATACAAAACCGAAAAGTACCTTCGGTTTATTTAATTATTAAGATTCTTCTTGTAAACTTATGTAGCTGATATTAATTATACGTTTATTTTAGTCTCATAAATAAAAAAAATAAAAAAGACTGCAAAACTACGAATAGCTGACAATATGACATTTAGTGATTTAAGAAGTACGCCATTTTGTTTTTTGCGTTCCCGCCAGTTACCGTAATTTAGTATGTCTGTACTACAGACTATATTGCGGTTAACCAGGCCTACAAATTAGCACAAATGAAAGTGAATTCAAAATATTGTTACCTATTTATAAATCATTAGAGAAATATTACCGAGATATTAAAATATCACAACCTTATAAAGCTAAAGGAATTTATGGTAATGATACAAATTAGTCAAGATTAATAAATGCTTTACAGCGTTTTATTAACACATTCAAATCTATCTTCTTTTATTAAAGAAAAAAAATATAGATACTCTTCGCAACAACTTTGACTAAACGTTTGAACGAATACAAAAAATAAAACGTATTTGATTAACCTGTTATCTGTAAATTATTAAGTTCTACCTAAGTGGGCATGGAGCATTTCTATAGCAGTTTATTGATCAACTCTATTTACAGGGTTAGTAAAATTTAAAGATTTATTTTATATTAGGTGAGTCAGCGACTTCGTACGCGTAGAATTGTCATTTTGGGTGACTAATACAAGCCAAGATACAGTGGGAAATGTCGAAAAAACGGGGAAAATTATTCATCCTTGGGGTTTTCATTGCGTACGGTGCGAAAACGGTTCGAGCTACTCAAAAAATATGTATGTATATTCCTCTTTTAATGGTCTTAAAAAAAAGTACGCGACAGTTTATGTCTATCTTGTAAGATTAACTTGCAACAATGTCGTAGGTAACAGCTTAAATTTATAGAGTTGAACAGAAGGTTTGCAAAGAACAAAGAACAAACCCAAAATAACTATTCCACGCGGACGAAGTCGCTGACATTGCTAGTGTATTTATATGCTTCAAATTTAAAACTCACGCAGAAATAAACACAACTCTACTTGAAAATAGCAGTGTTTGATATGAACCTACTAAATTTTAGACCGTTATTGGAATTTTAAAATGCGGCATTTATAAAAAAAATGAAGAAAGCTTTTGGCGAATATATTTATTCAAGATGCTAGTCATTAAAAGTTGTGCAAAAGCGATAATACTCATGTCCGTCTATTTGATATTCAGCACATTAGAGGAAACGGGATTGTAACGAAGAAATGTATAATTAATACAATTAATAGCTGTTTTATTAGAAATTGCAACATTTTGTAGCGTGATATAAAAAGCTATTTTCGTTTAAACATTCTTTTATTGAGTAATAGATTATATTAATTAAAAAATACTACCAATTGTGAGTTGTACTCAAGGATTTTAAGTAGGGATGGGCGGAGTACTCGGTTGGTACTCGGTACTCTGCGAACTCAGAGGGATTTTTGATACTCGTTATCGGCCGATTAACTTGGTTATACTAATTTGTTATTTGACAACGAGTATACTTAATACGTGTAAGAAAAGCAATATATTTAAGTAGATATAATCAAACAACAGTGTTAATCTAAAATTGTTAATTTGAGTGGAAATCTCAATAGGACACGCCGAAATATTTGTTTTACTTTGTTTTTAGTGTCCATTGTTGTTTTAACATTAATTTGATATTTCATATGATGTCGCAGTTATTTAGATACAGACAAGTGGCTTTTTAAATAAAACACTTTAACCGTTTAAAACGCGACATACTTTAGTTAAAGTTGTTTGAAAAATATTTTCAAACAACGGGAAAAAATTTTCGGGGAGACGGGAGAAATGTGTAGGTACTACTCGCGTAAACTACAGACAGTATTTAAACTAGTCACCGACAAACAATTTATGTACGGAATCCTAAAAACGATACTATGGCATATTGTTTACACTTTGACGCCCTCGAAAATGAAATGTTAGTATTTCAGTACCTAATTGATGTGAAGTCAAAACAAAAGTATTAGTATTCCTTTTTATTAAAGATATTCCTTTACTTATAGTAGTATCTAGTAGATGCAAAATAATATTTAAAATATTGTTAAATACTCTCTGTAGTTGACGGGAATAGTATACATTGAAATAAAACACTTTAACGGTTTAAAACGTGATATATTTTAGTTAAACTTGAGAAAGTCTTCCCGTGACCACGACTGCTGCAAAGCATCCGAAACGTCGGGCCGTAGTTAAAAATAGTTCTCAAACAAGTTTAACAAAAATATAACGCGTTTTAAGCCGTTAAAGTGTTTTTTTTTTAAATATTGTTGATAGTTTATCAATTTCTTCAAAAATAATTTATTATACGAAATCATTAATATTATATTTTTACCCTAATATTTCATTAATATATGCATGATGTTAAAAATGTTGACTACTATAAAACCATGATCGCAGATCGATACACAGCTGAGTAATTTTAAAACACGATTAAATGTGTTTTCACCAATCAATAACGGGTCCTTTACTTAGTCCGATACTTAACCCTAGTTTATACTTGCGCCTGATTATATATTTTGTACTTTTAGAACTTAATGATGTTGTTTTATAGCTTGCTAACGTTGTTATTGATTGGCTTAAAAGCTTTCACCATAAAACCATAAGTGCTAGAGCCATGGCTTTGTGTACAAAAAAATCGCAATTAGAAATGTCACTGGACAAATAAAATATATTGGACAGAATGAACATGCTTTGAATAAATGATACGAGAGTACACACTTAGTATAATATAGTTATAAAGCTATTATGAAAAACGTACTCTTTAATAGGAATTTGTTTTTTATTGAAAATGTTGTAACGAAGGGAGAATATGGTCGCTTTTGCCTACGATTACGTCGTTGTGGAAACATTTTTTTGTTATAAATCAATAATGCCCTAAAAAATTGTTTTTGTTTATTTGTAAGTATATAGGCTATTGATAATTATTTATATATACGTTATTACCCTTAGCAGATACAAAATCGTTTATCTATGAGCTTCTCGGGCATAATGCAAAGATTTTGTTATCTGTCTGTTTCTTTTGAGGAATTTGAAATAAAAATCAATTTTAGATTGAAAAAAATTACGACCCTGGCAGGACTTTGCATCCACAGCGTTCCGTGTCTTTGATCTAACCCATTGATTTTGTTTTATTAAAATAATAAAACGATTTTTAATTTATATATATTCCATTAAGTGCAGAAAAATTTGAAAAATATTAAAGTTGTTAAGTATGTAATAAACACAGGAAGCAGTATGCTTCAATCGATAAATTACAGTGTAACTTACACTTTGACTCACGATATTCTCATCGACGTTAATTGTTTCCGTTAAAGGTAAACAATGGGTTGAAACGCGAATCTCCTCGTTTTATTTCTCATTACATTTCTGACATAGTGACTTTTTTAATAACATTCCCGCGCCATTATCGAAGGGTATTAGATAATATCGTCGTTTATGTAATTTTAGTATGCTAATCTATTGAACAAGAGCATTGTTTCCACGATTCGGCTTTTATAAATATATTTTTTCATGCGAACGTCGACATTTTTTTTTTGCATTTACACATACCTACTACCTGTTATCAGTAAGGTGTTTCTTTCCAGTTCTTCTCGTTCGTTCCACGTCCTTAATATAGGAACTTGTTTTAAATGTACATCTATAGTTATATAATTAATAACTATAGATACTAACTACATTAATATCTATGTGTATTAAAAAAAATCGCACGGACGAGACTTGAACCGGCATTCACAGCGTTCCGTGCTGCTGCTATAACCAATTGACAGATAGATCACGTGTAGGACACGGTAGCTAAATTCGTTAGATCGGCAGCAGAGAATGCTGTGGATGCCGGTTCAATTTATCAAATCCCGCCCGTATCGTCTTTTTTTTAAATTTTAATAGATTTGTAATTTATTCTTTGTTATGTCAATAACATGTGAAAAATATGAAATATTACAAATAATACTACTAAAATATATTCTACTACATAAATATTAATTTAACTATTATATAAGTATACAGGGACAATGTATTTTCGGAATACTAACTAAGAGAAGAAAAATATTTTAGAATGTTCGATGTTTCGGACACTGTATCTCTTTAATGTTACAGACAACAACTTTACTTATAAAAATAGATATTATAAAACATATATCGTTACTGGCTTATTTACTAATCGTTTCGAAAATACTCTATGGTCATTTTTAGTCTGTATTTATGTACTTACTCCGCTACGCTATACTTATGCATATGACAGTGCGGACCAGTCTAGGAATTACGTAAGTACGCATCTATTGCATAAAAATAGGAACAGAACACAACCGGAGATTTAAACCAGAACTGTATCAAACATAGCATTAAAATATCCGTAATCAATCTAAAGGCTTACCGCAACATAACGACGTAATGATTATCGGAGGATTGCCCATAAAATGATATACATAACTGTGTTCGCTAGCGGGAACAAATAATAAAGTTACTTATTTCATTGACTGTGTTTATTGCATAAAAATACATATTTAAAACAATATTTGCGTATTGGAAAGTAAATATTGAGTTTCCGTGTTTGTTTTGATGAGATCAAAAACTAAGTCAAAAATGATTATAACTCGGTAGCTCAATTGGTTAGAGCAATAGCGCAGAACGCCGGTTCAAGTCCTGCCCGAGTCGAAGTTTTAAAAATTTGTTTTCGATTTTTAATCCAAAAATTAATAGGAATATTAAAAAAAGAATAAGATTTGTAACAAGTGCCTCACATCGGCTGATCGCCAACATAGGCACGTCTAACGGCCGGTCCCAATAACTTACTGTCAGTAAGACGACAGACGTGTTTGAGACTCGTATTGTCACCGATATATATTCCTAATATTCAAAGACAAGAAACAACGTATCTTGCTTAGATGTTATAATAATTTAATAAGTAGGATACATAGTTACTTTGGACAACCAAATTCGTTTAAATAAAACACTTTAGCGGTTTAAAACGCGATATATTAGTTAAACTTATTGAAATGATTTTTAACTTCGGCCCGACGTTTCGGCTGCTGCAAAATTTCCAAATAAGTTTAACGAATATATCGCGTTTTAAACCGTTAAAGTGTTTTATTTAAATGTGTACTACTCGCGTAAACTATAGACAGTATTCAACCAAATTCGTTTTCGTAAACCTCCTTATCTTTATGAATTTAAGTTGTTACTCACGACGTCGTTCTTGCGTCCCGTCGTTCTTGCAAGTTAATCTTAAAATATAAACATATAGTGTCGCGGACATTTTTTAAGATTCTTTAAAGAGCAATAAATCTTTAAAAATATTTTTGGTATCTTGAACCGTTTTTGCAGCGTACGGATTGGGAACCCTCTAAGGTGATGAACTCCCCCTGTTTTTTCAGCATTACTCGCTGCTTCTTCGGTCCTATCAGTCACATCGGGTGTTTTATAGCCTATAATCTTCCTAAATAGGTGGTTTAACCGAACTACTAGTCCACGAGATTAGCGCGTTCCAACATACAAGCAAACAAACAAACTCGTCAGCTTTATATATTAGTATAGATTATATGGCCGGGGTATTACTTACCATCGAGTGAACCTCCTATTTGACTGTCCATCTCTATCATACAAAAATTTTCATTTCCACACGTTATCGTCCAATTTTTTCAACCTTTATACATGCAACTCTCGCGCAATGTAATTTCAACCGTAACTTTAGGACATTTAGGTTCAATGCTTTGCAAAACGCTTATGAAATGAGCTGTTTGTTTATTTTGGTTTTTGACATTAGATAAAGATAAAAAAACTGTACTATACTAAAACCATTATTATTTAATTATATGTATGTTGTAAATTTAACATATATATATTCTATTAGAAAAGCTATCACTGATCACATAAACAGCGACGGTTCTATATTTTATGATAATTTCATGCAAAGTATTTTGCATTCGGTATCGCCAAAAACTAAATTATGTCCCTTGCTGAGTGTTATCTTAATCGAACGATTTTGAGTGGCTGGGAAAACAAAATACCGTTTAACAAATATACTTTGGGAATATACGAGTTTAAATTATCATCCTAGTTCGTATTTTGTTATAATATATACGAGATATGATCATAATAGCCTTTTATAGCCGATAGAAATAAGCTATGAAAGCTTTATTGTATCCAGTTGAGCAATATTTTTTGAAATGATCACTCGCATTCGACGATAGCGACCAAGAAGAAACGTTTTTGTCAAGCCATGTAAGCATATAAGATTTTATAAATGGAAAATCGATATTACCTTTGCAGTTGCGACTATTGACCGCCTCTGTCGCTAAATAGTTAAACGTGTGCCTAACATTACGCTAGGCGCGAGAGGTTCTGGTTCAAATCGCGGACAAACGATAAATTGTATCGATCGGGCAGGGCACAGAAGTCTAATCAACTAGTTGCTTTTAAATAAAACACTTTAACGGTTTAAAACGCGATATATTAGCTAAACTTATTTGGAAATGATTTTTAACTTCGGCCCGACGTTTCGGATGCTTTGCAGCAGCCGTGGTCACGGGGAGACTAAAAAGTTAAAAGTCATTTCTGAATAAGTTTAACTAATATATCGCGTTTTAAATCGTTAAAGTGTTTTATTTAAATGTGTACTACTCGCGTAAACTATAGACAGCTCAACTAGTTGCTTGTGAAAGAACCAAACAGTGGTACGGACACAGAAATGTGTTACGCTTTAAGTATTATTATATGTGTTCTTGGTATTTCCACTTATTGCATCGTCAGGTTACTTTATAAGCATTGCAATTTGTTTCCTAACTTTAGATTCACACAAATTTGAATATTAGGTAATATCCTATATCGAAACAGCAAATTGATTTATTGAATTACAGTGTAGTAACCATCAGTCATTCTAGCACGTGCTAACTGTGTATCTATAAATCAGTTAAAGCCAATCAGATAAGCATTTGTTTCAATAAGCAATATAAATAATGATGACCCGAAACAATAAAGCCACCGACATAGTCCTAGAGCTTCTACCAACTTTCATTTGAACATCTATTTCAACCTTATATTATTGTCATGTAGTTTTCAATTACAAAATTGTGTTAAAAAAATAAATATATCTTATCTAAAAGGCATCTATAATTTATTTTTACTACGATCCCACCATAGGAAGAGTCCAATTTAAAATAAGTTAACTGTATATATATTGCATTTGAAACCGTTAATAGAGTTTCATTTAAATTACAACAGACAATATTTAACAATTGATTATCTATTGTGCTGGATTGACGTAGTAGAAAAGCAATAAGCAAGTACTTTGATGGCTGATAGGGCCTTTCAAACTTTTTGTTATTTTGTTAGTGGAGAAATATGCATAAATAAAAACAAGCCAATTAAGAACTATTATTATAAAGAATACAGAAACACATTTTGGTTTCTTAACAAAAATCTTTTTTGATCGTATAATCTGCATTGATAAAAATATCAGATTAATAGTTATTTTATTTACAATATAACTTCGACAATATAACAACAGCACTTGTATAATATTATATTTAAATTGTTTATAATGCAAAAAAGTGAGCACGCTCCTCGACTATGCGTAGGCAGCGATGTGCCCAGTGGCCACAATAGGCTGGGCCATAAAATACACAACCAATAACTGTCTCTCAACACTTTGCTAACCACTTTATTGGTTAATATGACACTGTATTTACATAATTGCTTTTTGACTTTGACTATTCATCAATTCGTAAAACCACAATGACCATTGTCAAGATTATAGCCGTTCTGGCGCCACGGTCGTAAATATTTATGTCCATTGCTTCATTTGATTGATAGTACTTTTGTAACTGGTTTTTAACATTTTCGGTAAGTTAAATGTAAGGTAAGTTCAATTTAAAGACGGTAATTATTACGGTTATTTAAAGTAAAACATGTTTGGAACATCTTAGATAGTACTGACTATTAACGATATTTTCATAAAAAGAAAAGTAACATCATATTGTTGTTCTATTTATAATTATTATTAAATTTATCGCAAATCTAAAAGATAATTAAGGCTGCTAGACAGAGTAGCTGGAGTCATCCATAAAATACGACACACGTACTTTATGGATCTAATGTATCTAGAGGTACTAACCGCGTGATTTGAAATATTAATTAAACTAAAAAATATTTCCAACTGTACTGAATAACGAAATAAAACTAATTTCGGAACTGCTGTTTTAATTTAATAATTTTTCGATGTGAAATTGCAAAACATGTGACGTCACACTAGGGAGGCACAAAAAGTCAAGAAAATTCTTGTGACGTACTTATAATTTAACGTACGTAATTTTCGGTCACTGTGCTCTTGTCAACATTTTTGGACTATGAAAATATATATACGTACGAAGCTACTCTGCCTCTAGCAGCTTCGTATTTGTCTTCATTATAAAAAAACTACAGAAAGTGAAAAAGGTTATATAACCATAACAACTAAAGCGAATCAATAATTAACTCATCCGTAATAATTGCTCATTGGATATGAATATTTATGAAGAAACAGTATTTATAAAATTAAGGAAATTTCTAATTAACATATAAAGGGCGACCTATACTACTGGTTCGAATTGAAAAAATCTTTTGGGTTAGATAGAAAATTATCGAAGAAGGCGAATAAATCATCGCGCTGTAACTAATAGTAGCGAAGAAACAGCGGAAAATGTGCAAAAAATCGGGGAAATTATCATACTTTGTGGGATTCCCATCAAGGTTCGGAAATTCTCTTTAAATGATCTAAAAAATGTTCGTGACCTATATGTCTATAGTTTAAGATTACCTTGCAAGAACGACGGGACGCGACTGACGTGGGCAACAGCTTAAATTTGTAAGGATGAAGAGGAGGTTTGCAAAAACAAATTTAGATGCCCAAAACAATATAGAATAGTCTTCGCGGACTAAGTACTATTCGCGGATACTTTCGCTGACGCAGCTAGTGGTTCTTATAAGATTTTCGTGTCAAATATTTGTAACGGGCGAATATTCCGATATCGTATGCATAATTAATTCCTAGACGTACAGATTTCGAAAGTCTTAAGAGTGATAAATTTTCTCTTTTGAATGTTTTATGAAATATCCGAATTTACTGTATTCCATTAGCTGGCGAAATACTTATTAATGAGTTTTAGCACAGCGGGCGACGTCTGTGATTTACTTGTTAGATATTTTCAAGTGTCAATAAACTTCCGTATTTTTTAAGTGGGACGACATACATATTTAGCATATCGCAGAATTTTGCACCAGTTATGTGTGTTAAGATATTATGTATTGATTTTAGGAGAAAATCTTCTTTGCTTTATTAAATAACAATTTTTGAAGTCATTATTTGAGTCTAAAATCTAAAAACATTCTTTGGTTATTTTTTTAAGAAGAAAATCCTTTGCGATGGTATTGTTTGTATAAAAAAATTAAGTTGAAATAATTCACCAAGTGCGTCATATAATATATAAAAATATATGTATTTTTAAAAACCGTTTCTTGTTTCAGGTAAAAATATGACTATCTATTAATTGTCCAAAAATGATTTTTACAACAGTTTCTGTTTTAAAAATGACGGGCTGGTATCAGCGCCATCTCTTAGGGCACGACAAAACAAAAGAAGTGTGCTATTAACGTTATAGACGGCGTAAGATGGCGCTAGTTATTCTTCTGATTCTGGTGATTGATGCGACACTAAGTACAGCTGCACACGCAGAGATGGCGCTAGCTAACGTTACAAGATTCGCTACTGGGGATTTCTTTACTCTAACAGGTTAGTCGTGAAAAAATATATTCAAAGTAAAATTGAAAAAGTTTTAATAATAATATAGTTTAGGAGGAATTTCAAACAATTAATTATTGTTAATATTTAATGACTGTATAGAACATGTAGTAGTATGTGTATGTAGTCAACCGATACTGATGTGCTTCAACTTGAAAACCTTCTTATAGGTATGACACAAATGTATATTTTGTAAATAACTCTTACTTTACAGATTTGAGAATATCAAAGAATTATTTCACTTAGTAAATATAGTACACATTTAAATAAAACACTTTAAAATGCAAAAGTATCCGTTCATTTATTTTTAGCTAACTAAAAATACGAACTGACAGCCACTAAAGTTTGTCGAAAATGACTTTCTTTAGTTTTGGAGACTAGCACTTAATTCTGGTCGTTGCTCTATTTACACTACACCAACTATTAAACAAACCTGCCGTTTCGGGAAGAAAATAAGTAAATTAATATAGCGCGTTTTGAACCGTTAAAAGCGTTTTATTTATGATTCATAGCAGCTGATTAGAGAATTTTATGTTGCAGGCACTGACTGCGGTATGACCCGTTGCATGGAAGTATCACACGGGACCGCTCTGGCTACCATCGGGGGCGCAGGCTGCACGTGTCAATGTCGGGGGGATACGCCCGCCTTCAGAGAGGACCGTCGCATTTGCGTCAATCAAATTGACGGTTAGTTATTGATGTATTTATTCAAATTCTAGAAACGCGTGCGGAGTTAATTCAGTAACATAATTATGATACTTAATATAACACTTATCATGTTTGAAGCTTTAATATTTGTCATATGTTTGCACTTGATGGCACCATATAAATAAAATAAACGATCAATTTTAAATTGAAAAAAATATGCCAGTTCAAGTCCTGCCAGTCTCGTGTTTTTCAATCTAAAATCGATTTTTAACTTTTTAGTTTATCAATATTTATGACAAATGTATTATAAATAAATCACTAATCATTCGGGTTTTAAACCGTTTAAATTGTTAATGTGTCCTGCGACTTTATACAGACCATAAGACATAATAAAAGAAGCAAAAATTTAAAGAATAGGTAGTTTATTGTTTTGCGTTGTTTGTACAAGTTGCATACGTTACATACACGCATCCAACGTCGGGCCGTAGCTAAAACCCACATTTCAAACTAAGATGAACTAATGTACATCGCGTTTTAAACCGTTCAAGTTATTATTTAAATACATACATTGTTAAGAAATTTACAGATAAGTATCAAATATTATAAGTAAAAAAACAACCATGAATAACCGCCATTCATCGTTTCATTCATCGCCAACCGCCAAATATATATATCAATATATTATAACACATAAGTAAACGCCAAATCATCGAAATGAATAGAAAAATAACACATCTCTCAAAGAAAGTTGTAAGTAATCTTATTATTAATATACATGAGGAGGCGTAAAGGTCCAACGAACAAAGTAAGGTCAGCTTAACTCGCCTCAAATGATGGTTAAACATTGTCAATCTAGTAATTACTAGCCACCACAGATTGTTGGGCTGAAATTGCTACGTAGTCATAATAAGCAGAACGCTAAGGTTGTCGTGTCATGCTAGGAAATGTGGAGCTATTATAATTTGATGAACGTGAGTGAAATTCTTTCCTATGATATGCTATTCAGATGAATAATCTACGATATGTTTGGCAGATAATGACTTAACTTATCGGGGCTATTGGACTATTTCGAACGCATTTTTTACGGTAGGACAGGTCGTTAAAGGTGAGTCGGACGGAATTTCAATATTCCTACCACCCAATTCATATTCGGATTTTCAGACGAAGCCGATGTTGCAAAGAAATTACAAATTAATTAGAAAAATGTTGGACCCTATGGGTAACGCACCCACGATTCGTTGATTATCAGCCATACATTGTTACTATTATACCAACGCAATAAGTTTTTCTTTTGTAATTTTTTACACAATTAAAACTATCTTAATACCTTAAAAAAAATAGTAAGTATGATTTTTAATGCACAAAAAGACATAAGTACAGACTATGAAACACACCAAGGTTATTTTTTGACATTTCTGTTTTAAAAATAGAATAAGCACAGCTAACCTTAAAATAGTACTATTTAAACGTACAACAGATGCAAAATCTTTACAAATGCAAAAAGAGTTCGAAATTTAAACACAAACCATGACCATCGAGATTTTGCCTTTTCTTGCCTGATTTGCCTGATCTTGTGCCTATAATTAGGCGCGTAAATGCGATTTATAATCTATGCAATTTTTCTTTTTCTTTTACAGAATGTCCAATGGCCAGCTTCGGCCGCGGTTCCACAAAGCCGCAAATACCTTTCGTCTTTCTTCCACTGAAAGGGCAAATAATTTATCCCTCAAAAGAAATTGTTTTTACAGGTAAACAACATTTAATTGTTGTAACTGTTAATAACCTTAAACCAGACTGAGCTTTTAATTACGAAATATCTTGTTTTACATGCCATTAACATAAGTGGCCCGGAATTTATTGAGTCATATAAATTATTTGGTGTCATGTGTACTAAAAACTATATATGAGTATATAACAATATTGTTCGATTGTTTAATTAAAAATTAAAATGTTTTTAGATGTTGAAGATGCCATATGCGCAGTGACAAGTGCGCAGTATCTTTCTTCCTCTGGTTGGGTGACTCTTCGCGATTTACTTGACAACGATGTACCTTTTGGTCTCTACAGAGATGAAGGGAGCACTTATCTTCAAGTAAGTAGTAATTTATATATAGAAGATTTTTCACCTGTCCTTTTTATTACAAACGTGTAAATTCATTTTTTTAACATAATATTCTGGAAGACAAATTCCAACACTTGGTGGAAGGATCACCCAACCATATAACATCCAAACAAGATGCGCCGTCGACCTAGTTTGCTCTTGGATTATCGGAAAACCACAGAATGAAATCCACACTATTTAACATTACGCCTTATTTATTGGCGAGTTGTGATAAATTTATTAGAACCGTAGTTGTAAGCCATACATTTCTACCATTAGACCGTAGATTGTGAGCAACATTTGAATAGTGGCAAGTGCCTTTACTTGTATAAATTTGATAAAACATAATTGATTAGACTAATATTATATACAAAGATTATTTTCTGTTTTCTTAAACATCATATTCACCGCCCATGTTGATATAATCCAACTCGATTACCTACACTGATATGAAACCAAAATGGCCAAATTATCATCACATGTTTATTACATACGTTATCAAATATTATAAGTAATTAAAGTATTGATCGTTTACATATTCAGAAATATAAACTTCAATAAAGAAAGATTTTATCAAAGACGACGATATAATAAAGAGAACCAATAATAAGGAAAACATTGATACTAAAAACTAGATACGCTAAAATTCTTTCGCGCAAAACGACACGGATTATTTTGTTTAGAATGTCCTTTCTACAGTTATAAAGTATCGCAAACATTTTTGTAAGTTTATTTATGATATTATGTGGAAACAACATATATGGATTTAAGATCGTTGACCAATTTTGTTTATGTTTAAAATACATTAAACACCGCATTAGGCGTAAATAAGAAATAAGTATTTGACATAGACTAAAAATATAGATAATATTTTGTAATAAACAAATTAGAATTCTTTGTAAATTGTTAGGTATACTGTAAATTATTATTGTCGCATCCAGATTTTTCTTTCAAAATTTTAATTGAACACTCGACTATTCGGTTTAGTTATATCCAACTTGCAGTGAGCTCGTAAAATTTTTATCTCACCGGGAGTTAATACCGGTCCGTTTGACTTGCGTCCTTGCGGACATCATGACAATAAAAGATAATATAATTTTGTCCTTTTGGCTAAATCGTTTAAAAACAAAGCATGGTGGTCCTAATTTGTTGCTCGTCGTAAATGGTGTCCAAAAACTCGCAACTTACCCCCCAAGTTTTATAAGCGTTCTTGCTTTTCAAACAAGAGACTGTTACATTGGGGATATTAGATTGTTACATTTGGGGATTTAATATATCATTAAACGTACATAAAAATATTATTATCAAGTTTACATAAATTTTAGTTTGTTTTAATGATATTTCCATTTTTATGTTAAAAAATGTAAATCGGTCTGTTCCTTTAACATTAAAAAACACTTATGAAACAGCGTTTATGCGTAATAAAAATACACATAAAGGAGCCATATTCAATTATTCCATTAAAGTTATGTATTTATTATACTGTAAGTATTTGAGCTTCATTAAATGTTAGTTAAGATGTTATCCGCGAAAATCCGTTTTGGGCTTGAATGCAATTGAATATTATCAGGTGATTTTAATACGATTTAATGTGATACGGTGGATACCCGGTTCTTGTTCTAACGGTACACCGAAACTACCGATATGACATACGTAATGCTCGTCAGAAATAGCACTAGCTGTGTCAGCGGCTTCGTCCGCGTAGAATAGTTATTTTTGGCATCAAAGTTTGTTTTTGCAAATCTCCATCATAACTGTCATCCACGACGTATGTCGTCCCGTTATTCTTATCTTGAACCGTTTTGGCAGCGAACGCAACGGAAACCCACAAGGACAAATAATTTTACCCGGTTTTTTCCATATTTCTCGCTATTTCTTAACTCCTATTATCGTAGCGCGATGTTTATAAGCCTCCCTCGATTAAAACGAACACAAGAAAATTATGCAATTCAAACCAGTAGTTCCTGAGATTAGCGCGTTCAAACATACATACAGACAGACAAACAAACTCTTTAGCTTTATATATTAGTATAGATTATTAAGAAAAGGTATTTCCTATCAGAAACAAATTCTTAGAACGTCGCGTCTACCACCTATTGATGTTTTTTATTGAGATTCAATGACACTTGACTAATTTACTGTCTCGACTCTCAACACATGGCAACAAAATATTCGAGTTCAAGATGATATTATTATTAGCGCCTCAGTTTTGCTTGTAACAGGTGTAACGGTGTAAATATGTACGCTGCATTATAATCTATACGAATATTATCAAGCTGAACACTTTTGTTCGTTTGAATGCGGTAATCTCAGGAACTGCTGGTTCGAATTGAAAAATTATTATGTGTTGGTCGGACCGTTAGTTAGCTTTAGGCTATAAAACATCAGCCAATAGGAGCGGAGAAAAAGAGGAAAATGAAAAAACACAGGACATTTAAATAAAACACTTTAACGGTTTAAAACGCGATATATTAGTTAAACTTGGTCACGGGGAGACAGTCTCCCCGTGACCACGGCTGCTGCAAAGCATCCGAAACGTCGGGCCGAAGTTAAAAATCATTTTCAAATAAGTTTAACTAATATATCGCGTTTTAAACCGTTAAAGTGTTTTATTTAAATGTGTACTACTCGCGTAAACTATAGACAGTATTTAAACACAGGACAATTACTAATTTTCTTAAGAAAATGTTCGCGGCAATATATGTCTGTTAGTTAATGTCAATCTATTATATGTCTACAAAATTTAATGGTAATCAAATTTCGTAGAAATAATTCATATGGCACAAAAACGTTTGCCAGGTCAGTTAGCTTCTCCTATAAACTTTTTATAACAAACAAGTAAAAACATGAAGCCTCTGTTTTGAAATAGGTCATATTTTGAATGACACGCTTCCAATCCTCCAACCAATTATGCTATTATTGTTTTAAAAATCGCTTTATATTGTTTGTACTTTACGCGAGTAGTAGACATTTGAAATGAACACTTTTAATGGTTTAACATAAAATTATAATAAAATGGGAAATAAATTTAATTAAATTTAGTTTTAGTAGAGTCGAAATTGTTTCAAATTTATTTTTGATTTTTAAATTATATAGTGCGTTTTCAAACTTTTAATGGTTTAAAATGCGAAATAATTAACTTATTTTCGAAAACAAGATATATGTACATTATGTCTATGCTGTATATAAAAATATTTTTCAAATAAGTTTAACTAATATATATCGCGTTTCAAACCGTTAGTGTTTCATTTAAATACATTATTCTCTTTTTGTTGTGTTCTAAATGTTTGTGTTTGACAAATTATTTTAACCGTGTCCTCCTGTGACCACGTCTATTGCAAAACATACGTCGGGCCGTATTTAAAATTAATTGTATATAAGTTGATTAATTAACGTTTTAAACCGTTAAAAGTGTTCGTTTTAAAAATTGTTTGAATTTAAAAGAGTCGGTTTATTTGAAAAGCCTTACAGTTTGATTTCCTGCTTTTAAGGTGTTAAATGTGACACTCAGATGAATTCCTTGATAAGGTGCGGCTTCAAAGGACCAATTTGTGTAAACTGTCCGAATACTTAGCATTTAGATTCGCATGATGATAGCGAATGATGGATAACGCGAGTTCAGTATATATAATAAATGTGGGATTTTAGTAAATATCTTATAAAGAATCACAAATCTAAAATGCCGAAGTTCCCGTAGTCGGCAGCTATAGGTATTTCATTAAACAATTCTCTGTGCTAGTGATTTAGTCCGCAAATATTAGTCATCAAAATTTGTTTTTGCAAACCCCCCATCATCTGTAAAAATTATAGCTATTACCCACGACGTCGTCCGCGTCCCATGGTTTTTACAAGTTAATCTTAAAAGATAGACCTGTATTGTCGCGGTTATTTTATAGATCATATAAAGAGGAATCATTCCTTCATACATATTTTTTTAGTATCTTTGGCGCGCAACGGAAATCTTCGAAGATGAATATTTTTCCCGTTTCTTTTTCAACTTCTTCACTGTTTCTTCACAAGTCGCAGCACGATCTTTCATAGCCTATTATGCCTTCCTCAATAAATTAAAAGAAAAGTTTTCTATAATATATTATAACTTACACTTAAGTTTATGCTAAATATATTCCACACCATTAAACTAATAAGAAGTACACGGTAAAGAAAAAACAAAATTTAACGATTCTATTACGATATAAGCACTGTTTTGTTTAAAAGCATTTATGATTATGAGAGATTCTAATAGTATTCTGTTACGCAGTGGAAGGGGTCATCAGCGTTACACACGAGGCTAGAGGGCAGACTGGTGGCAACCCATGTCTTATGTTCAGCTCCTCCCCCAGCAAGACTTGCTACATCATGTGCTACCTTTCGTGTCGCTGGTGCTACTCACAACGCTCTACTTGGTAATCATAGTTTTAAGTCTATTAGATTTAGGAACTGTAAAAATGAAAGGATTTTTCCTCATCATAATTGTATAATAGTAAATATATATCAGGTTTTTAAGACGTTAAAGGTGATTAACTATTTTCGAAACTAAGTTTAAAGAAGTGGTCACTGTGAGACGCCTACTCATTTAAAAACATTTTAAACGTCGGGTCGTAGTTGAGATAAAATTTTTTTTTTAAATTTGTTTAACGTTTATATTTGTATTGTTATAATGTTTATTATACACTCGCATTAGATACAAGCATCGGCGTCTTTTCTTGTCGATGTTCTTTGTTGAACTAAATTCATTCACAATTTTCAGATGTACGATCAATACCATTCCACGCTGGCGAAACAGTAACCAGTGAGCCAGCTACGCAAAGTCGCGGCCTAAGCGTCCTTGAATCCCTAGCTATTGGAGTGTGCGTTCTCATGCTGGTCTTTATATACGCTGCTGGTATTATATTTTACATACACTACAAGCAAAAGCAGAGGAAGAAACCTAAAGATCCAGAAATGAATATATCTAACGCGATATCCAGTGAAAATGAATCAACTTTAGATTCAAGGATTAATATGGACAGTATGGTAAGTTACAAATGGTTCTTGATAAATTTGACTCACAGACATCAATAATTAATGTACCGATCATTACAGAGATTGAAAACAAATCCGCTAATGGATAGTATGAGAAATGATTATATGAACGATGCGGGACTGTCGGATGTCAGTGAACAAACTGAAGATACTATAGATTCGTCCCCACCTAACTATCACAGAGTACGTATGCATATATCAAAGAGTAATAAATTAAATGTATCTAATAAAAGTGTTGTTAATTGTAATAATATGTTCGTAAAGTTTCAGGAACCAAGTTCCAGTATCGTATCAGCTGTGGTGCATGCTAAAAGAAAGAAACCCACCCGCCCTACAATCAGAGCTACATCAACTCCTGAAAGACTGAATGAGAGATTGCACAGGCGATCGGCATCACCGGAAATGGAAAGAGCTCCACATTCCGATGTGTCAATTTTACATTGCAATATTGATAATAACGTGATAGACAATATTCCCCATACACATGTCACCAATGAGGAGCCAGTAATAAGGAGGAAACTTTACTTCAACCCTGTGTTCTTTGAGACAGACCATTTAAAGGTATCTCGATTTACGCTTTAGATTTATTTATGTTTTCCAAAGAAGTATTGTGTTTTAATGTGCAAATACGATTTTCAGAATCCACCCGCAGCCGCTGTGGACTTTTTAAATAAACTTCGCGAAGTGATGTCTATAGCTAAAGAAAAGATGACGTCAAAACGCTTTATACCAAACCTTTCTGATATAGCAGAAGAAGAATCATACCATACGATTGATTTAGGATGGGATATTCCTTGTGCCAAGCGTGGCAGAAGATTCAGCGCTATCAGTCTGAAAAGGGAGAATAGTAGGCGACAAATACATTGTGGTGGGTGTCCCGGTTGTGATAGTAGTGTTAGGGGACAAGGTGCTGCTAGTTTAATGCGATCTAATTCATGTAAAACTTGTGTTAGTGACGACTATAAACAAAAAATAGTTCAAAGGTGGTTAGAAGATGTTCCTTTACCGTCTGCAAATACGGCAAGACCAACCAGGGTTGCTAAAGTAAGTGGAACACCGAGAGTTATAGAGCCCAAGGGAAAAGAGGAAATGCGAATTAATCCAGCAGAACCATTGCGTAACGAGGACTCTGAAACATTAATAATATCAGAAGCGATACTAAAAGAATTAATATCGGAGCCTCAAGCTATTGAATCCAAAGATCACTCAATAAAAAATACAGAACCGAATGAAAGTAGCAATATAATCAATCCAAATTACGTTAATCACGAAAAACGGTCAGGATTGAATCACGCCACCCGAAAGGTCAGAAAAAGATTGCCACCTCCACCGCCGCCGCCAGTAACAGATTATACTCAAAATGAGGAAGAACCGGAACCAGTTTTGCCAGAAGTAAAAGAAAAAATGGAAGCTGTGATTCGTGAATTAAATAGATGTAAAAGAGTCAAACCGGACGATAAAGAAATATTACTTGAGGGGGCTGCTCCAAAAATAATTATTCCGGTAATTGCAGCTGATTCACAATATCCCAGTAATAATAACATTGTGGATGGTGTATACAAAAAAGAATTTTATATACAAAGAGATGTTGATATTGACTTTGACAGTTTGGAGCGAACGTCTAATAAACAAAGACGATTTTCTCTAGACTTCGCATCTGATTTACCAGAGCAAGATGATGTTATATGTCAGCAAAACTTAGAAAAATCTAGAGAAAGACTATCGCGTAGTTGGCGTGATTTAAAAAATGCAATTGACAACAATTTTTCATCCTTACAGCCAGCTCTTAATGTTTCCGAAATGAAGAAGCTAACTCTTACAAAAGATATTTTTCTTAATGGCAATGAACCTATTTACAATGATATTGATAATCCTGGGCCTCTGACTATTGAAGTACGTGGGTCTCCAGTAGGGGAATGTATACCTGAAAATGAGGATTTTGATCCGGACACACTCGATCGTAAACCAAAGAAACCTCATGAACCAGTGGAAACCAAGAAGTGTGTTGAAAAAATTTTACTCAAGTCTGGTGGAAGTTTTAAGAACAAAATAAACGTTCCTCAAGATCAAAAAGAAAAAACACCACCGGAAGCAGCTTTTACGCGAAAAATTGGTAGCTTAAGACAAATTTATGAAGCAAAAACTAGGGCTCACGATGAATCGTTTTATGAACGACGAGGTAGTATTTCGAGTGATTCTCAAAAGTTGAATAAATATGTTGAAAAGATAGATCTTTTGCATAGCGATCAAGGCAACTTAAAACCCCCACTACCATCAAAACAGAAAAATCATTCAGATTTACCTAAAACGTCGTCAACACGTAACAGCCCTCAAAGTGACCGCCATCAATCGTCTGAAGAACGAGACAGATTTCCACCTAGATCAGATAACAATTCACGAAAATCAGGAAGACGCTCAGTTAGAACTAGAACACGTAGACTCGATGTTAAAAAAACAAGTAAAACTGAAGATTCTGGGTACTTAAGTACCGATTCTAATGAATCCAAACGCCGAGCAAGATACCTAATGCAGTTAAAACCAAAGTTAACCCCCGACCTTATAGCAAAGCCAGTGCCGACACTTAGTAAGGGTTTGCAAATAGAATCAGACACAGATGAGCTAGAATCTCTATGCGACGGACGAAGTGAATCAGGTGGAGAGAGCGTCGAAACAGACTCCGTATTCTTCGGTAACTACAATGACTCCAAAAGAATATATGAAGAACTAGGCTTAGATGTGGAGAATAGAGAAAAGATAGCGCGTAGCCAAGAACAAATAGATTCGGGATTCGCGGGCGAAACGAACATTATACTAAGTGGGGACAGTGATTCTGAACATAAAAGTGTTATTTCGATAGTTACAGGGAGAGATGGTCGTACGTCAGTGACGTCTAATTCTACTTTAGACGGTCCGCCGTTCCCACAATGTGTTGAATGTTGATGAACAAAATATTTTTATGTAATATTAACGTGCTAATAAAGATTAAAGGAAGCCTCTACAATATAACACGTTGTCAAGGATTATGTAAGTCAAGTGTAAGAGGTTGTGAGTTCTCGGGAAAACATAACAGTTCGGTCGGACGAAGTCCGTGTGTATCTTCTGATGCTTTAGCCATTCGGTATCTATTGCTGGTAAAGGCGTCCACCAAACTTGAATCCAACGTTTTTGTGCTACCAGGTCTGTGGTCCTGGTAGATGTTCGTCCAGTTTACTCGTTACAGTTGTACGTCGTTACAGTTTACCTTAGTTTACTCTCAAGTGCCTTACTGCCTGTAAATAAAATTGATAGTAGGAGTAACATTATTGCGGTCCATGGCCCAAACGGGAATTGATACAGAAAGAACATTTGTTTTTAAACAAATTATGTAATATGTAGATAGAATTAATTCATTAAAAACTAAAATAATTTTAGGCCTTACCTCACCGACGTTTACCTCAGTTAGAATTAAGAACTGAAACTGTACATTGTATTGTAACTATTATTTCTGTAAGTGCTCTAAATAATTATTATTTAAATTAAGAAGTCTTATCTGTTCGTGTAAATATTTCATTGTATATTAACTAAGTTAGTATAATTAAAAGAAATTGTTAATTCGACGATAACTTGTAAATTATAAGACATGTTTGAACCGGCCGGTTGTGCAATTATTTTTGACTTAAATTTCCTTACGGTTGCTAATGAGGCTAAATTAGGTATTTAATGTTTTATTTGTACATAATAAGAAATTTGAGTTTACTATGGTGTTAGTGTTTGAAGATTTAAGACTAGCATTATCGACTTCGTTAGTATAAGTTTAATAAACGACTTTTAAATACTGGTTGTATACATTATTTCATCTTGAAGTCCTGCTTATATTGTTGTCATTTTTTTATATTTTTCTGAAACATGCCAAACTTAGTGTGAAAATCTGGATATTAATTGGTAGGAATAGGAACTCCGTCCAAGTCACGAACCACCACAGGCAAGTTTAATCGCGTTTCGGTTTCTGTGGATTTCCGAATATCCAACACAGAGCATCTTGTTTAAATGCTATACGCGTATATAGTGACCCCCGTGCTTGTCTGTCTTCCTCTCTCATTAAACTACCAGCGATTTGTAATACACGAGGTGAACAATTGGTAAATTAAACTAAAGCCCTTCGCAATAATTATTTAATTCGTATAATTGAACTCGAAAATTACGTCAAATTGCCGATATCAAGTCGTCGATTCTTAATTTTGTATTAATTGCGAGTACATGGGAGATAATTTCTAAGAATTCTTTTCTTTATGTTCAACTGTACAATTGAATACGAGGCTTGGGCCTTTGGATGACACATCTAAATTAACACAATGAGAGCATTATTTATAGTATCAGAAAACATATTTTAAATTCACATTCGATCACTTAACAGGGTTTAAATGTTGTCTGTAGTTTGCGAAAGTACTTAGCACTCAAATACTGTTTGTAGATTACGCGAGTAGTACACATTTAAATAAAACACTTTAACGGTTTAAAACGCGCTGTATAAAAATAGCGTAGTTAAAATAATTTTCAAAAAAGTTTAACTTATATATTATATCGTTTTGTAAGTTAAATTGTTTTATTTCGATACTTCGTACACATTTAATTAAAACACCTAACTGTTTTAAACGTTGGGTCATAGCTAAATGAAACAAAAATAAGACGAACTGATGTAACATATTAAGCGTTTTAAACCGTTAAAATAAAAGGATTTTAGTTATATAAACAATTTAATAAAAATGGGCGTAATTATCAATCACAAATCTAATACTGAAACAGACAAATAAGTATGTTTGTCTTATGTTCTACATACAGCAAACGGTATTTATCTATAAGATACGTAATGTTAATATTTTACTGTGTTTAACCTTACCGATTTTTTAAACTGCTTTAAGTAGTTATATTTTCCTAAAGTGCAGTACATTTTCCCTCCCATAAATGGTCTAAGACAGTTGAAACAATGTAATCAACGTTATAAGTTACAATTACAGTAGCACATCCCACTCTACAACTATTGGTGTAATTTCCTTCATGGAAAATGTCTATTGCGGGTATTAAAAACCGCAACGTTGCATGGGATTATTACAGCAGTGTGCATGGTTACATTATTATTGTTATTATACTATACAGTCTTGATAGCACAGTAGGAATAACCAGGAATTCGTTACGCGTCGGGAGACGTTACTGTGACCCCATTTCGCTAAAATTGTACTAAACTACATGAAATGCTATCTGCAGTTTACGCAATTAATACAGCATTATTCAATACATCGAAAGGAGATTTTTGTCCAGTATACAGTTAATGTGAAATCACTGCAATATTTTATGTAATAAGTTTATTATTTGAGAACTAATAATCAACGACATCAAAAGATCAGACAGACAAAAGAATAAAATAATAAGAAGTAAGACGAAAGTAATAGACCTAGTAAATAAAATTAGGCGACTGAATTAGAAATGGGCTGGGCACACAATTAGAGGAAAAGAGAAATGGAGTAAGAAAGTAACAGAATGGTATCCCAGGGAAGGGAAAAGGAAAAGAGATAGAAGGGAGTGGAAAAGGTTGGAGGAGGCCTTTGCCGATCGGCACACTTATGTTAAAATATTAAATTATTGTAGCCAGCCCACTAGCAACGTCACTCAAGCTAGTTTGAAATAGGTATATGTATTTTATGTGTTAATCTGACTAGTAAAATTATCCTATACTAAATTAAACCTACACTAATCCTTTACTTAATCATATTTACAAACATTATTATCTCCTAATCCTAACTCAATAAAAATATTTGGCGATCTTCTATCATGTTTGTTCTAAATATACATTTTTTACTCTTTTGAGTTAATATGCAGTAATTTCAAACAGAATGTCATTGGTAGCGTGGCCGAGCGGTCTAAGGCGCTGGTTTAAGGCACCAGTCTCTTCGGAGGCGTGGGTTCGAATCCCACCGCTGCCAGAATATTTTTTTGTTTTTTTTCTTTTTCTTTATCTGCATTTTCAACGACGAATACTTTATAGTGTCAATATACGCCGCACTTATATGTAATAATAAATAAATACATCATCTAGACATAAAAATCGTCTGCGGATATGTATTACGAAAAACCTATTCCCCAACAGCCGGGGTCTCGATGCTTGGGGGGGCAGTTACCTGATTATATATCGCGTTTTAAACCGGTCAAAGTGTTTTATTTAAATGTGTACCTACCACTCGCGCAAACTACAGACAATATATAGATAGGTATTATCTGTATAATAATTTTATCTTTCCTTATCTAGTAAAAAATTGATAGTTTATATCAATTTATGGTTCTGCGTTTAAGAAAATAAATATCCCCGTCCGAGTCTCCCCGTGACCACGGCTGCTGCAAAGCATCCGAAACGTCGGGGCGAGGTTTAAAATCATTGTCAAATAAGTTTAACTAATATATCGCGTTTAAAACCGTTAAAGTGTTTTATTTAAAACAAATATGTCAGTTCTTAGCCCCGTGTTATAGACTGTATTCTTTTTTTGTTTCATCATTCAAAACTAGGTCTAGTTCAATTTAGCGATTCTTGTTTAATTTAAACAAAAGCTTACATTGTTTAATGTACCCATATTATACCCATTGACCGTTTACATGTATACAAATTATAATTATATTCTTTACACTCACAATCAACCTCTCGGTATGAAATAAGCTGAATTTTAAATGATGTATTCAAACAGCAGGTATGTGAAGCTGTAATTAAATATTAATCAAACAGAAATTTCTCACACACTTAGCAGTTAGCGGGCTAACTGCTAAGTGCTGCATTGATAAGAGAATAATCCAATAAAAGCTTTGGTTTCATTAGATTTGGACATCAATCAATATTATAGTAGATGTACCTCCATTTTTATTTTACAAAGAGCGCTCTCAACTTAAATTTTTTTTTAAACAATTTATTTAAAAATTTAAAATACATTTGCAAATATCGCTATTTTCATTATAATACCATTTAATACACAGAATATCAAGAATTTGTATAAAGTTCCTATAGGTCAAAATTGTAGATATACGTATAATTTAGGTATAGGTTAGGTATTTTTGGATGATTTTTTAAAATATATTTTAATGATTTTATTACCATTAAACATGGTCTGTTCTTTATGCGAATAGGACACATTTAACGGTTTAAAACGCGCTAGACGTTAGCATAGTTTAGTTAAACTTTACCTTCACGTGAATAGGCTTGGTGCATCTGGTCGGGTCGTAGTTTAAACTTAGGTAAAAAGTTACCCCATCTCGTCTTAAACCGTTAAATATGCTGTATTTACCTTTATTAGCATTTTGGGATTTATAGTATATATGTATAAACGTTATATGTTCTTCGACAAACCAAGAACCCTAAAAATCGTGTAATAAGTACGTGATTCCTCTCTTGTTGGCTGATTACATTTCAATAGATGCATCTACCAAGCAATTACACCTTTTTGAGTCTCGATCAATGAAATGTAATTTATTCGTGTTACCAACCGTGCGTCTTGTACACTACATTTTATTCAATGTTACATCTACTACATACATTGATGTGGCGTATGTTAGAGGGAAATACATAAATCCAAATAGCAACTCATAAAGATATAATATGTAAAGATATTTTTGCTGTAGAAATCCCAGCAACGGCTTAAATCATTGATTGTTGATTTGTTCAATACATGACAAGATTCAAATGTCAAAAGAGAGAGAGACGAAAAAATTTATATCTATTAAAAATTCCTTGCTTAATAGAAGTTATTACTTTGCTCATGGAAAAGAAATCCATAGTGTACATATATATTATATTTATAAAAAAAAAAACAATATTTAAATAAAACACGGTTAACTGCTTAAAACTCGAATGACCGTGACCACAGCTTGTGTAAAGCATCCGAGAAGTCGGGCTGTAGCTAAAATTAAAAATAAGGTGGCTTCTATATTATTCGCGTTTTAAACCTTATTTTTTTATTTAGTATTGGTTCTTTCAGTATAAATATTAGTTGACTGTCAATTCAACGGCTGTTAATTTTTTTTATAAATATTTCAGTAGACTATATTACATTATGTAGTAGTAAAAACAGATCATACCTCAGGCATATAACATCTAAACAAGATGCACTGTCGGCCTATTTAGGCTATGGATATACGGAAATCCACAGACTGACTCCGAAACGCGATAAAACTTGCCGCCTTTTTTTTGGGGGGGTTCGATCTTCGACTTTCGATATTCCTACCATCCACTATATAGATATTAATAAAATACTGTCTATCGTTTACGCGAGTAGTACACATTTAAATAAAACACTTCAACATTACCACTTTATATCGAGTTTTAATTCGTTAAAGTGTTTTATTTAAATAGATATAGATATCCAGATTTCCAACACGTTACAGAAAAAATATTTCTGATTTAAAACGTGTTGGTCCCGTTGAAGGTCGATTCTACGATCCGTTGCCACCAGTCAAGCTTCCAAATGCATCTACCATGCATATCGTAAGTTATAAGCCTAGGTTTCTAAAGCGCGGTTTGAAAAAGGTTTAGTTCATCGCCCTTTGAGCACCTTCGTATCATAAATATTATTCCTACTTCCAATAAAAATACACTAGCACAAATTGATTTGAGCGTTAACGCATCCCCGTGCGATACAGTGATACAAGTACAGACGAGTGGAACAGGTGGCATTTATCCGCCACGCGTGGTACAGTCGAGTCCACTCGCGTATATCGACGGAACGGACGTTTTCCCGCGGCTAACGCGCGTGAGTTGTTAATCCGTTAACTTTCTTCTAAATTTAAATCCTGAAGTGATTCATGTGAAACTACTGTGTTTTTTTTTCGATAACATGAGTTCCGCTTCGGCGCTCTTATAATTAGTGCGGTAAAATTAGAGACATTTTGGTAAGTTCGAATTTTTTTTATTTAGACACTATAATATTTTTCATATGCATATAAATAAAAAATCTATTTAGATTTTTAAAAAATACCATACGGCCCGGATATGAACCGGCATCTACAGCGTCCCGTGATGTTTTTCTAACCAATTGAGCTACCGTGTACCATTCTTTTGTAGTTAGCGGTGTTATAGAGGAACGACTTGAAACTGCTTAAGCTCATAAATAATAATAAATTAATTTAAATCTTAGATAATACTTATATAAAAAGGCTTTTAATTTAATTTTATTAATTATACAATACATTTAACTTTAATAGTTATATATTGATTTCCTTTTAACGACAAATGTTTAAAACAATGAATATTTTAATTGTTTTGTTCTTGTAATGTAGAGCAATTTTTTTTTAATATTTCCGCTTCAGGCAGTTGATTTAACACGCTCCGTGATTTTGTGATTTTAAACAATAATTATTTGAAGTAGGTCGAGCTGATTACAAATTAACTTTTTTCTTTGGCCTTTTATGTGCCTACTGGTGTAAATAATATAATCATATCACGAAAAGAAAATGTATGAAACAGTCACAATATATCGCAAAAAGAGAAACCCTGTCAAGGCAAAATATGAACGTCTTTAACACCATTTCACTTCTATGAAGATGTCGAAGTTTTCGACTCTAAAACAAACTTCTTGAGTAATATAATATTTAATTAGTTACCTTGCTTTTTCTTAACGAGTTTTGTTTGTATGTATGTTTGAACTCGCTAATCTCAGGAACTTCGAGTCCCAAATGAAAAATTCTTGAGGAAGGCTATAGGCTATAAAGCCTCGACTAGTGAATATACAGCGAGAAATGTAAATTTTTTTGGAAAAATTATTCATCATTATGAGTTTCCCAGGCGTAGGCTGCAAAACGGTTCAAGATACCTAAAAAATATGTATCAAAGGATAATGCCTCTATAAATGATAAAAAAAGTCCGGAACGCTATATGTCTAACTTTTAAAATTAACTTGCAAGAACGACGGGAAGGAACGCGACCGACGTCGTAGGTAACAGATTAAGTTTATAAAGATTAAAGGCTTTGCAAAAACCTCTCGCGGACTAAGTCGCTGACACAGCTAGTAATAGATTTAATAGGAATAGTAATTGTACTCTAATTATAGTATCTGCTCTCAACATAATACTACATTTTGCACAGATTGGACACATAGCAAATACTCACGTTTAGTTAAACGAGTCTATCAAATGATAACTGCTATATTTTTAATCAGTATAAAACTATGCTAAATAGATTAAACATATTTATATACGAGCTACAAATGTTGTTTTTTGCAACAAATTATAATTCGTTATTCGAAAAAATAAAGATGATACGTTACCTGATTCAGTATCGTGCAATTAGTGATTCAAAGTTAGTAAAACGTATATAACGATGTTTCCCCGTGACCACGGCTGCTGCAAAGCATCCGAAACGTCGGGCCGAAGTAAAAATCATTTTCAAATAAGTTTAACTAATATATCGCGTTTTAAACCGTTAAAGTGTTTTATTTAAATATTAGCTTATTTCTTTTAAACCAATATACAATTTATAAAACACATTTAAAGCGATTTTGTATCCAGCCAAGACAAGATATCTACCATTTTGGTTTTGTTTAGATCAAATAAAAAAGTGACACAGTTTATACCATTGTTTGTAAATGCATAAAATTAGATTTCATTTATCACTAATAAACCAAGTTACAAACATCATGTGAAAATCAATACACGAAGCAGTTAGAAGATAATGTGAATGCTTCCGAAGATATTGTTCCGGTGTGTTCCCACAGTGCACAATAAAAACAAGCCCTCGATAAAAGTGCTTATAATTGACGCATACAATATAATATTATGTACATAATCAGTGATTGTGCATTGTTCGTGCAATCACCCGTGTGTTTACACTTATTAGATTTCCTTGTTGCTGTGGGATTTTGAAGAATAAGTTAACGACGATAAGTCTTCACAATTTAACATAAGTTAAAAAGCTTTATATGACGTAGTGGCTCCATTGATATAGTAAGACATTTTTTAACATTACCAATTAGCTCGGTGTGTTGTGGACGAGGGTTCTAGTGAAAATTTACTGTTCAAATAAAACGCGATATATTAGTTAAACTTATTTGAAAATCATTTTTAACTTCGAAACGTCGGGCCGAATATATCGCGTTTACAACCGTTAAAGTGTTTTATTTAAATGTGTAGGTACTACTCGCGTAAACTATAGACAGTATTTAGTGAGACAATAAAAACATGTGAAAATTATAATGATTCAAAAACTATAGTATGCTAAATCGGATACCTACACTCAAAAGTTAAATTTCTTTAATTGAATGTGTATGCATTTTATAACAAAATTATTATTAAAAAGACATCTAATTGGTGTTATAGAAGCAGTGGTAAAAATATAAATCATTTCAAAAAGACATGCTAACGATGAAAAGATTCTCTATTTGATAAAATATGACCAGGAAAATTTATTTTTTAATTTCAGCTCTTATAAAGAGAGGTTTTCTATTGCAATAACCTTTTCTCATGCTTGCTTGCAAATTTAAGCATTATTTTGACAAATTCCTTCGTTATAAACTTGCTGTCGGTAGAGCAGCTGCCGGCAATAGTTGCATGAAAAACCATATCTGTCGTGTATAGCGGCCAAATAAATTACTAAGTACGATCATATTTGTCGTGTAATTTAAAGATGGAACGATCTTCTACTGAGCAACATGGCTTGAACATAGAAATCTGTTCAGAGAAAAATGCACTTTGGCGCGTAAAAAACTATTGTTATTAGTTATTTGTTAAAGTAAAGTTAAAACTATACAAGCCTTAGCCGCAACGAGTCATTTAGGGCCTTACTTTTACACGTTCGTCCATCCGTGCCAATAAATCAATTAAAATATTTGTTTTTTTTTTTAATATCTGTTTGTTTAATCTATTTTTAACTATGAGAGGGTTAAACGAGGAAACTATTTCTACGTCTATATGGAAAGTAGAGAGACCAAACATTGCTCATCTAAATCAATAACTTAAACCATTAGAAAAATATATAAAAACGCCTGTATACTCGTAAGTAAAATAAACACGCTGATCTCATCATAAGACATATTTGATATTAACGGTAAGGGTGACGCCTTTAGGCGGTACCGTCAGTGGTAACGGTATGCAGACCCCCCTATTGGCTACTAACGCTGTACCTATCGCGATAAATTATTTGCTTTATAGCATGTGACAAGAGGACAGTAGACGTCGGCGTCGCGTAAAAGTTACCACCGCGGCGGTCTTGCGACCCGAGACGATTTTAAAATATATGTAACTATACAAAATTCAAGCTGTGTTAGCGACTTCGTCCGCGTAGAATAGTTATTTTGGGCTCTAAACATTTCTAATTATTTGGGTATCTTAAATACTTTCACATTTATCGCTGTATCTTCGCTTCGTATTAGTCACAGGGTATATTTTATAGCCTATAATAGCCTTCCTTGAGAATTTTTCAATTCAAACACGTAGTTTCTGAGATTAGCTCGTTCAAACATACCAACAAACAAACTCTTCAGCTTTATATATTAGTATAGATTTGCCGAGGACTCACATCTATAAATAAATTGCTCAAGAGCTGGCTAATACCACGTAGTAGTATTTACCACGTGGTTAATGGTTAAAAGTAGTCTAGGTTATATAAATTACGTTAACCACAAGAGCCCTGGGTTTGAGTCCTAGCGAAACGATTGTGCAGAGTACAGAAGTCTGATCAACTATTAAATATAATCGATCAGCACTTCACAAGAAGACACAAAATTGTGTTCGCCCCATAATCTGCGGAAAGCTCACAAAACCTTCAAATCGGATTTTTTTTCTCCAAGTGAAGTGTGTTTTATTAAATTTGGTAACATTGTGTTATTATTCTTATATACATTAGATATAATAAAGGATAACAACTTAGAAGACTTGTGTCTACATGTTTACGAACTACGAATCACTTAGACTTTATATGTATCCCTGAGTCTGAATAACAATTAATAGTCATACAAGAATTAAAAATATACAATTATGTTTCGTCAACTGAAAATCGTAGAAAAAGACTTCCAATTACACATATGTTTGAACACTCTCTGAAACACCAATTTTCTACGTAAGCAATAAATTCCTCCTCCCCCAAATTAAATATCTACTGTTATGTATGATTCACGCTCGCCTAAAAAACTTACAGCAACATTTCACAGTCAACGAACTTTCATAGCAGAAAAGTGAATTTGACTCAATTCGGCCGGAGCACTTTGCGCAACGCCCGTGAATATATTTAAATTATCATAAAAATTAAAACGATGCGCGCGCGCCGTTATTTTCGGATCCATACGTTACGATTCGGTAACGGTCAGTGGGATAACGGCAGGTGAGGCGGCATGCAATCCTGTAGCTAGCTTTTATGTGATTCGTTATGCTTTTATGATTCCTAAGTTAATCGAGCTCAGTTTTATATAGATCGTATCTCGAGTGGGTAACTAAAATTGCAGCGGATAAAGAAATCTTGATTCAGAGAGAAATTATCCGGAGCATACGGCGGTAATGAATGGTGAATTTAATCATTGATCTATACGCATAACGAGATGTGGGAAGCTTAAAACCGACCAAGCGCGTGTTTGATCATCGTACGATGTTCTATACCATAAACAATCTAAATTTCTATACACAAAACACTATCAACGTTTCAAAACGCGAAATATAGTTAAATTGTAATAGTTACGGCTCTACGTTTCGGATGCTTTGCAGTAGCCGTGGACACGGGGGAGTCGATTATTAATAAGTTACTGTATGTGTACTTCTCGCTGAAACTACTGACAATACAAAATTTCATAATGTTTTTTTAACGTTGTTGCCAATATTGGTAGGTATAGAGCGAAAAAAATCGCATCTGCCCCTTGTTTGTAAAAATTTTATCTTCTTAGCTTTACCTTTACCCTTAGGGCATTTTAGGGCAGAGCCCTAAAAAAAAACTAAAAAAATATGTGATAAGCTGAGTTGACATGTTTATACTAAATACAATACCTATCATACAAAACAAATTACATGAAATACCATTTCCCCTATGTGAGAAATAAAACAGACTCGCTTTTGTGTTCGTTTTTTATTAAAAATTACTCTGATTTCTGGGTTGATCGAAACTACATATTTCTGTTATGTATCGCTAGGAATAGGAGTCTCCCCGTGACCACGGCTGCTGTAAAGCATCCGAAACGTAGAGCCGTAACTATTACAATTTAACAAATATATTTCGCGTTTTAAACCGTTGAAAGTGTTTTATGTGTATAAAGTTAGATAGTCTAGCTTAGTTAGAAATAGTTCTCAAACAAGTTTAACTAAAATGTATCGCGTTTTAAACCGTTAAAGTGTTTTATTTAAATATCGCTAGGAATCGAAAGAAGAAAAGTAGTTTCCGGGAGATAAGTAAACCTATATACACAAGCTTTCATTTGTAAAATTTGTTGAGATCAAACTGTAAAATTTGTTGTTATATTGTCACATTACATTTTTCTTGAAAGTAACGTATACGGCAATAAACCAACAACATTGTGTCATAAATGCACTTTTGTAGTCTACATCATATATGTAACGAAAATATTAACTTGACAGTTAATTCTGAACCATAAAAAAGCTAACTGCTTTGTAACAGGTACAGGTAGGTAACGAGTACTAGCTTTCTCCCAAAGTCTGCTGGCGTGGAAAAATTACTTTCGGCAGGTAACATGTAATTTTTAGGAAATTGTCTTTTTTTATTAAATTTTGATTAAAATAGTTTTAACAGTCAAAGCATTTGTTTATAAATTTCAAGTAGAAGGTAATCGTTTTTACTTAGTTTTAGATTATAAGAGAATACACAAATAAATAAAACACTTTAAGGGTTTAAAACGCGATATATATCAATTAAACTTATTTGAAATGATTTTAGCCACGACTTTTTTTACTTTGCCGTCAGAGACACCCTCTATCTTTAGTTAGTTTTAAGCAGTTAAAGTGTTTTATTTAAATGTGTAGTACTCGCGTAAAGAACAAACAGTAGGTATTTAGCATGCACAATTTTTAAATTAATAAAACTTTTTTAATGTCAAGAAAACACAGCTTATATTATAGTGAGATTTGTGAAATAAGATTGATATTACAATTAAAAGTAGATTTTAATTTAAAAAATTTACGCCTCGGGCAGAACTTGAACCGGCATCAACTTGGACAGCGTTCCGTGCTGTTTTTCTTACCTATTGAGCTACCGTGACCTACATGTCATCGTGGATTTTTTTTTTCATATAATTTCAATCTTACCACTTTGTCTTAATTCATTAAAAGTATGTAAAATCGGTGATTATAAGAATTCACAACGCGGTGTTTTGTCTTTGCACATTTAAGGTAACAAAGTGTAATGTGGCAAAATATTTGTGTTTAACTGGCAACACTAATGTACCATCACGTCTCGTTGGCGGCAAAATGTCTGACTTCTTGAGCAGTTTGCATAATTTCATTTTCTTAGTATTTGTTTATTTATGTTTGTAAAGTACGGTCACACTTTCACATCGCACGATGCACGCTTATTAATTCATTTTATTTAATTATTGTAAATTATTTGCATATTTTTATTTCACTTCAATTTGAAGAGGAAATTAAATAAAAACGGAAACAATAGGAGTTAACTAATTCTTACTAACCCTTTTGACGTTTCTGTAGTAAAGTGTTAAAATTTTCAGATTTTGTTTAGAAATAATAGAATGCGTTTTAAGCAGTGTGTTTAACAAATGTATGTATTTAATTTTTACCACATGTAATCTACGACGCTTTACGTTTTTACAGAGGACATGGTTATATCTAGAGGTATTTTAAACTTCTGTCGTTATCTGTTCACATTTCTAATTAGAATTTGCTATCAAGATTGTTTGAGTCTTATCTTCGTTTGGTAATATTATTTTTGGACATTGATAGAATACTATAATAGTATAAATGAGTATATACTCTGAGTATATACCTACATATATTTAGTTTTCTATAATATTTTTTTTCTAGATAATAAGAATATTCGTTTAAACTTATAAATCATTAATCAATATTATATCATAAGATACAGGACTGTTTAGTTTCCCAAACAAAAAACAAACCAAACCTGTATTTAAGATTTACTAAGTATTTTGACTAGGGAAGTATAAATAAATAATTATATTATAATAATAATATAAGCCTTTATTTCGGATAGTATTTTTGATATTAGCATACAATTACAATATTTATGTTTTCGTTAATCGACAACCTTAATAAAAATAAATAAACTGCTTCTCTCAATCAATAGAAGTTAGAGAAACGTTAAAATCTGAAACAACATCGCACAATGCTAATATTTAACACCAACCGAATTAGAATGCGCCATTTTCCCAAACGAGTATGTTTATTTTGGGAGTTCAAGCGACACTTTACATACTAATAAGTAATTGAGATCCGGATTATTGGTCTGGACTCGAGAATAGAGCATTCGCACGTAGAATATATTTACCTCGCACACTTTGGTAACTACTAACTATAGATAGTCTTTGACGAAAAAGGATTAAAGAAATTTCACTAAACATTTCCCTGTGCTAATGTGCTGTTCTTTCGGCAACACTTTATGTGTCCGTTTCTGATAGATTAAAAAACTGTTTTTATGAGATTTGAACCCTGGATAAATCAAATAAGAAATAAATAATTGAATCCAACACATTATTACAATGAAAAGCAATCAAATTGACTTACATGACATCTGATTTAGATGTGTGAACCATTTTTGAACCAACCAGAACCTGCTTTTCCAACAGTTCGTAAACCGGGAGGAATTTCGGCTGACGAAAAATAATTTTTAAAATTATTAAGATAAATGTTGGCCCCGTTAGGAGTCGAACCCGTTGCTTATTAGCTACACAATGCTGGTCGATCCCAACCTGGCCAACTTTTCTGAAATATCTTGGACTTCATCTGGAAATCAGGATATTGAATGGGCGGTGGGAATATCCACAGATGAATAGCCGTGAAGTTTAATCGCGTTTAGTTTTCAGCACATCTTGTTTCAATGTTATATGGCTGGGATATTTAAGCTACCATCAGAAGAACCTCATGCTTCTTTGTCCTCCTCTATCATAAAAAAAATGGGCCAACAAGCCCACCAACGTTATTTATAGTTTTAGCTATCTAATAAATTTTGGTAGCAACCCAGAACTTGACAATGACAGACGTATTTACGCACATAAATCGTCATTACGCGGTAAGCATGGCTATTACGTGATATTAGATGTCTGTCGTGGCCTGGCGCCCTTCGCAGCAACTGTTTGCGGTTCCCGGAGGTTTCTGTGGGAATTGTGGCAACGTGGTTATTATTATCAGCCAGTTTGTATGAAAATAACCTTTTGCCAGACGCCCTTAGATGCTAATCAAAGAAGTCTTCGTAGATTAAGATTTTTAAAATGTACTTTATAATATTTAGTAGACAATAAGTTGAAAAATTCGACGATGAGGCTCGGTAGCTCAATTGGTAGAGCAACAGCACGGAAGACCGACGATGCCGGTTCAAGTCCTGCCCGAGTCGAATTTATTTTCGATGTTTAAATTATATAGTGCCTTTATGTGCAATAACATGTAAAAAATATTAAAGTTTTCAAATACTTACCTGTATTTCATCTGAAATAGAGACATAAAAATGTGTCAGCTCCTTCAATAAAAGTAATGGGACTTCGTTGTCTATGCTATATATTTTGAACATATCCTTGTTTTTCGGTCTGAAGAATTATAATTCTTCGAGCAATCAAGGAGCTAATATTTCCTGATGATGCCGTCCGCTCGTGTTGGCGGAACGAGACGACCTCTTCTCGCTCACGTCGGCCGAACAGCCCGAAAAACAATGATATGCTGAACGATGGCCGTGAAAGCCTTATACAATTTATATATTTGTAGTAATGACTAAGTCCGTCTTAATTAAATTAAAAACATTACGACTGCGCAAAAGACACATCTATAATTTTACAGCACTTAACATACATCAAAACTTCTAGAATGTTTATTCATACAATCATCACTCTATTGCGTAATAAGTTAACAATATTAAAAAGAAAGTGGCACTAATTATGACGGAAATAGGCGTAAGTGATATTTAAATACAGTCACTTCTAATTAATTTAATAACTTCATTAGAAAATCCTCCTATATTGAGCTACGTAACATGTTATTTACATATACGCTCGGGTTCGGATCTCTGTATAAAAAAAATTGTCAGGCAAATCTATGTTACTGATCAGTCGGGTTTTAAGGGCAGGAACTGTCAGATTCCCAAAGTGTTTCTTGATCAAAGGCCAGAGGGTAAAGAACACAATTCTTCTTAAATAAATTAGGATCAAATCCAACACACAGAAAACAGATAAAAATTCATCTTTTAGGAAAAAATTACGTATGAAAGAGTGATTGAAATAATCTAAAAGTGTACATCATAGTATATGCCTATCGACGTCGTGGATAACAGAACAGCTAAAATTGATTAGAATGAAAGTTTTACAAAACAAATTTAGATGTCCAAAACAACTATTTTGCACGGACCAAGTTGCTGGCGCATCTCGTACAAGATATAAATTATAAAACCTTTTCCTTCTAAAAAACCCATCAACGCGTCTTATCTTGGCAACCCCACGCTTCAGTGCTGTCCATCCTACCATAACGCACCACTCATAACCATATTCGGCTCTAAACTCACGAAGATAAAGGTGAAATAATTAATATTCTCATTAAAAACTCGCAATTACACCCTTTAAGTGAACGAACCTTACGCATATATTATTTGTTTAGTAACCTTAAGTGTGCATTTAAATAAAACACTCTAACGGTTTAAAACGCGATATATTAGTTAAACTTATTTGAAACGTCGTGCCGAAGTTAAAAATCATTTTCAAATAAGTTTAACTAATATATCGCGTTTTAAACCGTTAAAGTGTTTTATTTGTGTACTAATGTTTAACCTTAAGTGCGTTGAATACCAATGCCTTCGTCGAAATGTTACGAATTGTCTGATCGGGTTTAACCGTGGTTTTGTAGACTTTCAAAACAAAGTAATCAGATCACAGATAAGATTGTAATGGAAAATTCTACAGATCCAAAAGAAGATGTTATAATTGTTGTCTATATAATAATATACCTGTTTTTTTTTTCAGATAGACATAGCACATAAGCACATCATGATGACATAAGGTAAGATTGTATATTCTAATGAAAAGGTTAATAAACAATTCTTAATTTAAAAATATACTGTGTTTGCATAGTAATTCTATGTTCTCGTATACGTTCCCGTATCTCGGTGTGTATTAATCCAGTTGACGTAGATATTAAAAACGGTTTTGTATTTTACGTGACTAACGTTAAATCGAACACGTTTTAACAGTATAAAACGCGAACGCTATCCGTTGATTATTTCTTAAGGACCATTATAAAAAAGCTTTACTGGTATTGTACGCGTTTTAAGCCATTAAAAGATTTATTAGCTTTTCATGAAATACCTAATTAATGTTATGCCGTATACTTTTTATTATATCTGTTTGATTAATTCTATAATTTAAATAAAACATTTTAACGGTTTAAAACGCAATATATTAGTTAAACTTATATGAAAAATATTTTTAACTTTGACCCGACGTTTCGGATGCTTTCGGATGCTCGGGGAGTCTCCCCGTGACCACGGCTGCTGCAGAAGTTAAAAATCATTTTCTAATAAGTTTAACTAATATATCGCGTTTAAAACCGTTAAAGTGTTTCATTTAAACGTGTACTACTCGCGTAAACTATAGAAAGTATTTAATACAACAAATTATAGTGTAATATTATTACTTCCTACTCCACTTGATTCTTGTGCTCCCTTCTTAGATGATCATCAAGGGTGGGAGATTGAATATGAGGAACTGGTTCCTGCTGGGGTAACACCTAGGACCGTAATGTGGTTCTTACGTCAATAACTTTAATAACAGGCAATCTATCAACCTCGGTGGTATCATCATATCCTTTGCTTGAAGGCTTTTTTGTGATGCATTTACTTAGTCGTACTAATACGATATAACAGTTTTTAGCGGTACTGTGAGATACATCGTATAATGTTATACCGTGAGTCTTTTTGCTATTTTTTGTTTGTGCGATATACATAATTACATAGTAACACCAAAAAAACCACTTATAACACGTACGTTACTAGTAATAAGAAGTGGTAATGGCCAGTGAAAACTACTAGATTAGTCCAAATTTTTCTCGTAGATGTGACCTTCAGTGTCGTTAAGCCTATAAGAAATTGAATCACTTATTTTTTAAGTAAATCTTGGTCACAATGGGTAATAAGTATTGGTTTATAATAATAATAAAACTTCATTGCACAAACAAATAAGATAGTAATATAGTAGTATTAAGTTGTTTTGATTTTAAAAGTAAGCTTAGGAAGTAAATAACAAATGAAACACGGAGAAGGACAATAAAACAGAAATTCCTATATCAAGTCTGTAGTCGATGCCAGTACGGAGTTCTACTTCGTAAGACGTCCGAAACGTCGCGTCGTGGTTAAAATAAATACAATATTTACAAGACTGTAATTTTAGCTACTTAACAAAGTTTAATGTCGTGTTTGATTTAAATGTATATATCATTGAAGTAAAGTCAAAGTAATCCAAGACTATCAAGTAAAAAATACTTAGTTCTAGTTACTGTGTCTTGATCACGACATAAGTATATTGTATAACTACAGGAAGAAATCTACAATGAGATAGCTCACATAAGTAGCATACTTGGACACCCATCAGTACACCACATTACGTTAACATACCTCAGAGCTGTATAAAACTGCAATAAACTTCCATTATCCGTCCACGCGACACACGCATATGTTTATTTAGCAAAACTAATCCTTAATGCTGCGAAATAAAGTTCAAAATAGGCTGTCAATGTTGTATGCGTGTAATCGAAAGGCGGCATGTGCCACGCGTATGTTTTTATCAACAACTGATGGAAGGGTTTTTTTTTTTTTTTTTTTTTTTTTAACTTTGGTTCTAATTTGGTTGAAAATGATACAGTAAAGTTTTAGGAACTTCGTGGTTGTTGCTATTTGATACAAACTATCCACGAAGTTCCTTTAAGCGCTAGGTTTTTATTTACAAATGATTCTATGAATAATACGTCGCTTAACCTAGAAGTTACAATTAAAAGGAAGCTATCTTTACAAAAGTTTGACAATTTATATAGAGTTACAAATGGTCTTATTTTTTAAAGGAATACAATGCTAACCTGTTTTTACTGTTTTATATGATGAGTTTGCAGAGGGCAAAATTATACAATATTGACTTATATGCTAAATAGTGAAAGCTATATTTATACAATGTAAAATTGAAATTAGGTGACAAAAGTGACTTAACAGAAATGATCTATGACGTGCAAGGAATACAATACAGAAGGGAACTATTGATAACTATTACAAATGTCCATGATAACATAGGTTTTGAAAGTTATAATTATACAATGTGAAAATTGAAATTAGATGACAATATGTGACTTAACAAGAAATGGTTTATGACATACAGGGAATATAATACAGCCGGGAACTATTGATACCTACTATAAATGTTCGCGTCTTAGTAACTTGATGGATGGGTTGTAATGATAATAGTAGAACAAGTATGTCATAAGGAAATACCTAACTTTATTGCATTGTTGCGATTCACAATTACTTTAGGAACGTGGTCATCGTCTATAGATCTTTAAACAGACAAAATAATCAAACAGTTTGTGATGAAGAGATTAAATTTACGATGATGTCATGGTTAATTCAATATGTTTATTTAAATGAAACACTTTAACGGTTTAAAACGCGATATATTAGTTAAACTTATTTGAAAATTATTTTTAACTTCGGTCCGACGTTTCGGAGGCTTTGCTGCAGCCGTGGCCACGGGGAGACAGGGTCTCATTCATTTAAATGTGTACTACTTACTCGCGTAAACTATAGACAGTATTCAATATGTTTATCTCATATACCTACCCACGTTTTTAAAAAAATAGTTATTTAAAGTAACCTTTTAATTAGTTTGTAACCTACTTGCTCCTCTGCATCTTTATAGATTCCCGTCGTTCTTGCAGGTTAATTTTAAAAAATAGGTGGGGTCATTTTTTTTATAATTTAAAGTGGAATCATTATTTTATACATATTTTTGGGCTTTCGCAGCGTTTGCTACAGAAACCCACGAAGATTTTGCCCGCTTTTTCTTCGCTCCTAGTTATTATAGCTATATGTGTTATAGCCTATAAGCTTCCTCAATAAATGCTCTAATTACTAAACACAAAAATATTTTTCGATTCAGTAGATCCTGAGATTAGCGCGATCAAACAAACAAACTCTTCAGATTTATATTTATAATAGCACTATCGTTAACTATGGATACAATAAATTTAATTCACGACAAAGAACCAGCCTTCTACGAACTACAAGTGACCTTCACGTCATGTCATCTCGTATGTTTTAATTCAAATGTCTCTTAGCTTCTCCGATAAATGGAATACAGGTTGAAAGGTCACTTTTTCTCCGCTGTATCTACTCAAACTCTTGTAATTGTTCCAGCATGATAATGAAATCTTGGTAACGGGTCTTTTGATTCTAGACGATAAATCAGCCGCTGCTTAGACTTAGCTATTTATGCACAAATAAGGTTTTTGCTAGCTTTTTGATTAAGATTGTTATTGGAACCTCATTGCCGGCCAGGCTCATTGATTAATGGTGTTTTCTTGTTCCGAGAAAATTACTTATTGATGTCCTTTACTCTAACCGTATTCCAGAAATGACCACATTCAATATCATCTGCTAAATGCAATTATACTTAAATTATTATAAGTATGAACATCAAACGTAATGTTAAACGCGCTAATGTCAGGAGCTAGGGGTTCGAATTTAAAAATTCTTTTTGTGTTAGTTAGAACATTTATTGAGGAAGGTTATAGGCTATAAAGACATCGCGCTGAATAATAAAAGCGAAGATACAGCCGGAAATGTGAACAAAACGGGCGAAATTTTCCATCTCTGTGGGCTTCTGATGCGTACGCTGCAAAAACGGTTCAAGATACCCAAAAAATGTGTCCGCGACTGTCTATTTTTAAGATTACGCCTTTTACATCTGTATACGATGTTTCTTGACTTAGATGGAAATGTATTATAAAATAGTATTCTTACCACCTATTTAATACCCAGATTGTCAGAAATTTGGAAGTCTTGTCTGTAAATAAAATGGGTCAATGAAAGGGACGAAGAAATATGTCTCCCTCACGTAGCTGAAACGTGATTTCTCATACAGGATATCTCTGTGGGTTTATTACAAGATTTGCAGACAGGATACCTAGGTAATTGTGTAACCAGTCGAGTTTCTCATGATAGCGATGATTATTCCCTCCTTATGGCGGTATGTGACAACTTAGAAACTATTTACAAAATTGGTACCTGTACGCACGCATACTGTAATAATACGAATTAGCTATGTAGAGAAAATGAACATCGTCTTACGTTACAGGAAGTGTACGCTATAAATAGAAATACGTAAGTTGTTATTGCTTAAAATTTTATAATCAACACTGTTAGCAAAGCGACTTCAATATATTAACCTTCAAATGTTACTGTTAAAAACAAAACACAGTAAAAATGTATCCAGAACACTTATCGCTTTTAATAATTACGCGAAAATCCATTTATAGTTAAAGAACTGGTGAATGGATCACTATGGTCGTGGGATCCAGTCTCGCCGATGTCATAGGGCATAGATTGTTTTTTAATGTGACAAAAGCTTGATCACATTTTCTGAAGCGAAGAAATAGTTTTGGTGTCTCTCTTCTTATACTTATATTATATAAGTGAAATCTTTAAACACCTTCGGCCTTATTACAAAAAAAATATTTAAACCAGAACTGCGGAGTCTCGGTTTAACTCCTTAACCATGGTCTAAATGAATCTAAGATAGTACCATAGTTAGTCAAATAAACCAGGGTTTAAACCAGGTCTGATAGTTAGTCTTTGTTTTGTGATAAGAGTTTTTAAGTGTAATTTCATGAGAAAGATTACATTATACGAATACATATATTAACTGCTGCAAAGCATTCGAAACTCGGCCTTCACTCATTTATTTTTTTCGTATAGAGGTGGACAGCCTAACATGGAGCGCTCTTGCCAATAACAGCTTTTCAGCTTTGGGTGTTCGGATCAACCAACTGAAACCAAAACACGATTATACTTCGCGGCCTCATCAATGGACGGTGGTTAGTGACGCGGGCGCAATTTCGATACCCCTATTAAACATCCATTTAATATCCACATTTCCACACGAAATCCAACGTTTAAAAAATATGATACTGTCTATAGTTTACGCGAGTAGTACACATTTAAATAAAACACTTTAACGGTTTCAAACGCGATATATTAGTTAAACTTATTTGAAAATGATTTTTAACTTCGGCCCGACGTTTCCGATGCTTTGCAGCAGCCGTGGTCACGGGGAGACTGTCTCCCCGTTTAACTAATATATCGCGTTTTAAACCGTTAAAGTGTTTTATTTAAAAAAATATATAATTTGATTAGAGATATGTTCGACCCGATGGGATCGAAACAATGACCCGTTGATTATTATTATTGTACCTTATTGTATCCGATAGGTAGATTTTTACCAAGGACAAAAAAAAACCGTGGGAAATATTGTTTGTCCATTTATGTTCCACGCTTCACGTGTATTACAATCATATCATTCATGATGAATGACATTTGATATGATAGTAAAACGGTCATTGTTTGCAGGAACTATTGACGGCTGTAGAGTTATATTTTTTAATTATAATGACTCGGGCGATACCGGTGAGGGTCAGAGGTGACGTCTTAAAGTTTCGAGTTGTATGACTGTATCAAAAACAAAGATGTCTCGTAACAATGGCTTATTGGTTTAGTGGCTTTGTCATATCAATCATGAGGTCGGGGGTTTGATCCCGGTTGTACACATGTAAATTATTTGAAGCATAGTATAATTGAATGTATGACTTAGCGTATACGGATATAGACATGGTGCGGATAAAGCTATTTTTTTGTTTTGGGTTTTGTATAACTATAAAGTGAAGGCCCGTTGCCCCCTCGTGGGGCATGGGGCGAAAACATTTCTGTGTCTGTTTCATTGATCCGTTCTTTTATCGGACAAGTTGTTGATGAGACTTCTGTGCCCTGCCCGACCGAAACAGTTTTTTTATGTTTCCCTGGGATTCGAACCCTCTAGCGCTCAACGCAATGCTAGGCAATACGTTTTACCATTTGGCTACAGAGGCGGTATAACGGTTGTATAACTATAACTACTAATAATATATACATAACTATAACTATATCTCCGATGGGGATAAATAAAATCAGTGCTAAGGCCAAAATAGGTCGACAACACATTTTGTTTAAATATTATATGCCTGAATTATTTCACCTTCATCAATTAACCCCATGATCTATCTTCCTCTATCAAAAAAAGCATATGTCCAGTCGTTCATCGGAAAAATACACGTTGAAAAATGTCTTTATAACGACTTGGAACACGATATGTATCCTAAATATTATATGTATGTAATTTAAATGCAAAACGATAGATATAAATTGATTAAATAAGTCTAGTCTCTGATATGAGAAATCCCGTTTCCCCCGAGGGGCATGGGGCAAATACATTTCTGTGTCCGCATCACTGATCGGTCTTATTTACAGATCAGACTGTTCTTTGCCCGACCGAAATAATCTAGTGATTTCCCCGGGATTCGAATCCAGGACCCCTCGTGCATAACGCAATACCTGGTAACACCTCTGTAACTAACAGAGGTCATTCACCTATCCTGATAGTGAAATATATGATCTGGCTTAAGTTTTAAACGATCTCGTTAATAAAGAACTCGTGTCATTCGTCAAAACAAATGTTTAGAGTCGTAAACGCTTCTAAATGTAAATACGTTCATACAAAATCTATTTTCGCTACAAAACAGCAGAGTCATCTTAATTCATTATTAGTGTCTGCAATAATAAATTCAATCGTCTATATGCGCTACAAAGTGTTGAGCTTGGATTAACGTTTAGTTGAAAGGTTGTTCATAAGTTTAGTTTTACAAGATCTTCTTTCTAAATAAAACGCCACGAGGAAACAGCCTCCCGTAACCACGGCTGCTGCAAAGCATCCGAAACGTTGGACTGTAGTTAAAAATAATTTTCAAAGAATAATTAATATCGCGTTTCAAACCGTTAAATTGTTTTATTTAAATGTGTACTACTTGCGTAAACTACAGAGTACTACCAGTTCCCGCGACTCCGTCGGCGTGCAATAGATATTTGGGCATTATACTTCTTTTATAATTATAGCTGTTACCCACGACGTCGTCCGCGAAGTAATATTAAAATATAGACATACAATGTCGCGGACATCTTTTTAAATCATTGAAAGAGGTACAAATATTTTTTTGGTTTCTTGACTCGTTTCCATAGCAACGCAAGCCCTCAAAGATGAGTATTTCCCCCCGTTTTTCATCATTTTCCATTGTTTTTTCGATTCTTTGGTCGCAACGTGTTGTTACATTTCCTATATAGCGATTTCGATCCTCGATTAATGCACTGACCAACCCAAAAATAATTTTCAATTAGAACCAGCAGTTCCTGAGATTAGCGCGTTCAAACAAACAAACTCTTCAGCTTTATATTATTATAGATTTGCCTTTACTTAGTTTATAGAGGAAATGTTCTCACAATACGAAATGTTGAATAATGTGGTATTGTTTGTTCTGTGGACATTTTCATTGACAACAGCCGTCAAGTATACTATTAAGATGACTGGTTATAATTAACTTTGAAGGAATTCGGAGAATAGAATTACTAGCACAATTTCTTATGTACCTAACTTCAACTAAAATAAAAACACAATCGTAAAACATTAATTTACTGAAGATTTAACAGTTGCACGTTATTTTTATTTTAGTTTTTACATAGATAATAGTCTACATTCTAAATTCAATTTTAGTGTTTAGATTTAAGTAGGAGATAGATAAACAAAATGGCGCTAAATATATATCTTTTATATTATATGTAACGCTATAAGCTAAACATTTGCATGAGAGAATAAATAAACACTGACAAAATGTTTTAGTGACTGATAACGTACAGCGGGTCGTAGATTCAAGTCCCGTGCATGTCGTATTTTCCAATCAAGCACTATGTTTGAACATACTTTTTTAATTTAAGTAAAACGGTATAAAACGCGATATATTTTAGTTAAACTTGTTTAAAAACTATTTTTAATTACGGCCCGACGTTTCTATGGATGCTTCGCAGCAGTCGTGGTCAAGGGGTGGACCGAAACGTCGGGGCAAAGTTAAAAATAATTTTCAAACAAATTTACCTAAAATATATCGCCTTTTAAACCGTTTAAATGTGTACTGCTTGCGTAAACTACAGACAGTATTTACTTTTTTTGAGTCTTATTAAAACACTATTTTTATTATCCACATAATTTTTTTGATCTACAACATACAACTAATTAACATTCGTAGAACATCTTAAAGAGTACACTTGCCTAACAAAAGTTAATTAGGTAAGAAATTAATGCCTAAGGTACAGGAAGCCCTAGGTAGGCTCATAACATGTTAAAGCCTTGAGAAAGATTCATCAATCAAGCGTAATAGATCAAAGGATAATGATCGCGCGCAAGTATTAACATTCGGTTTGTGTATAACAGTAGATAACACTATGTATTCTATACTAGCTGTGTCAGTGAATTCGTGCACGTAGAATAATTATTTTGGGCGTCAAAAGTTTTTTTGCCAACCTCCTCCTTACCATCGTTCGCGTTCCGTCGTTCTTGTGAGCCAATCTTAAAAGATAGTTACATACTACTTACGCACGCGAGTAGTACACATTTAAATAAAACACTTTAAAGGTTTAAAACGCGATATATTAGTTAAACTCATTTGAAAATTATTTTTAACTTCGGCCCGACCACGGATGCTTTGCAGCAGCCGTGGTCACGGGGAGGCGGTTTCGGTTTAAATCTGTGGATTTCCGAATATTTAAGCCAAAATAGCTGGATAGCGCGTCTTGTTTAGATGATACATTTACTTACTATTAAGTAAACTGCATGCATCCAAGAATCTAATACTAAATTCCCCCCTTAGTTTTATGTATTTAACCAGATGTACACAACATTTATAAGTGTTGTGTGCATTTTATACCAACTTAGTATAATCTGTGAACCAGCAAAGCTGAAGTTATTAGAAAACATAATCTTGGCGTCAGTCGACGTGTTCAATTAAATCTAATGAGTCCATCTCAATCTACGCTTAATATATACTAGAGAGAATTTGCGCCGAAGCGTTGATATAATATGATTAATGCATCTAACATAGTCATAGACTCGCGTATTACAAAAGTTGGCGCGATCAGAACGCTGATACAACTAGCGGATTTAACGGGCTTGTTGGTCTAATGGTAGCATTGTATCACTAATAACCAACGGGTCGTGGATTCGATCCCCAGGTCCAGTGTGTTTCTAATTTTCCAATTTATATTTTCATTAAAAAAATAAATATAAAGCTGCCTGCCAGCAACCGACGAAGCAAACGGAATGGTATACAATTATCTATTAAAACGTATTTAACTGGCTTAAAAAACTGATTACTATATAAAAGTACCTTTTCTCCAAATACTTGCATTATATTCTTCGAGATAAATCGAACTTGCTGTACTGGTCTGTTTAAGAAAAAAAAAACTTTGGCACGTGAAAACCTATTGTTATATATACTGTCTATAGTTTACACGAGTAGTACACATTCAAATAAGTGTTTTATTTAAAACCTATTGTCATTGGTTTTAAAGATCTGAAATTTACTACCTAGTTTTAATTCTTGCGAATTTTATGAGAACAAGCCTTGACCGCAACGAGGCATTGATGGACTTACTGCATACGTTTGCACACTTTTTTCTGCAGCTACAGTCGTAGTTATAAAAGCGTCCAAAAGGTCGTATTTACAAATAAATCAAATTAAATATTTTTCGTTTTAAACCGTTAACAGGTACTTTATTTATTACATGCTGTTTATTACTCCCAATGATTATTGTCACGGTATAGGATGGTATTTTTTTATAATTTCAGTGTTCATCGCGTTATCCTGAATCTCTTGGTGAATTGAATCAATTACCACATTCATTCCAATAAATCTACCTTTATTTACTTATAACACTTGTTAGTTAAGCACGATGCTACACCAACACTCCAGTCCCAAAATGGTAATATAGCAAAACACTTAACCCAAAACACCAACAATACAATATTTTCTTACACTGAAAAAGCTTAATAGCTTCAAAATAATAAACACTATTAGTAAAGGTGATTTGTTGAAGTTCGGTTATTCACTTGACTCGATCGGTGCCAGCGAGTTATAAATGTTATTTTAATAGCACGTGGAGGCTGAATTTGGATAACATAATTTGTACACTTGACACATATTTTCAAAATTACAGTAATAAAGACCGATTGATTGACTGATAAGTATCTAATTGCTCTAATGATACAATTTGTGAGAGCTTCTTAAATGGAAGGCCCTATGTAACGTTTCTTGAGGCTATAGTAATTATTGGAGATGCTGATCACGAGTCATAGGAAGCAATGAGCTTTAGACGCTAATGGTGATCGGTTATAAATAATTAACGTTCTTTCAACGGCGCGTGTCTTGTATTGTTATAAAGTACTATATAATGAAAATACTATCTGTAGTTTACACGTGCATTTGAATAAAAACACTTTAACGGTTTAAAAGTCAAATGTCATTAATTCATGTAGGTAAATAAGTACACTTAGGAACGTCACAAAACTAAAGAATCTAACTTTATATTTACTACAAGTTCTCCAATCAAGGGCGTACGAACGAGAAGAACTGGCAATAAACTCGCTGTCACTCCTTCTGTCGTCATTTTTCTTCAAGAGCGGGTTCCTCCACACTCCAAGCATTTTTATCATGTAAATATCGATTAACGTTATAATAACTCTTTCTTTCTAAGTAGTTAAGACGCAATAGAGATCGATTATTTTTACTTCGGCTCGTTTCGGCTGTTTTGCAGGAGCCTCCCTGTGAGCACGGCGGCGCTCCAAATAATTTTAACTAATATATATCGCGTTTTAAACCGTTAAAGTTTTTTATTCAAATACTATATAATGTATCTTTTACCTCTGAACTCTAAACTTTATCAGATCAGTAGCAATCCATAATCCGTCGAAATGTTCGTTTATTATTAAGAATTCAAACTAAAGGTATGCAGTAGCAATTGGACGTTGGTGTCATCAGCCATCTTAAGAACTTTTTTTCTTACTAACTAGCTGTACCTGCGACTTCGTCCGTATGGAATTATTTTGGGCATTGTGTTATTTATTTATTTTTGCAAACAACCTCCTCAGCTTTATGAATTAAGTACATAGCCTTACCTTAGTTACCCATGACATCGCCTGGGTGCTGTCGTACTTGCGAGTTAATTAGAAACATATACTGCCGAGAACATTTTTTTGTTAATTTAAAGAATTTAAAAATCGAAAATAGATTGAAAAAATTTTCGACTCGGGCAGGACTTGAACCGGCATCGCCAGCGTTCCGTGCTGTTGCTCTACCAATCGAGCTACCGAGTCAAAAAAAAATTCAATTTATTTTCGATTTTTAAATTGTATAGTGCCTTCATGTGGAATAACATGTAAAAAATAATATAATTTAAAGAAGTAAAATTCTTTTATACATAGTTTTTGTCTTGAACTGTTTTGGATGCAAACGATCATTTCAAAGATAAAAATTTTCTCCGGTTTTCCCCATTTCCTATGTTCAATTTCTCAGCCCCTATTGCTCGCAGTCTGATGATTTATAGCCTATCGCCTTCCTTCACTTCGAACAACTAGTTCCTGAAATTAGCGCGGTCATACAAACAAACTCATATTAGTATAGATATTATATTTTATAATGACAAACGCTTGTATCTAAGTAAATCGATTGAATCCCTTACAATTATGATCCCATTAGAGTAAAATTAATCGAATGATACAGTACACAACTATGTCATGTATATCATTATTGTATCTCGCAGCACGCGGTGCGGTAGCCGGCCTTAATGATATGTTCTGAGATAATGACATTTCTTACAAAGTAATGCTCACATATCGAGTTCAATGATTGTACATATTGATGTAATTGAATGCTTGTAACGTTTTAATGATCGAAACTGTGCCGTTACACTTGCGTTAGTGAGATATGTGGTTATTTGGAAGGAAATTATTGGAAGGCTTGACGATTAAATAGGTGGTAGGAATATAGAAATTCCGTCCGGGTCACGAACCACCGTCCACTGATGAAAAAGCCGTGAAGTTTAATCTCGAATATCTAAAGCCAAAATAGATCGACAGTGCATCTAGTTTAGAATAGTGTAAGGCGTAATTTGAACTTACGAAATAAGGATATACTAGCTATCCCCAAATATAGGCTCCATGAAATATCTAATTCATTTGTATGTATAATACATTGCCAGTCGAGATTTCAAATTTATCAATAAATATGTAAATTTAAGAAAGTTATAAAATTTAGATTGTCTCAAAAGGCGTATTATTGTCAGAACGATTTCTTTAATGACAAGACCGCCTGGCAATAATATGAATTGCTCCTTAGATTAATAAATTAACAACAATGTATTAGTTTATAAGACATATTTAAAAAAGCCGGACTGAGTTTCTTGGGTGTTCTTCTCAGTTATGTTGCTCTTTTGAACACTCTGTAAAATCACGAAGAACAAACAGACAAACAAAAAAAATTGACAAATCGAAATTATTTTTAAAATTTTGAAGAGAATAAAGAAAAAAAAATAAGATGATATATGGCTGGGGTGTTTCAACTCCCATCAAGTGATCGAGACCTCGTCAACGTAAGATATTGGGCATTGAAATTTGTTTTTACAAACCTTCTTCTCATCTTATAAATTTTAGCTGTTATGACGTCACCCGTGTCCCGTTGAACGCGAAATATTCAATCCATCTCCATATACCAACAACGACGAAACAGATGGCGCTAGCGTTCCAAAATTTGCCTATAACACTAGGAACGGCTTTCATCTTCAGCTTCCCCGTTACTATGGTTTCTGAAAAGCGTTAGAACCGTCGGGCCGTATTTAAAATAAATTATAAATAAGTTAACTATTACATTTCGCGGCTTGAACCGTTAAAAGTGATTTATTTAAATAATAAAACATTACATACATTAATTAAAATATAGCTATGATTTTAATGTAACGACTAACGAAGTGGAAATATATAATGATCATGAGGCTTCAAATACCGACTTACTAAAATATATCGGTCTAAATCAGAATATCTCCATCTAGTTTGACTTTGACAACTATGGTTTATGGACTGTGTTTAAGGATGTTCTATACAACTTATAATAAAAGTATAACTGAGAACGACTGCAGGAGATAAATTATATTAAAATCAAAATCATTATAAAAATATTCGCATTAAGGTAACACAAGAATTTGAAAGCTAATATAAGTAATAATGCAAAACTAGCTTTTGTCCGCGACTTTGCTTTCAAATGATTTAAATTTGTTTTTTGAACATATTTACTAAATAAATTAAATTAAAAATAAATAACGCAAATCGTTTATTAAATGTACCTATTTACAAATGATTGTCTTGTTCTTACGCTTAGAAACTGATTTTCCTTTGTTCAACGATATAACTCAACTAACCAGAGTTTAACACGTCACATACATTGAAGCGTGCTGAAATGAAAAGGGACCGGTTAATTAAACGGTGTTAATTCGATCGATTGACTTGAATTCCAGAATTCCGAGAGCAGTCGGACGACATAATGTTTTAGAATGCGTGTTCAATCGTATGTTATGGGGCTTTCAAACAGTGCGGGTGTTATCTAGTTTTATACAACGTCTTCAGTTTGAAGGTTACTTAAAACTGTGCTATATTAATTTCTTTTGTATATGTCAATCAAATTTAAGTTAGTACTGTATTTTTATTTTATTGCTGTAAATTCATAAAATATTTACTGTTAAGTTATTACATGTTGGTGATTTAATTCCTCCATACGTTTGCGGTCCAGGCCGAGGCCGATGCCCCCCTCGGGGCACCCTTGGTCTATCCCAAACGCCCGGTTAGTATTCGTGGTTCCGTCGGGACACAATACGAAATAGTAAAAAAAAAATCGTTTGCGGTCATGAGTAGACAAATGATAGTAGGTGACTCGAAAGTCATGTTAAATTTAGTTGGTAAGCTAACACCATATGTTTCCTCCTAAATGGTGCTTTAAAATCAATGTTATTTCTTTCTCTTCTCACTTATAAGGCAAAACTAAGTCCTCCACATTATCTGATGTCAATAAAAAAACTACTCTATCGTAGGTAATGACAATACTATGACATTATCAAGCAAAACTCATTGGCGAAAATATTATTTCGATACAAACGCCGACGCGTCTAGCACCTGCAATAAGTGACACAGCGGCGATGCGAACGTCGAGCTGAGTAAAGTTGAAATCGTCCGAATGTTCGCTTCGTTATCGCGCGGTCGGGCAGTTGGAAGGAGCCCTAAACCGATACGATACATTTTGCGATGCAATACAAAATCACGCGCGTCCACCCGTTACATGAAGATCACTAATGACGACACGTAACTAAACTCAAAAGCGAAACGAATTTATCAATAAAACGATCGATTTTGATATAGGACCGGTCCGTAAATGGTTATTTTCCATATTATATTGCTTCCAGGCAGAGATCGGACGCATTAGATAGAACAATCTTATGTTTGTGATTGAAAATATGGATCGTTCTGTTTATTTATGAGTACTGACTTCTGAGATTCATCGTGACTCGCTGCGTTTACAATAATACTAGCTGTGCCCCGGACTTCGTTCGCGTGGAATAGTTATTTTGTTTAACAGGTTTATAAATTGTTACCCACGTCGTCGTCAACGTCCCGTTGTTCCTGCGAGTTTATCTTAAAAGATATCATATACTGTCCAGCCAACACAAAAAAATCATTACGAACCTATAGTTTTTTGAGCTTAGCAAACAAACAAACACACAATTTTTTAGGTTTATAATAATAGTATAGATTAATAAAGGTAATGTTGTCCATGGTATATGGATATACCACCTTTATGTTGTAGGGGTTTTTACTTTTAGTCTAAAGTTTAAGTCTAAAAAGTTTATTCTTGTAGTCAATAGAAAACAAAAATGTGTGTTATTTACCTACATTTTAAGTTGACCCCAAGGAGTTTAGCATAAATAATAACGGTTTACCAATTGAGTTACAGACAGCTTGTTCTAATCGTAATTTCAATATCACCTTTTATATATATAAATGTTCTATATTTAAACAATGTGGATTTGTGTTTCCGGTCTATATACTATGCATAATTTACACAACTCTGCGTTGAACTATTTAATATTGACATTAGAAGCCAGACAGACTGGCGTCCTAACAAGTAAGAACACTCGCGATATATAGTTAGTAGTTAGGTAAAATAAATTTCGCGCCTTAAACCGTTAAAGTGTTTTATTTAAAAGTTCATGTATAAATCATTTTTAAAAACGTTTAACTAATATATTTCGCGTTTTAAAGATTAAAGTGTTTTATTTAGACATAATTATCATTTCATCAGAATCCAAACAACAAGTAGAATTATCAGGCCGAATAACTAGTACGGGTTTAACAAAATTTCGACTCGAACTAGATCATAGCATCTCAGTACAATTTCCCAGTAAACGCGATCTCGTAATTCTCGTTCCAAGTACCCGAATGCCTCTAAAACCTGTAAAAAAATAGCAGGTCAGCGTTTTAACGGCGACTGGGGTTCTGCTAACGATGGTCATTGTACAGTGTTTGACAAAACCGCGCTTGCGCATAATAGCATAAATGATACCGAGAAAGAACCTGTCCGTCCCCATTTACAAACATGACACGACAATACTTTTTGTAACGAATTATACAAAAGACTAATGTCTAGTTGTCCGGTGATCAGTGAAATTCTAATGTGCTTGTGTCAAATTTAATTCGGACTTCTTGTAATTGCGGTTTAAAAAGCTGTACATACATTGCATAGTGTATGTGGATTAATATTCTCATGCGACTTTTTATCACTGAACAATGAAATACTGTCTGTAGTTTACGCGTTTTACACATTTAAATAAAACGCTAAAACCGTTTAAAACGCGAAACATTAGTTAAAGTCATTAAAAAATGGTTAAAAACGCAAAATATATTACTTAAACTTATTTGAAAATTATTTTTACTACGGGGCGAAGTGTGAATGCTTTGCAGCAGCCGTGGTCACGGGGAGAATGAAGATACAATACTAGATAAATCAATAAATAAATCAACATAACTGCTTGTTTGCTTGGCTGGTGTAAAACGACCGAAATGTCAAATCGTAATAAAAACTTTTTATTTCACGTTTTAATTTTTTTTCTTGTTTGTGCAAGTAAATTTTAATTATTTTAGACAGACAAATGGAAAACCGTGTAAAATGTTTATGTAATGTGTGCTTTTTCGGCTTCTGTTACAGTTACAGAAGTTTCCTACATATTTTGTTTAGGTGTAACTTAAACAGACATAAATTTTATTTTTTACCTATATGAAGCTGAAGAGTTGGTTTGTTTGAACGCGCTAATCTCAAGAAGTACTGATTTGAATTGAATAATTCCTTTTGGTTTGGTTAGAGCTTTTATCTAGGAAGGCTTAAGGCTATAAAACTATGTGCAGCGACTAATAGGAGCAAAGAAACGGCGGAAAATGTGTAAAAAACGGGGAACATTATTTGTTTGTGGCTTTCCGATGCATAAACTGCGAACACGGTGAAAGATACCTAAAAAATATGTACAATTTTTTTCCCTTTAAATGACCTAAAAAAAATGTGTGCAACATATGTCTATATTTTAGAATTTACTTGCAAAAACGACGGAACGCGGAAGACGTCATGGCAGCTTAAATTTATAGAAGTGCGGGCGAAGTCGCTGACACAGCTAGTATTATAAAAGTATAAACACATTTGTAAACATTAATATTTTTCACATGTTATTGCACATGAAGGCACTATATAATTTAAAAATCGAAAATAAATTGAAAAAATTTTCGACTCGGGCAGGACTTGAACCGGCATCGTCAGCTTTCCACGAGAGCAACAGCACGGAAAGCTGACGATGCCGGTTCAAGTCCTGCCCGAGTCGAAAATTTTTTCAATTTATTTTCGATTTTTAAAGTATAAACACACTTATTATAAGGATATATTTTTTCTTAGCACTTACAATTACGAGTAAATGAAACATTAATCTTTGATTCCAAAGTCCGAACGAGAGGAACCGATAAAAATGACATCGTTGATTCTCAATGATCACAATGATTGGTTTCGCTTTTGGCAAATTTAATCATTGATATTGTATTGCTGATTCCTGATCACCTATTCAATAGTTAAATTTGTATAAGTTCATTATATTTGTAATTATTTGCGGTCATAGTCTCAATATTTACTATAAAAAAATTAATAAGATACCTACTACGAGTACCATTTGATAATTATGATTTGCTATTGTGTATACTTGTTTATATACAAAAACTAATAATTTCAAGTAAATCCGTGTTAAATTTGTTTAAGCCATGATGGGTCGACAATAGCAATTAATATCATTAAAAGTCAATATTAAAAAAAATATTCTTGGAATATTGAAACTTGAATCTGTGACCCTATCCATTATCCTCTTACATGGAAAATGTAAATTTATATGGTTCTTTGCATTTCAAATCTTTTGGTTTTTGTGATGTTCCCGACCTGAAGCTACACGATTCCTTTAGTAAAGTGGTTGAAAACAGTTATTGTTGGTAGTAGTACAACTCAACCTAAGAAACAATATTAGTACACTACTGTAGTAGCCAGCAAAAGAAGCATTGATGGACAAACGTAAGTCCATAATGCCTTGTGGTGGCCAAGACTCGTATAGTACTTTTATCAAATAATGCGTTAATATAGAACTGAGTAGTACAATTCAGAATTTTAAAACCAATGACGATGTTACAATAACAATAGTTTTTTAAGCGCCAAAATATTTTTTTTCACTTAACAGAATTCTAAGTGCAAGCCAGTTCGAATTTTAAATTAAACCTATGATGAGATACCTCTTTGTCGGCATGTTGCGGAGTCGAAGATCGTTCCATATTTAAATTACACGACAAATATAATTGTACATAGTAATTTCTTTGGCCCGCTATACACGACAGATATAGATTTTCATGCAACTATTGCAGTATTAACAAAATACACTATATTGTATGTATTATATACTATTCAATTTATACTTACTGACTGGTTAACAGTACAGTCGATAAATGTCGTGTCGTGTGTCGTTTACTAAGTCTGCTTCAGATTTTAATTTATTTGCACATTACTTACACCTAGACGAGGATAAAATGTAACACTTTAATATAGACAACGACACTTGACAATTTTTACGATTATTTACATAACGTGCGCTGAAGCAACTTATTCTTTGTTCTTATAATAATTTACCGTTCTCGTAGCTATGCACTCATATAAACATATCTACTTTTTATATAGATGTATACACAATGAATACCATTAACTTTTTATTCGAATAACACTTAAGTGTTGTCTATAGTTTACGCGAGGAGTACACATTTAAATTAAACCGTTTGAATGGTTTAAAATGCGCAATACTAGTTTCGGAAAAGTCAACATCGGGCCGTTTAAAATAAAAATAAGTTAAGAAATATATTTTGCTTTTTAAACTGATAAAAGTGTTTTATACAAATCTAATAACACTTACCTTATAACCTTAATAAGTATTATTCCAATATTTTAAATCTATTCTCTTGTTCACACAATTTTATAGATTATTTTTTGATCAAAAAATACTATAGATCGAATCCACGATCATGTTCGAAGTATGTATAAATAGACTAAACAAATTCGACGATGATCAGTGGCTGAATTCAAGTAAAAATTTATTAAAGGGATAGAAACGATAGCGAAGAATATTTATGTATTGCCTCTCTTATTATTTTGAGTACCTTTAACTAAAACCTTATATTATAAACAGTAATTATTTTATTGTTCAGGTAAAGAACTTCCTGGCAAGCCTATAAAATGTACATACGCTCCTGCAGATATTAATGTGTTAATTTATTACTAAATATTCGTATATTTTCCATAGCCAATTTACGGCTATCTTCATTACAATGTCACACTTTATTACTAAAACACCCTCCTTATAATTAGCTGTCACTTATTTTATTGACATCGATAACATTTATATTAGGACTACAATATCAATTTTTATCGATTTTTACTCTGTGGTAAAGACTGCTACAGACGCGGTACGTTTTGGACTCCTTCCAACACGGTTACGTCATTTTTTTGATTTAGAACAATTAACTGCAGCTGTAGATAAAATAACATTAAATGCTTATTAAAGTTTGCAGAATCAGACACAGATTAATTAAAAACTCTTGAACAAGTCTAATTATCAACAGGCTGTGGGTTCGTTTCCCACCGAGTTCATTACTTTTCTAATCAATTTTTAATTTTTCTGAACTTGAATTAAAATATAAATTTCTAAATTCCGTCTGAGTTACGAACTACACCACCACGTTTGATAGCCGTTTCGGTTACAGTCTGTGGCTTTCCGACTAACCAAAGCTAACACAGCACATCTTGTTTAGATTTGATATGGCTGGGGTATTACATCTGTCAAAAGCGAACCCCATGTATTTCTGTCCTCCTTAATAATATAGCATATAACCGTCATGACTTATTAGCAACTGTGTTGAAAATGTTATATTTTGTGTGTACCACTCGCGTGAACTACAGTCGACTAAACTAACACTAATATTTTTTTGTAGATTAGACATTTATAGACTCATTTTTAATAGTATTCATGTAATTTCATTAAAAAATTCGTCATAATAATCATGTTACTCCAAAAAATTCTTTTTGCAACAACAACAACAACATTTTTGGCATCTTTTTAAAATATGTTGTGTCTGCGCAGACCCTAATCATTTGCTATAAATTATAAGCTACCAGGACACTTTTAATCCTTCTTTTTATTAATTTGGCGACACGTTCGAGTGTAAATTCATTTATACAATGAGTTGCAGCGTACTTTATGCGCGATAATAAAATTTTACATCATTATAAGTAGTTTCCCAAATTAACACGTTTAATAAGTGTTAATAAACATTTTATGTTATTGTAACTGTATATTTGTCGCAGAAATAGAAATTATATAAGGGGCCTACAAGTGAACATTACTTACACGTAATTGTAAAAAATAATACTGTTATAACTAACTAGCTGTGTCAGTCACTTCGTCCGCGAGAATCTTTATTTCGGGCATCCAAATTCGTTTTATCCTTTCAAATTTGCTTTATAAACTGAAACTGTTATTTTTTAGATCATTTAAAAGGGTATCGTTCTCTCATAAATATTGTTTGGTTATCTTCAACCGTTTTTGCAGCATACGCCTCGGAAACCCATAATGATGATGTCATTTTGTCACATTTCTCGCTGTATCTTCGCTCCTATTAGTCTCACAACGGCGTTTTATAGATAATAACCTTCCTTGATAAATGCTCTAACCAACACTACAAGAATTTTCGAAATTGTCAAATCGAACAAGTAGTTCTTGAGATTAGCGTGTTCAAACAAACTCTTCAGCTTTATATATTAGTAGTATAGATAAAGTGCTACATATAAGATAAAAAATAGCGATAATAACGTACATTAAATTTGACAGTTACATATTTAACAATAATACGATCGGTTGTTTTTTTGGACGAAATTTTTTTGGATTTGATACACATCTCGCTCTGTTATACTGACCAACTTTATTTACAGGCACGACTACCATGTCCTGCTAGACCGAAACAATTCTATTGCTTATCTGGAAGTCAAACCGAGGACCCGAATCAGTACAACTGTTAGGATCATCTTTTATCACTAAATATTATTTTAATTTTAACATATATAAAAATTTCCCTTGTCACACAATAGTGTGCAAATTCTTCCAAAACAGTTGAACCGATTTTAATGAAATTTTGTACATACATTTTGTGTTTTCATTTGTCTTGTTTTATAAATTATGCAAAACAACGTTTGCCGGTTTAAATAGTTATCTTATTATTTATTTATTAAATACGGTCTGTAGTTTACGCGAGTAGTACCTATCCGACATTTCATGGGTCCTTGGATGTAGCTCTATTTGAAAAATGTTTCTTAAGAATTGTATTATTAATTATCTGTAGTTCACACGAGTTAAACAATTTTATCGGTTTAAAACGTGAGATATTATTTAGTACGACTTAGTTAAAAATAAATTGTAAATAAGCTAACTAATAAATAAATATATTTTAACATACTTTCAAAACACGAGATATATTTATATCATTTAACTACGGCCCAGTAGAAAATAAATTGTAAATAAGTTGAATACTATAATTTGCGTTTTACATTGTTAAAAGTGTTTTATTTAAAAGTATCGTATTCTTGTCGTGTTTCGTGTGAAACGAATATCATGCCGTGTAAATGAGTCATTCGTCACTTGTCAATAGTTCAGTTCCCGTCTGGTTCCCAGGCGAGTTCGCGCACATACGTGACTGTCTTCTCATTACGGCAATTTTACCATCATATCGACAGTAAGTTAATTTGACAGATAATTGTCTCTCACATTTTGTTTAGTGCATATGAAATTATTTACTTCTTCTAGGATATAGTTAAGAATATATGAACCTAATTATAATTAGTTATGTAATAAGTACAAGTTTTTGGTAAAATAAATAACACACTTGAATGTCTCAAAACGCGATATATACCTATTAGTTAAACTTATTTGAAAATTATTTTACCTACGGCCCGATCTCTCCCCGTGATCACGGCTGCTGAAAGCATCGGAAACGTCTGGTCATAGTTCTAAGTAAAATAATTTTCAAATAAGTTTAACTAATATATATCGCGTGGTTTATTTAAAGACTAGCTGTTGCGACTTCGTCCGCTAAGAATATTTATTATGGGCATCCAAATTCGTTTTTGCAAATCCTTTATAAACTTAAGCTTAACGTACCCACGACGTCAGTTGCGTCTCTTCCCGTCGTTCTTGCAAGCTAATCTTAAAAGATAGACTAGAGCGTCGAGGACTTTTTTTAGATCATTTTAAAGAGAAATCAATCTCTCATACAAATTTTTTTGGGTATCCTGAACTGTTATCGTACTGTGCGCAATGGAAACTCACAAGGATGGATTTTTCGACAATTCCGCTGTTTCTTTGCTTCTGTTGGTCGCAGCGTGATGTTTTATAAATGCTCTAAATATTTTTTTTATTCGAACCAGTAGTTCCTGAGCTTAGCCCGTTCAAACAAATTCTTCAGCATTATATATTAGTATAGATAGGAATGATACCACGAAATCTTAATACACAACTCAGCTACTGCGCTTCATGTTTTATCAACAGATATTCGAGTTATCCCACGAGAATTGTTCTCTATTTGTATTGAAAAACAATGCTGACATAGTTCAAGGTAATAATTACATTCCCATCACACAATTGAAGCAGTGGATAAATATTTGATTGACATTAAATATATCTATTCCCATGAGTCTCGATTGAGGTGATTACGCGGTAATTAAATTTTTGACATGTTATACCGAGGTTTTTGATATTTACTCTTGTGTTGGATTGAACGGCAAATATTCTCTATTCTCTTCTTCTATGTTTAAATAAAACACTTTAACGGTTTAAAACGCGAGATATATTAGTTAAGACCCTACCTCCCCGCCACCACGGTTGCTACAGAGCATACGAAACGTCGGGCCGAAGTTAAACATCATTTTCAAATAAGTTTACCTAATATATCGCGTTTTAAACCGTTAAAGTGTTTTATTTAAATGTGTACTACTCGCGTAAACTTTAGACAGTATTTCACATCAGTTTTGTCAAATGTTATTTATTTTATAGATAACATTTTTTCTTATTCGAAGTAAATGTTGTCGGTAAGCAACATCTTTACAGATTCCATACAATTAATGGATGACGATACAAAACTTCGAAAGCCATTAATTTCTACAAATAATGATTAATGGACTTAATTACACAGTGATCGGGCAATTATAAATGCTTTTTGCGCCTATAATTAATTACACAGCTTTATTGATTTTTTACTACATCATTCGCCAACAATCCCAATCTTGTATCAAAGGTTGCAACTCTAGGGTTCTTCTGAATATGATTTTGTGTTTCAGAGAGAAATATATGCTGTGATATAATATAGAGATAGAAAACAAACTTTTTAATTTAATAAAAAAGTAAAAACTAAATATTTAATAACATATTTTACATTTTTTACAAATTAATAAGTAATCATTTGGTAAAAGCGACTTACGTATTAACTTACTGACGAGGTAAGCAGCGATCTCTTCCAGACAACTCTAAGTACAGGAGTAAAAAAATAGTAAAATAACAGAAACAAAAAGCAAAAAAGACATCGCAAAGGTAACACAGGAAACGGGGGGAAAAACTCATTTAAGGAGTTAGAAATATCAAATAAAATAGAAAGTAGGTCGAATAAAGTAGAAATTATTAAGTAGTGTTTTCAGTACTAGATTAAAGAATAACATTACAACAGTATGAAGTTACCTCGCCATTAAGGATAAGTGTCTACTATAAGTAAACTTCCCTCATACGGATCCCTCTATAATTAATTTTATATCTCACTTGTCCATTCATTTTAATTATAATTTACACACCGATGAACGCTTTATAAACGCGTAGCCATATTGGTAAGTAGTAATTACGTCTTTTATTGTCGATCTATACCAAAAAGAATCTAATACAATGCGGTTTGGAAATACAACGCAATAGGTACTCGCTAAAACTTATACAAAAGATGGCAAACATAACGGTAGTGCTATATGAAATTTTGACATATACATACTCATGTTATAAAGCAATAGAAAAGCTTGCCTCAACACTTTAACGGCTTAAAATGCGATATATATTAGTTAAACGTATTTGTATATAAAGTATTTTAACTACGGTCCGACGTTTCGGATGCTTTGTAGCAGCCGTGGTCACGTGGAGACTAAAGATGGAGAAGACCAGTTTTGCCAAATATCAACTTCGACAGAACAGATGGCTCTAGCGTTGGAGTTTTTTACTTTGACGTCAGAGACTTTAACCAATATATATCGCGTTTTAAACCGTTAAAGTTTTTATTTAAATGTGTACTTTTCGTCTAAACTACAGACGGTATTTAAAAACTTGTGTGTCCATTTTTGAAAGCTTAGTTTTTCATGAGTATATATAGATTCTTATATGATCTTGGACTTTAACTAGTTAAATGTACCGCACGCGCATTAAAAGTAGGCAGCAATTTTATACTTTATGGAGATATTAAAACTAACTCATTAATATGAGGTGAGGATATTTTAAGTATCATCAAATAAGTGACATTACTTTTACGTCGACCGAATTCTTCGAATATCGCAAATACGGACCGTAAACTTTATGATCTTGGTTTTATATTAATGTTAATGTGTCGGGTCGTAGACCTACCTGCTAAGGTTTCAAGCGCAGAATTAGGTGTCAATTTAAATTCAAGTAATGTTCTTCTTTTCGAAAAACTTACTGACTGCTTACTGTTTTTTTACTTTCCTTGATAAAAAGTAGATTTTCAAATTTGTACCCTTGATATATATTTAAAGAAATATGTTTCAAATACAATACACGCTAATAGATAAAACTTTTCGTTTAAATGTATTTTTTTTCAAAAACAAATAATGAAAGGCTTTCTAAAACAACTTTGTCTTCCAAATAGCTCGTAAGGTTCTAGGTTTGATTCCGCTCGAACAGGGTGCAGAAGTATTTCATACTTCAAGTATATAAATTATTGTTTAAAAATAATTTCATTTGAATAAAACATTTTTAACGGTTTAAAGCAGGAAATATTCGATGAACAAAATCTAAAACGTCGGATAGAAACAAAAATAAATTAACTAATATATTTAGCCTTTTAAATCGTTAAAAGTGTGTCATATTTTTTTTTAATAAAATAAGATATATATCAGTTTTGGTTATAAATATCTAGACATATCAGTCTTATTATAACCACGCGGGAGGTTAACAAACAAACACCTAATGGACTTATGTCATACAAAATTTGATATACCTCCCGACGTGTTTCCCCAAGCAGAACTAATGATCTACTCGAATGGTAAAGCTTGCTTGAGACAGTTAGGTCGGCTTCGTCAATAAGACATGGGCAAATATTATGACAATCGAGCTGGGCTCCTGGGTCAGTTAGCTTAAGGTACACCTTTGGTAATGTAACGATTCCAGATTAAGTAATGGCCTATGCCCTATGGGGTCACAAATTGTATACAAATAAATTATTGAATTTTTATACACCTTAAATTCATCTCTCGCCTCTGTAGCCAAACGGTTAAACGCATTGCCTAGCATTGCGTTAAGCGCGAGAGGTCCTGGCTTCGAATCCCAGGGAAACATACAATTGTTTCGGTCGGGTAGGGCACAGAAGTCTTATCAACTACTTGCCTGTTAAAAGAACGGATCGGTGAAACGGACACAGAAATGTGTTCGCCCGATGCCCCACGAGGGGGATTTCACTTTTTTAAATTCATCTACCTTTCGATGTGAGATCTAAAAATTCAGATAATTATGTTACTTCAAGTTTCAAATCTACCACCCTACAACAATACTAGTATTATAAAACTGGACAGTTTGTTTGTTTGTTTGGACGCTTTTCGCAGGTTCAATAAAAAAAGGCTTTCCGGCTACAAAATATAACGCTAAAACGAAGAAACAGTGGAAAATGTGGGTAAGACCAGGAAAATTATTAGGGTTTCCGTTGCGTACGCGGCAAAAACGGTTCAAGATATCCAAAAAATATGTATCAAAGAATGATTCCTCTTTAAATGATCTAAAAATGTCCGCCAGTATAAGATTAACTTGCAAAAACGACGAAACGCGGGCGACGTCGTGGGTAACAGCTAGTAGTTCATAAGCGAACGAAATGAGTTGCGATTAGTGGTATTAGTATATTCCAGGACCATTTACTATCTGTTCTTGCAAATTTGCTCCCGATTCGCTCGATTTCGTAAAATTTATAGCCTAAAGCTTACCCTTGGTTCAGCATCAATGGGGGTCTTTAGACAGCGTAAATAACCATGTATATTATAGCGTTTTCGTTTCTCTCTTCATCTTTATTTGTGTACTTAAACAACTTATCTTTTTACTTGACTTTTCACTATATATTTTTGATGTGAAACATCTATAGCCGCACGTAAAACCGATTTCTAGCGTGGCGATGCATGCTGTGCCGAGGCGTGGCCACGCTATACGATGGTATATATATACAGTCTATATGCAGTAGTGTGTACGGTGTGGCGGCGCGGTTAATTTTTGTATTTAATGAAACTAAATGTTTATTCAATAAATAGTCATCGTTATCTGGAAAAAATCGTAATATTTTATTGATGTGAAACATCTATAGCCGCACGTAAAACCGATTTCTGGCGTGGCGACGCATGCCGTGGCGAGGCGTCGCCACGCTATACGATGGTATATATATACAGTCTATATGCAGTAGTGTGTACGGTGTGGCGGCGCGGTTAATTTTTGCATTTAATGAAAATAAATGTTTATTCAATAAATAGTCATCGTTATCTGGAAAAAATCGTAATATTTTATTTTATCATTATGACATATTTAGTTCCTATCACAATATGTTCTTTTCTGCACATTACTTTTACAAAATAATGGCGATGTTTCACATCTGCCAGGCGTCCCGTGACGGCTCACATTTTTTTTTATCATTATGACATATTTAGTTCCTATCACAATAATATCGCACCCCTAGATGAAAACATCACTAACTCAAAAAATACTTAAATTGAGTTAGTGGCGTTTTCAAAATCCCGCCATGAATACCTACACGGAGTTCAAACTCCGGTAACGCTAACTTCGACCGTTGAAAAAAAAATTCGAAAAAAATTAAATTAAAGAAAACACAACTAACTAAAAAAATTAGTTTTTTTTAAACTTTTGTGACAATAGCATTAAAAAGTAGGTCATTAAAAAGGCTCTAGAACTTTACCTATCATAATAATTATTAGTATACTCGATATCTTTAGTAAATACTCCGAAAACAGTTTTTAGTCATTTCTGAAAAAAACGTTTTTTTGAATTGCCGGAGTTTTCAACTAGGGGTGCGATATGTTCTTTTCTGCACATTACTTTTACAAAATAATGGCGATGTTTCACATCTGCCAGGCGTCCCGTGTTTTATGATATAAAAACAAATTCACAGTATTGTCCGTCGTTTTGTTGTGTTTGTGTCTTGGTTTTGATTAATTTTGATCGTGTAATACATTTGTTGTTTTTTAATTCTTTTAATAAAATAAAGTGAAATCCCGTTTCCCCCTTGTGGGGCGTGGGGCGAACACATTTCTGTGTCCGTTTCACTGATCCGCTCTTTTTAGGCAAGACGTTGGTCATACTTCTGTGCCCTACCCGACCGGAACAACTTTGTTCCCCTGGGATTTGATCCGCGGGACCTCTCACGCATGACGCAATGCTAGGCAATACGTTTAACCATTTGGCTACAGAGGGGCTCAGATCACAATTACTAATTAATTATTCATACAATAGATTCACTTAGCAGCACCTTGCGATTTGCGAATATCTTCGCACTTGTCGGTGTCGAGTTCTATATTTGAATTTTAAAACGTGCAATTCCTCACGTACCCACCGACTTAATGACAGACTAGCCTAGAGTCAAATTATTTAAAAATAGAATAGGATATATGCAGATTTAAAAGTCGTAAAGTGCATATCCAGTGTTTCGAATGTTCTAAGCAAAAGATCGCGAGCGTATCTTAATTTAATGTAAATAATATGTAAAATCTCGCCAGTTCCCATACATGGGGTGGACACATATTTGTGTCGGTTTTACTGATCTGTTTTATTTAAAGGCAATTAGTTGATCAGATTTCTGTGACCGACGATTTGTTGCTTCCACGGTATTCGAACCTAGGACCGCTTACCCCGGGAGGTCCTAGGCAACAAATTAAATTATTACCATTAGCTGCAGAGGAGAGCTCGATATTTAGAAGACTTTTGACTTTTGATATATAACTATAAATACCTTACATTATAGAAAAGAAAAACGTGGGGCCCCATATTTTTCTAATTCCAGTTAAAAAAAACTTTAGTAATAGTGAAATAACTTTAACAACTGTGCTTGAACACAACCATATATTTAGCGATTTATATTTCCGTTCTCCTAACTATGTGATCAAGTAAAATGACATTATCAACTGAAAACCGAACGAACTGTTTACGATGTAGTTTTGTTGGAGGTTTAATTAACCGGTAATAAAACTGACTATGGTAATTGAGAAATGGATTTATATTTTGATCTAATGACAGTATACGGAAAATGGTTTATTTTAATGAAATCTCGTTATATAAAACATTTCATTCGTATGACTGTCTATCATGTAATAAAAATTTCATTCAACTGTAATAGGTTAGTGTGACACATTTTTCAATATGTTATCTACTTACTCGTACTTATTATTTAAATAGTTGAAGTTTATGTTTTGTAATTTTCATATCCACAGATAAAAAATTGGAAAAATCTAAATATCCATTTTTCACAGTTAAGCCATGAAGTGTTAAGCTGCGATTCGGTTTTAATCCGTGGATTTCCAATTGTCCAAAGCTCTAATATTTCTATTGCGCGTCTAGTTTAGATTTTACGTACAGATAACTACATGGTTATCTGTCCTCATTAGAATAAAGTGAAGAATTTTTCCCAAAAACGATTCTTTTGAGTTAATCTTCAAAGATTATACTGTCCCAGACATATTTTTAATTTTAACATTATTAAAAAAAGAGCAATTCTTTTATTTATATTCCTTGGGTATCTTGAACCGTTTTTGCAGCGCACGCAACGGACACTCTCAAAGATCAATAATTTTTCCCGATTTTTTCACATTTTCTACTGATTCTTCGCTTCGATCGGTCACAACGTGATGTTTTATAGCCTTCAATAAAATGTATTAAAAAAAATTCAATTGGAACTAGTAGTTCCTACTCGGCCTACTCTTCAACTTTATAATATTGGTATAGATACTTTCCAATAGTTCATAACATACTATAACATACTTTCCAAGTAAAAAACAAGGAAGTGTTTGGCATCTATACGCTTCCCGTATTAATTTCTTGCTTATTAACTTAGTATGATAAATGGTATGCAAATGTATGGACCCGCTCAATAAGTATATAGACGAAGGATGCAAAAGACTCTTATTATAAAAATGAACAGTAGCTGTAAATACATACTTCCACGTGCAACAAGAAAATGCTATTAGGGATGGACTGAACGTTAGAACCGAACTTCGGCATTCGGCTCAAACGGAAGCTCTGTCCGTGTATTATTTTAGTCAGTATTTCGAAATTGATTTTGTTACCTAATTCGCGATTAATATATTAATATGTTTTATATTTTTCTGCGCATGATAAATCTAATCTTAACTCAACTCTATTTTGAATGACACCATGACACGAATCGTTTGGTATGCGGGTGGATGTAAATTCGAATCGATTTTAAATTTAGAAAATAAGAATAACAAAAACTGAACTCGATTAAACATTTGAAAACTTTAAATTTTTTACATGTTATTGCACATGAAGGCACTATATAATTTAAAAATCGAAAATAAATTGAAAAAAATTTCGACTCGGGCAGGACTTGACATTGCGCGAGAGGTACATGTATCAATAAGTTGAAAAAATTCGACGATGAGGTGTGCGATTAGAGCAACAGCACGGAACGCTGACGATGCCGGTTCAAGTCCTGCCCGAGTGGAAATTTTTTAATTTATTTCAGTTAAACATTGTCAAAGAATTGTTTAATTAACATTTTCACGCTTTGGTCTATGGATTTCCGTATACTCAAAGCCAAGAATAAGTCGACCGCGAATCTTGTTTAGATGCTATAAGACTGCACCATCAAGTGACCCCATATTTGTCTGTCCATCTCTATCTTAAAAAAACATATATATTATGTTTTAATTAAGGATTTTTAATAATAGATAAGCGTTGAGTAGATATCAATTTAAGTTAATTTTTTGTTCGATGTTCGGTTCCGGCGAAATTCGGTTAAACCTCTGAACGGAATTACAGTTCAGCCTTATTAAATGTACTAGTATTATGTAACGGCTTCTTGCTAATTACACACCCTGAAGCGACCGGAACCATTCCTGAACTGGAAAACCTTAACCCACTAATCATTAATCTTCATAAGAAGGGGACATTAGGAGCTGAGGATGGAGTAGAATTAACCAGTAGAACTGGTATTGACTACTATCGCCGCAAGCAAGAGTAAAGTGATGCAAATTAACATTCTGTGCCTCTAATTTTGTAAAGACTGTCTATATTAATGTAACATAATAATATGTGGTAATGGGACATAATATACTAGGAGGGTGAAATCCCGTTGGGCATGGGGCGACCATATTTTTGTGTCCGTTTCATTGGTAGGGTTAACAAGTATTGATCAGACTTCTGTGCCTAGCTCACGAAAGAATCTTTTATTTCCCCGGGATTCGAACCCAGGTCTTCTCACGCTTAACGCAATGCTAGGCAACGCGCTTAACGATATATAGCTATTGCATCGTAAAGAGTTTCTTTTATATTTCCAAAAAAAGAGCGTTCTGTTTGAGTTTAACATTAAAAATATTAATTATTTTCTAAAAACTACTATTACGGACGCCTTGTTTTCAAGATTAAAACCGTTAAAAGTGTTTTGCTTATAGACTGCCCATTCGTGTAAAGTGTAGACTCGTAGAAAGGAAACTTAACAGGTTATTTCGAGAAAAGTATATTAATATTTACTAATAATCTACTATTTGTTGATAATTTGTGCTAATTTTTCAAGTTTTTAATCTAATATTCGTAATTAAAAGTTTTATAACTTATAAAAACTAAAATTAATTCTACGTTAAACGTAAAGAAACACAAAAGACGAAACATTCTCACAATTAACGACCAGCGGCAACGCATAACCAACAAGACAATTAAATATGTAAAATACGGCAATATTTTTACTTCAGTTTGCAACACAATCCGCTGAAAGGCAGGCTCGTAGCGTTAGATGAAGAGCGTGTTGTTTCCCAACCTACAGAACCCGTCGAAATAAATCAAACCACAGATTCAAAATTAACAATCCGACTCCGCCGATGAATAGGATATTTGAGTTGCCCTCGATGCATTTCGCCACAAATTACCATTTCTCGGCTTAAAACGCTTCGCAAAATGCAATGACACACGCAAAGCCACCTACAACATCAAATAAACCCTGTGTGGGCATTGTGTTCCACAGTTTGCCTAATAACAATAGTCTATAGATATTTACAATTGTATAAGTTACATCATTTTAACGACCGCTGTTCGCTTGAGAATTGAGGTTATTTACAGCGCAGTGAGTATAGCGTGAACCTTTGAGTTATTTACCAAAAGAAAAACAACATTTTCAACATTTTCTATGTTGTTTTTCCTCATACAAACATTAATTGAAATTAAGATTGAAACAAATTTACGACACGGGCGGAACCGATTGAACTAGTATATCGTTTAAATAAAACACTTTAACGGTTTAAAACGCGATATATTAGTTAAACTTATTTGAAAATGATTTTTAACTTCGGCCCGACGTTTCGGATGCTTTGCAGCAGCCGTGGTCACGGGGTCACGTGGTAACTAATATATCGCGTTTTAAACCGTTAAAGTGTTTTATTTAAATGTGTAAAAGTCGCGTAAACTATAGACAGTATTTAGTATATCGTTACCAGTTAAAGCAACAGCGCGGAACGCTGTGGATGTCAGTTCAAGTCCCTCCTGTGTCTTTTTTTTTGCAATAACATATTATGTTATTGCAAAAAAAAGATATTATGATTTAATATTATGAAAAATATCAAAGATTTTATTCATAAATAGGTTAAGGATATAGTTGTCGTTTAAGACATTATCTAAAACTCTTTTTAACTGCTTTAATCCTCGAACTATATTAATAAATACTACCTTAATGAGTACTTATTAATTAATTAATACAATACAGAGCGTGACAGTTTATTTGAATTATTTTGTATATATATAAAATTAAAAGTTTGTATAAATGCGGGTAGTTTACACAATGTTTAAAAAGTAATGTTCGTGATATTCGATGAAGTCAGTCTAACACCTGGTCGGTTGTTTGTGGATTGTATAAAGGGGGGTGCGCTGTAAAGCGAAGGAGGCAGTTGCTCTTGAGAAATCGCACGGTAAACGTTGGTGGAACGTTGTTTGGAACATTGGAGGGTCCAGAATATCCTTAAAATCCTATATCTGTATTAATACCTATAATGCGAACGTTGGTTGAACGTTGGATGGTTCAGGTATGATGTACATTATTATATTGTAATAAATAGGTTGTGATATACTATGTACTTTTTTATTATATTGAATTGGCATCAATATATGTCAATTAAGTATCGTAACCTGGTGTAATATATAGGTAATATATAAATATCTTCAAAATGAATATATAATTGGGGTACCATTATTTGTTACATTCCTAGACGTTTTTATACAATAAATGTGTTGCCGTTATTATGGGGAATACGTTGCTTAACGAAAGCATCTTGTTTAACGAAATATAATAGCTTTTGACCCTATATCTTCTTGTTATTCTCCAATATCTATAATTGTAATCGATTAGTGTTTCTGTTATGTTTCTTTCTTAAAATAAATAAAAATAAAATAAATATCTCTAATATCTCATAAAAACCAATGCCTATAATTATATTTTAGGTCAGTCTCTTTAATAAAATCTAACAAGCGCGTATTTAACCGTTTAAAAGTGTTTTACTCAGTAAAGATAAATTTCTTGTTAAAGTTGTAGCTTCAAATACTTTAAAGCAGCACCTCGTTAGTGTAGAATAGATTATTTAACTAATAGATTTCGCGTTTTAAACCGTTCAAAAGGATTTTACCTAATGTAAAAGCAAGTGTAACCTTTCTAATAGAGAAAGTATTTACAGTGATTTTTGAAACGTAATTTACAATTTTCACTCTCACTTTAAATACGCGAAGATAACTATCATTCCAGCTTAACAGTCCATTAACAAATATAGGTTAACGGCATACAAACAATTATCTTACTGAACTTGGCAAACCATATTGAAATTCTAACGGACCCAGCGAGTATACAATAAATCACCATTTGTCTAAATCATGTTCTAGGTCCCTCATATTTGTCAGACAGACAGTCTTAAACGACTGGAGATAGGCCAATACGATTGATGAGTGGGGGGTCGTCTGGACCGACCGCAATGCACGTTTGTCCGTGTCATTACATAGAGAAACATTGTCACTTCAATTATATTTTGTTCCCAATTCGATGTTTGCTCGGAGTAAGCAAACACTACCAAATCCCGTCGAACGGGGAAACAGATTTACGAAGTGTCAACATGGCGCGTGCGTCGTTTTCGGGTTCTGGTTAGCGTATATTTTACTCATTTGAATTTCGAATTTAAGTTTTTGGGTTTCTTCATTTTAATAACATTATTGTAACGTCTAGCTATAGTTAAAATAGAATAACAATATGTTTATTAATATAATTAGCGTCCTAAATCGTTAAAAGTGAATTAATAATCTAGGTAATCATCGGGTGGTAGGAAGGTCACCGTCTACAGGAAAAGCTGTGAAGTTTAATGAGTCTCTGGATTTCCAAATATCAAAACACAGAATATCTCAACAGCGCATCAAGTTAGCCTCATGTTTCTCTGTCCTCTATGATAAAGAATACTCAGCGATGCTCTAGCCAACTGAGCTGCCGTGATCTACACATCAATGTAGAATTTCTTTAACATGCACATTTCGAGCTATTGTGTTATGTAATGTAACACGTGCAGTTAAATGTGAAGAATATAAAAAAAAATTAGAACCGTTAAAAGTCTTTTTAAAACTCGCAGAGGTAACCTAAATGCATTGCTTCGGTTCAGAGATACGAAAAAAATTATTTTCACACAATAGTCAGACAGACATATACTCCAAACAATAGTCAGACAGACATATACTACAAATAATAGTCAGGCAGCAAACTATCGTGTGTTCCCAAGCTTCGAACTTACTTCACGCTATGCTATTGCTAACAGCGTGACTATTGAACGAGCGTGATTAATTGAGGAGTTAGATGTTACTAAGTTAGTTCACAGCGCATCCAAGATTATCACTGCATTTGTTCAATTGCCCAGATTCTAGACAATGTGTTCGCTATAAAAAGTAAGCACCATTTTCGTTCGTAATTTTCTCATCGGTTCACAGAGGTTATCATCCCCATACAGAGAGGTAATAATGTGAACTGAGTGAAATCGAACCTAGGACAATGCCATTGAATTTTTGCGATGGCGTGCGAGCTTTCTCCGCCTCCATTATACTTTATTGAAGACAAGTGACTTGTACGCTCATTGATATGTCATCCAGCTATTTTTATAATACATACAGAGTCAAAATTGCTTGGCAGCAAATTTTCTATTGTGGAGAAACATGACATCTACACACAAACGACATAAGAGATTATGTTAACGCTATCACGTAACATTATGAGGTAGATTAGTAAATTTTTATAAAACACTACATTAGTGCGTACATCAAAATAAAATACTTTTAACGGTTTAAAACGTGAAATGTTTTAGTTACCCTATTTACAATCGGTCGCCGTAAAGCATCATAAACGTCGGGCTCTAGTTGCAATAAATTATTGTATGTAAGTTTGACAAAAACATTTCGCGTTTTAAACCGTTAAAAGTGTTTTATTTTGATGTACGTACTACTCGCGTAAACTACAGATTACTAGTTTGGATATGATTTGTGTTTTATATAAACATTATAATATAATTTGTAGCTCTTTCTTTTTTTATTGTTAAATTTCTTAGATTATATTATGCCGTGCTATTTAGACATTTCGCAATATTTAATACTAGCGCTAAAGTTTAATAAAAGCATTTTATCGATAGACATTAAATATAATCAATTAGCCAAATGACCATAATATATAACTTCCACACATAGTTTGTGTAAATCAAGCCAGTATTAAATTTCCACATTAAAGCTCATTAACACTTGTTTTTACTTAGGACAAATACATTCCTTATAAGTGTCCATTAGGGCGATAAAGATTGAGAAAAATATTGTTTAGTAACACGAAAGCATCTTTTAATATACCCTATATTTTCTTGTCTTTCAAAATCTATACTAATATATAAAGCTGAAGAGTTTGTCTGTTTGATGTTGTAGGCAGCTTAAATTTTAAAAGATCTAGATGTTTCCAAAATAAATTTGGATGTAATAAATATCTATTCTACGCGGACGAAATCGCTGACTCAGCTAGTAAATTATAAACATAGAGTAATGATATCTAATAATGATTTCTAAAGACAGACTTAAGATATTTGTCACAATATCTAAAGGCACGACTGTGTGTTCGTCCCATGCCCCACGGGGGAATCGGGCTTTTACTATAACACGCGTTGCCAACCTATTTGGGCTTTGGATATTCAAAAACCCACAGCTTTAACTACCTACAGATTAAACTTAACAGCTTCTCAGTCTGGTTCGTCACCACCAATTTGCCCGAATGGATTAGAGACATGTCGAAGCCAGTGGCGATCGAAGCCACAACCCGTTGATTATTAGCAATAAATTGCAACTAGCTCGTTAAACACTATTTTCTATCACGTGCCATTATCATATATTTTTTGCTTTTAATGTGTGAATTATTATTTTTTGATCTAAAAATTCATCGAGACCTAACAAAAATAACTCACCAATGAAGATCAGTCACAATATTTAATATCCACAAGTTAAATAAAACACTTTAACGGTTTAAAACGCGATATATTAGTTAAACTTATTTGAAAATGATTTTTAGCTTCGGCCCGACGTTACGGATGCTTTGCAGCAGCCGTGGTCACGGGAAGACCCGTCAAATCATTTTCAAATAAGTTTAACTAATATATCGCGTTTTAAACCGTTAAAGTGTTTTATTTAAATGTGTACTACTCGCGTAAACTATAGACAGTATCCACAAGTTAGTTCAAACACTGCGGTGCTAATGTTTAACAGTTGTAAAACACTACTCGTGCACTTATGAATATATTAACGGATCGTAAATATGGCGACTTTCTGAAATCTATCGTCGGACCTGTTATATTTACGCGAGTTGTACAAATGTTTCATATTAAACATCTATGACTATGCGCATTTGATTTTTATCTTTTTTCCTGTATGCTGTACTCAAACACTATTTGCTTAAGTAGATTTTGTTTGAAGAGAGGCTTACAGAGTACTCAAGTAAGTCTGTATTAAGTCCGAGTTATCGAGTGTAGTTCGAGACATATTTATTTGAACAAGACAAAGAAAGTTATTAACAAAAATAGATCATTTACTTAAGTAATCTTAACGTATGTATTCGAATCTGTATCATAGATACATAAACATAATATAAATTCTTTAATAAAACCTTTTTTAATGGTTTAAAATATATTAGTTAATTTATTTTAATTAGGGCTCGACAGTGACGTTTCGGATACATGGAGCACGGTCACAGGACGACACCGGGCCGTAGTCAACATAAATTCTAAATAAGTTAATTTATTTGCCGTTTTGTAAACTCGCGTAAACTACCGACAATAATTAATTGATGTTCTGTTAAGCTAAGGTTTGTTTTTAGGTGGTGAGAGAGATGTGGCAGCTAGCAGGCAACGATTACGGTGGGCGGGGGGCGGGGTAGCATGGCCGCGGTGCTGCTGCTGCTGGTGTCAGCAGCGGCCGCCGCCAGCCTCGGCGACCTCACCAGACGGGAAACCGGAGACGTCTTTACGCTTATTGGTATGTACTGTCTTTTAGAATTGGTACAGCTAGCTAATAAATCTTCATAAAATATCAAAGCCGACGTGGCGCTACGGTAATATATGGCCTATGAGGCATATATTACCTTACCGAAAATCAATCCAAATTTATTTTTTTGAATACTTAATTAATGTTGAGTAAATTGTATAAATAAATGTATCTTTAAAATAACTTTTTTTTTATGGATAAAACATTTGTATGAGTTAACTAAGGTTAACAAATTTAGTCTCCAATTTCTCTATATGTATAATAATAAATACATAACTACATCTATACTAATACAAATACAAATACAAATATTCTTTATTGTCACAAAACAAAACAACAAAAAAATTAATTACAAATTGATGGAAATTAAGCAAACGGCGACTTTATAGCTAAATAGCTATCTCTTCCAAGCAACCGTGATGGAAATGAAAACTACTAATATATAAAGCTAAAGAGTTTGTATGTTTGAACGCGCTAATCTCAGGAACTACGGGTTTGAATTGAAAAATTCTTGTTGGTTAACATTAACATAATCATCATTGTAGGTTTCTAATGCGTACGCTGCGAAAACGGTTTAAGATACCTACTCAAAAAATATGTATGAAGGATAATTATTGCTCTTTAAAAGATCTAAGTCCAAGACGAAGAACGACGAGACGCGGACGATGTTGTAAAGCTAAGTTTATAAAGATTGAGAGGTGGTTTGCAAAAACAATTTTTGGCATCCCTAAAATAACGATTCTACGCGGACGCAGTTGTTAACACAGCTAGCAGCTAAAGAGGCGTATTATTAACACTAATTCTATTTTTTATGCCCAGGTGACGAATGTGGTCCAGCGCAATGCGCAGAGCACGGAGCCGGTTTGACACAAGACATTACGTCTATTGCGGGCGGATGCGCTTGCGCATGTCCACAGCGCGCGCCGCTTTTCAGGGAGGATCGCGAGCTTTGCGTCGATGATCTGCCCGGTAATGATTATACTAATATAAATTGTAATATAAAATACTGTCTATAGTACACTTAAAAAATCACTTTGTTTAGAACGCAAAATATATTACTTACACTTTAGGTAAAAATAATTTGTAAATTAGTTTAACGAATATATTTCGCGGTTCAAACCGTTAAAGTGTTTTATTTAAATGTTTACTTCTAGTGAAAACTACAAACTTCAAGTATGAATTGATTAGACAAAAAAAAATTAGTAGCTAAATAATATATTTCAAGTTTTAAACCGTTAAAGTGTTGCTCAATCGCGTAAACTACAGACAGTATTTTATTACTTAAATTTGCTCCAACTACGCTACGATGTGACCAATTAAACTCGCCTGTCACTTAACCGCGTTACATTTCTTAGATAAAAATTGCAATCTCATTTAAGCCCGTTATAAAGATATCGATGCTTTGTGAAAGTTAATATTATTCACACTTTAGTTCCAACTGTATTGGCTAGATGCAAATATTGACATGTTTTACTTAAATCTGTCAAATCAGTCCATACCTACTGTCTGTAGTTTACCTTGTATCACACATTTTAAACATATACATTACTATACATTAAATATATTTCTGGTGAAGTAATTATGAAGTAAGTCTTTACTATACTAATATATAAAGCTGAAAAGTTTATTTGTTTGAATGAGCTAACCTCAGGAACTACTGGTTCGAATTGAACAATTATTTTTATCGCGAAAGCCTATGGGTTCACATTGCGGTGTGACTAATAGGAGCGAAGAAACAGCGGGAAATGTGTGAAAAACGGGGAGTATTATTCAACATTTTAGGGTTCCGCAGTTAAAACCGCTACCAAAAAAATGTATAAAGGACTGATTTAGTTTGTTACCTAAAAATGTCCGCGAAACTATATATCTATATTTTAAGATTAACTTGCAAGAACGACGGGACGAGCGTCGTCGTAGTTAAAACCTTAAATCTATACAGATGAAGAGGAGGCAAAAACTAATTTTGTTGCTCAAAATAAGTCGCTGACACATCTAGTGTCATATATTTACATCAAATAAATAGTATATAATCCTATTTATTTGGCACCTAAATAGATGTTGTTACATAAAAACATAAGACAGTAAAATACAACTTTAAGCTACAGGAATACGAATTATTAAAATAACGATGTAGCTTTAGCTATAATAATATTAAAAGCAATAAGGATGTGAAACCGTCAGGTGTATTAACCTTAGCTCGCGCTTAAATTCAAATAGAGCTTAAAATATTTCGTAATTATTTTAAGCTCACGACGACAAATACATTTCTTCAAGGATTTTTTTCTTTTTAAGCAAATATATAACATTTTTTTAATGATAGAGAGGGGATTGACACTCATATATTTTTGAAGGATGGCGTCATATATTTTATTGACGATAAGAATAATATTTTTTTATCTCCCTCCGTTAAATAACATTTTAGTTTGTATACATGTTTTCGATTTTACTTTTACCTTTTATCCAATTTCAAAAAGCAGAGTTTTTGAAGTGAAAAGACAATTTTGTATGTGTGTTTTTTACTTTTCAGAATGCGCCCTAGCAACTTTTGGAACTGGTAACGCCATACAGCGCATCCCTTTTGTATTTTTGCCAATGAAAGGGCAAATTATACATCCATCTAGAGAAATAACCTTCCAAGGTAGGACAAAAATACAGATTAACAAAGTAACGAAGTATACAATATTACCGAAATCTTACTTATACTGTGACGTCACAATTTTCAGATGTAAAAACACCGATCTGCGCAGTGTCAGGCGCGCAGTTTCTAACGACGAAAGGCTTTTTAGACCTCCGGAACACGATCGATGCTGACGTGCCATTTAGCTTGTTCAGAGATGAGGGTAGAACATTTTTGCAGGTACTATATTCTGTTCTACGAAATTTATTTAAATTCTGTTTTTAAATTTTCTGTGAACAAACCGTTATCTATTTTTTTAGCTGTTTATAGGTAAGTCATTACAAAATAATAGGATAGCTAAAATGATGTACCTATTGCAAAAATCTCCTGACATTCAGATTTAAATTTTTTTATGGTTTACCTAAAAACTTTACATGTTATCGCACATGATGACATTCACAGGACAGGACTTGAACCGACATCTATAGTGTTCCGTGCTGTTGCTCTAATCAATTGAGCTACTTGTGGTTTTTTTTTTCAACTCTCTTAGCACCGAACTCTGTGGATGTTATGGTCAGGAGCCCGTGTCGAAATTTTTTGATCTAAAATAGATTTTTAATTTACTTAAACAGTGGAGCGGTGATGATGATGTGCGCAGACGAATGTCCGGTCGGGTGATGGTTGTAAGATTGCTGTGTCGAGACGTGTCCACTACACCTGCATCACCACTTGACTTGCGAGGAGTATTTACCCCTTGCGTCGCATTTAGGGTGCAAGGAACACCGCCGAGACATGCAACTAGTAAGTAGAAGCTTTACAACCATTTGGAAGAATCTTAAATAAGCTTTGTTTACTGTAGGTAGGATATTAATAAAAAAGATATGAATTTGACGGGTTCGTTTGTCTAATGGTAGCAATATGGCTAATAATTAACGGGCCGTGGGTTCGACCTCCACCGGGTCAAACACGTTTCTAATTTTTTCAATTTATAATTTTGTAATAGTGGTAAGATTTAAATAAAACGGTTTAAAACGCGATATATTAGTTAGTTAAACTAATATATCGCGTTTTAAACCGTTAAAGTGTTTTATTTAAATGTGTACTACTCGCGTAAACTATAGATAGTGGTAAGAATATAGAAACTCCGTCCAGGTCACGAACCACTCCACAGATAAAAAAAGCCGTGAAGATTAATGGCCTATCGGTTTCTATCTGTGAATTTCCGAATATCCAAAGTCCAAATCCGTCGACAAAACATCTTGTTTAGATGCTATAGGCTGGGGTATATTACCTACCATTAAGTTAACTCCAGGCCATATCTGTCCTCCTATATCATAAAAAAAAATGTATAATAAATGCAATATCTATTACAGATATAACAGAAGTTCAGTTTACACCAACAGCACATACTGCAGAAAGTACCACATCGAACGGTCTCAGTGCCGGTGAATATGTAGCGATTGGTATCAGCTCGCTTCTCCTTGGACTTATTTACGTTGCTTCTGTCTTCCTTTATTTACATATACGAAAACGGCGAAGGATTGCGACAGAAGAAAGCACCCTTCAAAGAGTGAAAGAGTTGAAGAAAAGAGACGGAAAATTAACAGAGAGAGACATATTAAGAATTAATAATGAACGCATTCAGACATTGTCGAGTGCCATGGGACAAGATGATGGAATCATTAAAAAGAATCCACTTCTATCCGTTGGTAGATCGTTAACAGATAAAGCCAATTTCCCAAGTGATTCTGGAAGCAACCTTTCAGATTCCGAGGATATGCCGGAGAGCAGTATACATAGCGAAGATAACTTTTTTAACGTAAGTTATGACTCAATGTCTTTTTCATAAATAAATCATTAATTACTTTATTAATAATCAATATTTCCCACATTTCCAGAAGCGGACTACATCAGCGATCATACATCTTCGTAACGAAGATTTGAAAAATCCATTTGACAGTGTAGAGATCAATCACAGGGATGAATCTGGTATAGAACGCCTCCCAGACGAACATGTATCTATCGTCGAAACTATAGAGGACAGGGAGATAGCCCGACCCGTGGGCACAACGCGAAGAAAACTCTACTTCAATCCAGCTTACTTTGAACCTCATTACATGGCTGTATGTAATAATACATTTTAAGTAAACCAATTAAAAATTAGAAAGGATAAAATATAAATAATTCTTAATCGTTGCAGGACCCACCGGCAGCTGCAATAGAATTCCTATGTAAAATACGTGAAGTAATATCCATAGCTAAACAAAAAATGACATCTAAGCGTTTCCATCCTATTCTCAATGAAATCCCAGAAGAAGAAACTTACCCATCAAATGCGAACAGCATTGATCTTTATCATGGACTAGGCAGTCAACGAAGTGGAAGTGTTCTTAGTCTCAAGAGAGATAATAGCAGACGACGCTCTTCTAGCTGTTTAGGGTGTCCCGGTTGTCAGTCAAATAAGTCAAATATTCAAAACATTGTAAAATACAATGTACCAAACTGTTCTAACTGCTTAAACATAAAAGGCGATAAACAAAGCAGTATTCGGGAATGGTTGGAAAACATTCCAAGCGAAAATGATCTCCATTCTTTAGTGGAAGACTCCGAAAGCGATGGCCAACATCATATGCCCAAGTCTTTATTATCTCTTCCCACTATAGCCAATCGTAATAATATATTAAAGAAACAGTATAGTTTTTCTGAAGGCTATTCAATGTACTCTACGGATACGCCTTTATCGAAATCAACGACACGTTCAGTACGGTCTGAACCGTCGCAACGAAGTTATAACATACCGCTGCCAGAACTGCATAGTGCAACATTTGATACAACTTTCAATTATGATCCATCCAATACCGATTTGAGTCCAACTATTAACCTTAACGAAATAAGACCGTGTAGTTCAAGGAGCATAGATTCTGAGAAACGGGTTCGGATGTTAATGAACAATAAAAATGCTCTTCCAGATATGGTCAATGATACAATTGTACTGGATCAACTTACAAAGTCGTACAACCAATGCAGTTCTGATGAAGAAAAATTTGGTCAACACAAAGAGCATTCATATAATAATAGCTCGGATAGCCCCATCGCAAACGATTATGAAACTGATAGTTTAGAACGTAATTCTAACAAGAAAGATATTACAACACCTTCTACGCCGATCGAATTCGCAGAAATTCCGTCTTCACAAGCTAGTCCCAGTTTAAGTACCGCATTACCTTTAGAAGAAGAACTTACAATGAGAAATGCGGTCTATAAAAGAAATTCCAGCAGTGACAGCAGCACGCCGTCGCCTGAAGTAGATTTATGTGTTAATCAGAACCACTATGAAATTATAAACCCACAAAAAAATGTTCCTGAAGTTGAAAATAAAGAAGTAATTGCTACTAACATGAATTACAGCTTAGTCAGTGAAGTTTATGTCAACAATAGTTATAATTTTGGCAGCGCGCCTACTTCACCTAGTGGTTCCGAATCTTCCATGGGAAGTCGAAAGCTTGTGTCCATACCAGATGCAGAAGAGAAGCCTGGATGTTTAACTATAGAAGTTAAAGACCCACCTGAAAATTATATTAAAATTCATGAATCCGACGGATTTGAACCAGATACTTTAGATCGTAAACACCAAAAACACAAGGAAATTCTAGATAACATTCAATTCAGCCGAAAAGACCTCCTTAGAAGTCTAGATAATCACAGAGCTGAAAACTGTCAGAGAATACAGCTCCGAAGTAGTGGTACATTTGTGAATAACGGAAAAACCGAGCACACTTCAAAATTTAGCAGTCTACGCATCGGTTACGACTTTAAAAACACACAGATGCGTCCAAAAATGTCACCGAATATATTCAATAACACTAACGAAGACTGTTCCGATAAAAGTTTGGAAGACTCAGGAGGTTGGACATCAGAGGAAGGGCGAATACTTACTTTAGAACTGCGCCATTCTAAACGGCAACGTCAGTGCACCCCGCCCACAATCAAACAAAAGAAACATTTGGCGCGTCCGGACGTCCTGCCTCCTCTACCACCCAGCGAAGACACGATATACGAAAATCCAACTAGTCCGCCTAAAAGAGTAGAGAGAGGAATCACAATTGATTCCATATCCAAGAACACCAGTGATAGAAGTCTCAGTCCGAGAGAGTCGATCAGCACTATTGTAGAAGGTGACTTCATCCAGGGTGCATCTTGCAGTGTACTGAGCGCTTCAATCTCTCCCCAGGGCTCATCTGACTATGAGGGTCTCAATCATAGCGCGCATTCAAAACAATTCGAGACATACGACAGAAATTCTGCCAGACGCCACTCCAAAAGCGGCATCAACACGAACACTTTTGTAAAAGATTCAAAGCTTGACAAAGCTAAGCGCCGAAAGAAAGGTATGAGCATTGAGGACTCGGGATACCTAAGCAGTGACTCCACGAGCTCTAGACATTTCCAAAGAAAGTTAGTTATAGCGAAATTGGCGAGTTGCAGTGACAGTGATGATACTGGTAACGAAGCGAGGAGTGAATCGGGGGCTGAGAGTGTAGAGACGCATTCAGTTTACTTTGGTAGTTTCAGAAACTTACAGGCAAGAACTGAAAACTGTACTATTAAGAGTGTTAGGAGTAATAAGCTTAAAGTTAAAAATTGATATTTATTGTGATTATACTTAGATTATGATTTGGTAAATAAACAATAAGATCGTAGTTTAATATGTAAATAATTATTTTAATATATATTAAATACGCTTTATGTGCAATAGTAAGTGCAATATGTTTAAATTAAGTTTAAGTTAGTAAATTTGCAGTTATTATTGTGCAATATAATAAAATGAAACTAGTAGCGACGTAGTATAGTTCTGTAACACTTCTATAGAAGTAATGAAAATGGCCGGTTGTGCAATGCAATAATAGTTTAGTTAGTTTTAAGCAAATAATATATGCTGACGCTACATAGTAGGTGTGAAACATAATTTCTTTTACTATATAAACAATAACTAGTAAGTTTTGTATCCTTAATCTACGCGAAAATGTATATGATTGAATGTTAAAAAAACATCAAATATTATGTTTAATTGTTTTGATATTAGGTACTATCTGTATCTAATGCGAGTAGTATATTTAAATAAAACACTTTTAACGGTTTAAAACGTAAATGTATTAGTTAAACTCTGCCAGACCAACCACTTTCGAGAAATACCAACTACGACAGAGCAGATGGCGTTAGCGTAGTTTTTACTTCAACATAAGGGACATCCTGGTGCAAAGCATTCGCACGAAAAGAAGTTTAACTAATACCCATCGCGTTTTAAACCGTTAAAAGTATTGTATTTAAACGTTTTGTTATTGTTTGACATCTTTATACAAAGTTTAATTTGCTTCGTTTTTAAGTAGTATATTTTATTGACTTAGTCAATTTAATTAAATTAATTATGTTTTTGTGTATATTTGTTGAGGTTATTAAGAGTCGGGCGGCACGAATAGCTTCCTTGTACCTGACCGCGTTAAAGTGCTCCAGAGAGGTAGCACTTAGTGCTTTCTCAAAGTACTCTCTGTTTGGTAGAGCACAATATGTTCTATAATTACACGTTGGGAAATAGCAATTGTATTGGCTGCTAGAGCCAGAGTGGCCTAATAACAAAAGACATGAATTTTCAATAAGGAGGAAAAAGAAAATGCGCAATTAACTTAGGCGAAAATCGATTTGTACCACATACAGTATAAAATATCCATTCAACTATAGATAGAACTGTTGTGTTTTTCCAACGTGTAATCCTGGTGTTGGGTAGATCTAGATAAATTATTGTATTATTATTTAATATATGTTTTTATATAGCTGATGCATGGTGCTAAATGGATATTCGGGTATTGTTTTATTTAATAAATGCAGTTAATAAACTGTTAAACTCGGTGGCGTAGCTAGCCAAGTACTAGTGGTCCACCAGGGCCCCGGAGAATAGGGGGGCTCCTTACTTAAGAGATAAGGATAAAAGAAAAAACAATTTATAGTTTTAAATGACCTGTTCTTATTCCTGTCTATAATTGTGGAGGCTTATATAGGATCAACGCGGTAAGGGGGGGACCCGATTCTTTATGCGCTGAGGCCCTTGACTATCTAGCTACGCTACTGGTGAGATTTTAGTTTAAATATTAATTTAATTAATTTACTTTCAATGATAAAACTCAATTTGGCATAATTTGTATTAGTAATATAAACTATTTTGTTATTTCACTAAAGACTTGTAGCCAGTATTTTTATATTTTTATACTTATACCTATAGCAAATGTATAGCGCTTAATTAGTAAAATATATATACACGATGCCGCCAGATTTATCACAGTTTTTCATATGTGTCTTGGAGAGCTCAGGTGTTTGCCAAGTTTCATTCAAATCGGCACAGGAACTCCTATTTGAAATGGATTTCGATTAGTATCTGATTATTGCTACAGACACTATAATATATAAATACTGTCTATAGTTTACGCGAGTAGTACACATTTAAATAAAACACTTTAACGGTTTAAAACGCGATATATTAGTTAAACTTATTTGAAAATGATTTTTAACTTCGGCCCGACGTTTCGGATGCTTTGCAGCAGCCGTGTCTCCCCGTGACCACGGCTGCTGCAAAGCATCCGAAACGTCGGGCCGAAGTTAAAAAATCATTTTCAAATAAGTTTAACTAATATATCGCGTTTTAAACCGTTAAAGTGTTTTATTTAAACTATAATATATAAATCACAATCACGTAACTGCGAAGATTTGTGGTCATTCTCTTTGTCATCTACTAGATTCAAAAACATCCAAACGTATAATAACAGTAAACTTTTGCGCTATTTACGTTATGTAAAAAACCCTCCCAAAACTGCTGGGAGTTAATTTTTAAATAGTTTAATTACTATGAGTGTACAAGTAAATTCGATGTAAAAAGTCTGGGGGCACCCTGTATAATTAGATAGTTAAACAAACAATAAATACTCTAATTTCGAAATCGTTTCATTTTTGACGACAGAGTTTTATTACTTTTAAACATTAGTGGTTTATGATTCATCCATCATGTCCACCGATAGTGTATCAATCTTCTCCTTCAACTTCAACCCTTGTATCCCATTACTCGCTTCTTGCAGCACCTTGTTCCTAAACTTCAAAAACTCTGGAAGGCCCATAGACAATATTTGTATTTGATGACCGATTTTACTCTGCACTTCAGGAGAAGTATTTTCATTCATTTTAACAATGCACTCGTCTAGATATTGTAACATGATTTTCGACTGGTTTATAATAGTTGTTGCGTAGGAAGTGTAATCAATTTGTGGGTTATCTATCTTTTCACTGTCAAGGTGGGACAAATCCTCACTTTTGGAAGTGACAATGTGGTTGGGTAATGTTGCCATTATTCTATAAGGTACACCGTCATATAAGTAGTGAATAAAAGCTAGGACTTGTGCAGGTGACCTGAAAAAAATATAAATATAAGTAGAATGTAGTTAGTAAAAAGAAGTTATTGGTTTTTAAATGTAGCCACATTATTTGTCTAAAAGTGATTTCTATCACTGCTGTGGTAATGCGGTTATTTATATAAATATAATAATGTATATATTGATTGCTAATACATGAACAGAAAAGAAAAGTATTTAAAAATACATTAAATCACTTTAGATGTACTATTTTAAGAACACCTTACCTAGAATAAATCTGAACAGTTACACAAGCGCTGAGATTGGTTTCTTCCAGGAATATAAGTGTTAAGCCATAAAGAATGTGGTTCAAAGATTTCTTGTGGATAAGGACATTTTTCAAATTTCCTAATCTTTCTATATCCAAATGATTAGATATTGCTTCTAATATATTAATAGGGTTTTCCTTATGATCAATATGTCTTAGATTTATATCAGTCTTTTCAGAAGTTGCTAATATGGCCAGAACTTTGTATTTGTCCTCTGAAAAAAAATGTATTCATTATAAAGCACATTTAATTTACTAACAATAGATTGAGAGGATATAAACTATAAAAATATAAACACTTATCATTTAAAATCATCAAAGTGGTACCCTAATTTTGTTTTATATGATATTTATCATACCCCATCTATATAACATCTAAACAAAAACGCACTATATTTAGAGAACACACAGACTAAAACCGGAAGACTATAAAAATAAGAGGATTTCCGTCTGTGAACTGTGGTTCATGGTCTGGATGGAATTTTGATATTCCTACCACATATTTAATATCCAGTTTTCCAGATAAATTTCCAATTGTTTTAGAAAAATAATAAATTGATTGGAAACATTGTGGAACCAGAAGGGTCCCAGAATTTCTACCATTAGATTATCAAGCCTCTGAAAATAGTTACATCACTAAAATTAATTACATGAAGCAGCTATACCTTCACTACTTTGTAAGATATCAAAGTTTTCCCCCATGGTATCTATTGCAGATATTGACACATCATCTAAAGGCAATACGTAGCTCTTTCCCTGTTTCATATATGACAACACTGCTTCAAATTCAATCTTTGAAACGGAATATTTTAGTTCTTTCATTTCAATTATCCCTATGATGGAGCATTCTTCATTTGACTTTATAGAATGGAAATCCTTTTCCCTCCAATAGGGGGAATAACTTGTCTCTTCATATATTTTTGTTGTGTACTCGGTTGATTTCTTCTGTAATCCATGAAATAGAATGTGGATGTTGTCTATGGGTCTGTAAGAATTTTCGATAAGTTCACTAGTTGTATAAAAATTATACAGGGATTACTTTGTTTTTTTCAGTCAAATTACGGCTAACAGCAGATATGGGTAAAAAAGTTGCCACTTAATGTGGAGTCATCAACACACCCTCAATTGCATCTCCAATAGATAATAATATATTATCTTTTAATTGTTACCAGATAATCAGTGACAATTATACTTACTCAGTGTTCTCATTTTCAATGTTAACAATGACAATTACTTTCTTGTTACATAATTTCACACATGGCTTCTTTGTTTTAATCTCTAATACCTTTGTTATCTGTAATTTCAAAGGGTAATTAATATATAAGATACTGGCTGAAAATAAGGATACATTCACATAGATTATACTAACTATATTTGTTCCTGTTTTAAACATAGAATCTTCTGAATTAGGGTTGCCGGTCTCATACAAAGAAAAGGCAGCCGCTTGCTTAATTTTTACATATTCCTGAAGGTTAGATTCGTTTTGTCTTACGCTATATTTGGCTTCAGTAAGTTTTCTCATCAACTGTGTCACCACGGGTAGTGAATCAGACTGGTGCTTTTTTCGTGTAAGGGGTTCACTTAAGTTAAATTGACTATCATACAGTAGAGGAACTGCATCATCCTTCCTTAAAACTTTGAGATAAGGAAGACCAGAAATATCCTTGTCAACCAATTCATACTTATCCACATTTTCTATAGTAAGATGAATTGTCATCTTATCTTTTGAAGAGATGATAATTAAATCATTATCAACTTCTATAAAGTAAAATAATTCACTTGTCTCGTTTCGGTATGGTGTTATGGCCTTTATGTTTTTACTAGGTCCCAATAAAATCGACGTGACAACCTCTCGTTTATAAAACTCAAGTATTTCGCCTCGTTTTGTGCAAACTGTTAGATCTAATTGTCTAATATTAGTCGGATGGTCATCATAAAAACAATGACAAACAACTTCATTTGAGACCGATTGTGGTAACAATTTTATTAAATGCTTTCGTATTATTTCCGATTCCATACTTACATTTACTATTAAACCTAACCAAAAACTATTTAAAATTTCATGCCTGTTTCTTAATTCAAAATTATTTCCTTTTCTATGTATATTACGTTTTGTTTTTATGACCAAACAAGTAAATTTATGATAATATTATTGTTTCATCACCATCGATCACTAATAAAGAGTGACAGTTTACATTGTGACTAACATAGATTATAAATCATCGCAGAGAGTGACAGATAACCACAGACTCATAACATGACATAATAAAAATTGCGAGTATTATTTTTTGATTTTAAATAAAATATTTTTTTCTTCGAGATAAACCAATTTTGCTGCTCTGGTATGATGATGAAAACAATAATCGTTTGTTCTGTTCAGCCGACGTGAACGACGGATCTCGACGTTTTGCCATCACGTGCGGATGGCATCATCAGAAGATGTTAACTCCTCGATTGCTCGAAGAATAATTATTGTTGATGGCGAGAACCTCTTCTCGCTCACGTCGGCCGAACAGCCCGAAAGACAATGCTATGCTGATCGATGACCGTGAAAGCCTTACACAATTTAATAATGTTTTGTTCTTTAGTTATTTTGCGTGAAAAGGCTAAGAATATGTAATCACCATTAAATAATAAGTACTGCCATCTGTGATGTAAATTCTTGGTTCTCTGAGGCATGCGGGGCAAGCACATTTCTATATCTATTTCAATGATCGATATTTAAAAAGACGATTTCTATAATCATATCTATAATTTATTATCCAGGATTGAACCCAGGATTACTTTAAATTCAACACATTTAATCTTAAAGGAGGTCCTTTAATTAAATTAATAATTTTACGAATTAGTACTATCAGTTCAGTTTTTGACATAACAGTAGGTTACATAAAACGTGGATATTTTACGGTTTACTGAGCTAAACAACAAAAGTCGTTGACATGGTGATTGAACATTGATCCTTCCGGGTCAATGAACAGCCAGGATATAGATTATGACACAGGAATAGACCGTAAATATTCTACGAAGCCATATCGGTTTGCCCAGACGGTCTTTAGACTCCTATATTATTCTGTCGGCAAAATCGTTGAACTGTTCTATTAGGTACTTGGGAGTCGTGAAGAGGTTTTTCTGTCTAACTTTTTATTATGTATTTAATATAATAATATTTTTACACTATATACATACTTAAATACTGTCTATAGTTTACTCGAGTAGTACACATTTAAATAAAACACTTTAACGGTTTAAAACGCGATATATTAGTTAAACTTATTTGAATATGGTTTTTAACTTATTTGAGCTTTGGATATTCAGAAACTTTATTGTATAATAAGCTACACTGACGTATTGTCGTTAAATTATGATGTGAAAATAATATGTAATACGTATTAGATAATCTTCATCGACTAGGTTGACCTTTTCGTGTTGCAAATATATGTATACATCTATTTTAAAAAACGCGAAATATATTGGTTAAAAATTTTATACTTTCTACGATTCCTTAAAAATTTATCATTATAGTATAAACCATACCATATTTATAGGTTCAAGTTATAGGTTTGCGTTTTAAACCGTTTTCTTTATTAGTACCATTTGCTTAAAATATAAATAATTTTGCACAGTTTTAATTTACCGGATTACTTATGAACTTTTAACTCATAGCTAAAGGTAAGCCACGGAATCTTAACTTGCTAACGTTCGTGAAACGGCTTAGTAGAAGAAAGGCGAATGCAGAATTCGAACCCGCGACACTTACTAAACCGTTTCATTACCTCTAAAGCTTACCTGTATTCTAAAGTTCGATGTTATATGCAATATCATGTTTAAACAATCGAATTAACTTTAAATGAACAAGTTGGATCCCGTCAATATCGAACCCGCGACCCGTTAAACATTGCTACCATTGGATCAAATGGCCCGCAAAAAATTTAAACAGGATACACGTAATACAGAACAATTATTATAGATATTATTCACGGACCTTTGTCGTGTCAAGTACAGATTTACACGTGCAGGTATTAAATAAAGCACTAACTCGATAAAGGAAGCGTGCTATTCAAAACTATTTTTGTAATCTTCATTCCTACCCACGGCGCTCTATTTGCGTAACTCACTTAACTCTATTATATACAATGTCGGTAAATGTAACGACAATGTTATAAAAAAATACAAAAGGGAATAACACAGTGAACTAGTTAATCACAATTATGTTATCCATATTATTAATATAAAGCTAAAGAGTTTGTTTGTTTGAACGCGCTAATCTCAGGAACTACTGGGTTTAATTAAAAAAGTATTTTTGTGTTGGCGAGAGTATTTTCGAAAAAGGCTTTAACCTATAATAAATACTGCGACCAATAGGAGCGAAGAAACAGATAATTCGGAAAAAACGAGGTAAATAAAAATTTTTGAGGGTTTCCGTTGCGTGTGTTGCGTTCGTGTTCAAAATACCCACAAATATGTAGGTATAAAAGAAATATTGCTCTTGAAATGATTTTAATAAATGTCGGCGACGGTATCTATCTTTTAAGATCAACTGTCAAGAACCGTGTTTTATGGCAATCGACTTTTGTCGAAATGAAATATAACTAAAGAGATTTTCAAGAATAAAGTACAAACGAATATATTTATTTCCCACGCTCATTATACTAACGTGCAGACAGTTTAATATTCATTAAATATAACAAAAATCTATATTATATTTATATATACTTTCATAAGAGATAGCGCAGCTAAATATATTTTTATCAGACCGACAAAATGTCCTCGATTTTCAATGCCCCCAAACGTCTAACACATTTACCCTTTATCAGCTCGTCATGAACTTTTAACCTTCATAAAAATAAAAAACTCACAAGTTATCGTATTTTATTATGATACGAACATATTTGCTTGTTCAACGTGTTTATGATATTACTTTATTATGCATTTGGTTACAATTTGTGTAATTATGTAAGCTGTGTAGTATATAATATGATAAAATCGCTACCGAGTTGTAAATAATTAATGGAGGTGCGAATATATTTGACCTTAGTATTTATTAATTTATACTAATATTATAAAATTGAAGAGTTTGTTTACACGCGCTAATCTCAGGAACTGCTGGTACGAATTGATAAATTATTTTTATGTTGAATAGACCATTTATCGAAGAAGGCTTTACGCTATAAAGGTACTCTGTGTCTAATCACTAATGGGAGCGAAGGCAGATTCATATTTTAGGGCTTCCGTTTCGTACAAGTATTAGCTAATTTATTTAAACTACGGCCCGACGTTTCTTCGTGGCATTAATTAATTTTAAGCGTTTTAAACTTTTCAAGGTGGAACTTTAAAAATATAATAAAGAAAAGATGTAATAAAATATGATGTAGCGGGACTCGAACAAACGTTTTTTTTTACATAATATTCACTCGTTGTAATTATCTTTCTTAAGTATTAAAAACGCGACATCAATCATCGCAAACTGAAGTCTAAAAGTACTTTACATTTGAGCACGCATGCGCATTGCTTACTTTTGTTGCAAAGAAATCGGTCAAGTTACTCACGTGTATCTTTCTCGCGATATTTACATATCCATAAATGTGTAAATATAGCGTTTTTCCAACATATTATCATAAGTTTCCAATTTAATATAAAAGTAATGTTATATTTTAGGGCATTGTATTGAAAGGGTACGGGACTGTATATTGTCTAGATGCTGTAGTCTGTCTATCAACAAGAAGAAGCTAAACTGTCGAAATTTTCACAGATTATATATTTGCTGCCATAACATCAAATACTAAAATCAAAAAATATTCAGTACTAGCTGTGTCAGCGACTGCGTAGAATAGTTGTTTTGGGTCCTGTCGTTCTTGCACGTTAATGTTAAAAGATAGGCATATTGTGTCGCGAACATTTTTTCAGATTATTTAAAGACGAATAATTCCTCTATACATATTTTTTAGATGTCTTGAACCGTTTTTGCAGCGTACGCACAGAAACCCACAGAGATGAAAAAGTTTTATTCACATTTCTCGCGATATCTACGCTTCTATTAGTCACAGCGTATGTTTTATAGCCTATAGCCTTCCTCGATAAATGGTCTAACTAACCCAAAAATAACTTTTCAATTTGAACTCGTAGTTCCTGACATTGAAACAAACACACAAACTCGCGCGTTCAAACAAACAAACACACAAACTCTTCAGCTTTATATATTAGTATAGATATATATTTATAGCCTGTCCTGAGCTTTATATAATAAAGGATTGTTTAAAAGATACTATTGGAAAGAAGCTAAAAATACTTAGGTATCAGTTGACACAATCAAATTGTGACAGATTGTATTTCAAATTATCCTTCTATTCAGATTCCTTCAGATTGCAAAAAAGTGTTACGATTTAGATTTTTTATCTAATCGCAAATCATTGGTTTTTACAATATTTTACAGACGCTGATAGGATTACCTTAAGCATTGCATGAACTTAAGTCCAGGTTTCAGGGTTAAGAATACATTTAGATCATATACCTGATTTTTTTATGATAGAGGAGGACAGTTGGATGGTTCAGATGGGTTTCATTTGATGGCAGGTGAAATACTTCAGCCATGTAACATCTGAACAGGATGTGCTGTCGAACTTTTTGGTTTTGGATATTCGAAAACCGTGGGTTGGGTGGCACTGAAGCGAAAACGTAACTAAGCTTGACGGCGTTTTCATTTGTGGACAGTGGTTCGTGACCCGAACGTATTTTTCGATATTTCTACAACCCATTCAATATCCATATTTCCTGAAATCCAATGTTTCAGAAAACTTATACATTCATTGGAAAAATGTTGGACATAGTGGAAATCGACACCACGACCACGATTTTTAGCCATACATTGGCACCATTACACCGACCGAACCCGTCAACATTGATGCAATTTAAGAGGTAGTGCAATCAGCACTACCTCTTATAAATAAAGTCGGGAATTTCTGAATCACTTGTCTGGCTCAAAACCGTGTGTCGTGTGTCACGATTAGATAAAATCCATCAAAATGATTGAAATAATTACGAGAACAATCACCAGCATCCGTACACCTTGGAGACACTGCATCATGCGACCATGGACTCTTAACCTCTAAACGTATATCTAGACAAATACAATTAACGTGGGAACAAGGTCACACCATCTGTTGGGAATCTTTCCGCGCATGCGCATATCATAGGCATAATTTAGAAAGCAGGGGAATGCAACCGACGACGAATGATATAGGTTGCCTAATAACATAGATTTGTCATTTGGCATGCCGAGAAGCCCCGTTGCCAGGATCCTCTGCCAAGAATAAAGCTGCAGTGCAGTGGCGTACTTGCAGCGAACTGCGGCCGGTCCATTCAACGGCATGAGGTCGATACTGACTAGTTCCATCGCGCCAGCCCAACTGCGCGGTTGTATACGCCGTAACGTCACCTGACGTTCGCGAAACGTTAAGCTTTATTTATAAACAAACCCGCGTTTACCTCTTAATAATTAATTCGTATCGTGTTGAGTTATATTGGATTATAATTAAAATATTAGCCTACACACGGAGTCCTGTTAAATTTATTTTCAACACGTCGTTTATATAGACACAGGATACTACCTGTTATGTAAATCGTGCGGTGCTGAGAGATTGCTAAACAGAAGATTGCGATTTATGTAGGTATGAATCACAGGAGAGCTTAAAAATATATTTAAAAAAACCACTCGATGTGCTCCAAGCACTGTCTATTAATTTCGCTAATTAAGCAAAAGTTTGAACATTCGATTTTTTTTATTTATTTACTTGTTTGTTGTGGTTGTTTTTTAACAGCTGAATATTAACGATCGCTGTAGGTAAAACGTGCTGTATTATTGTTAATCTTAAAACTAACAAGACTGGGCTCTTCGTATTTGCTGAATCAACCTTAGACTAAACCAGTCCATATAAGTTAATAATATTAAGGAATTTAAGGGTCTAATTATATCCCTTTTTCACCTAAACAATCCATTTAATTATTTGGTAAATCAGACAAAGTTCCATATTTTACATACAAGTAACAATCTAAGAGGTGGCTTTTATTTTCATGCGACTGTTACAAATTCAAAGCATTTTTAATGCGTAACATAATAAATTCGTGTTGCGGCTCTAGAACATCAGATTCAAAGTCCGTAAACTTGTATATTTCGCGTTTAAGCCAGTTGAATATGTTTCGTTTAAGATTAGTATTATTGTAATGAGAAATTTCAAACATATCAACACATGAGAATCCTTGTGAAAATAAGGAAAATTTGCTAAAACAAATTAGTTGACCACAAGTATTACTTGTGTACACAGATTATGATAATAGTACCTACTATACTACTTATAGTTTTTTTAAGATTCCGTTCCTAACGATAAAAGTTTTTTATGTTTTATCGCCAGCGGATCGAAGTTTTAATGGCTTTTGGCATCTTTTGTTGTCAACCTCTTTGCGGTTATTGAATCTTGAAATTGATGGCAATAGACATTTTATGGTAACCATTTTTATAGATTTTCAGATTTCATAATTAAATGCATTAGCTTGAATTAAGCGTGATAGGTCCGGGGTAAGAACTGCAGGGACGCAACGTTTCAGTCTGCCAGGCCAAAAAAAGATTTTCAGAATTATTATAAGTTAAAATTGGAATTTACACATACCTTGCAATCAGTTTGTATTTGTAACAGTCTGTTATGGGTTAATTTTAATCCTATCTCCTTTTTATTTATCAAAATTGATATTTAGCTCAACATTTCTGTGCTTTAGTGTGCACTAGTGGTAAATTTCACAAAATTTAAAAATAATTTAACAGTATGTATTTTATTTTCTTGCTAAATTAGTTAGTGAGTCACTGAACAAAAAGAAATATTTGCGCAGCGCTGTTCGTCCGAGCCTCAGCGATTTTTTGTACTAGGTACTGTAATAGGTTAATTAGGCATTTTTTTGTGATCACTTCATTAAGCGATACCATTATAAATTTAAATTACAAATTTGATTAAGCCTTTCTATATGAATCATTAAGTGGGATTAACGAATAGGAATATTAAAATAGTTTGACTTAAAACTGCGTAAACAAAATAATCTATACGAATATGTAAGAGTTTCTTTGATGGAACGCGCTGTTGTCAGGAAATACTGCTTCGAAATGAATTTTTGTGTTGGTTAGTTAGTAGAGCATTTGTCAAGGAAAGCTATATGCTATAAACATCGCGAACTATAGAAGAGAAGAAACAGCGGAAAAATGATTGATCCTTTGTGGATTTCCGTGGCGTACGCGACGAAAACGGTTTAAGATCCAAAAATATGTATGAAAGAATGATTTCTCTTTGAATGACCTAAAAATCTCCGCGACAGTATATGTCTATCTTTTAAGATTAACTTGCAAGAACCACGGGAGGCGGACAACGTTGTTGAAAGCTATAACTTGTAAAGTGTGGAGGTTTGCAAAATAACTTATCTACGCTAACGAACTCGCTGACACAATTTAAAGACACAGATAATAAATAGGGCAAACATCCAGATAAATTTTTAACAAGATTGAAAAATGTAGCACAGATCATTAGTTAAACGTGTGACTAAGAATGCAATTTAAAGAAAATCCGCCAGAAATATTTCAAAGAAACAATTGCTGTTCTTCAAATATTCTAAAATGTTGGAGGCCGTCCAGAAAGAGCGAAAAAATCATTACTCTTTATTGCCAACAATAATAGAACTACGATTAAAAGTCGCTCTTGGGAACAGCTTAATCGAACATTGTTTACAGCTATAAAAAGTTTTTCATGTTGTTTACATATTAAAGGAGGTCTGAGTTAAGTACTGTCTGTAGTTAACGCGAGCTGCAGACATTTAAATAAAATGCTTTTAACGGCTTAAAACATGAAATATGTTAGTTGAAACTTCGGGCCGTAGTTAAAACAAATAGTACTTAAGATATACTACTTGCGTCTATATCGCTAACAGTGTTTATTTAAATTTGGAATTACTTGTATTTTTTTAATCTCGTTGTGAGTTAAAACCTCTTTTAGAAATGTATAAGAAAAAGGTTTTAGTTCGTTTTCGACAACGAAGAAACAGAGACAATCAAGAAGCGTACCGCTTAAATTTTTAAAGCATTCTTATCCCGTTAGGAAGAAAATTGTTTTGCGGAATGGATGCTATTTAGGTAGTTGCGCCCCGAATGACCCCGCATTCTTCGTGCAGCGGTAAACTTTGCTTGCATAACGTCAGTATTATAATGTTATTACTTCAAGAACTTATAAGTAACAATTCCTTTCAATATTCATATATAAAGCTATATAATGTTTTGATGCAGTTGTTATACAAAGAAGATTCCACAGTTATTCCTAGAAGTTTAAGTTTGACCTAAAAACGCGATAATTCATTCAAGGTGAATTTAAAAATTAACCTTAATTTAGACAATAACAAACCTTGGTGATTTAATCAAATTAGTACTGAACAAATAGGAAAGTTATTACACAAATTAATCAGTTTTAACGGTTCATAACGCGAAATATGAGTTAACTTATTTGAAATAGTTTATACTACGACCTGACTTATCGGATGCTGTGGTTAACCTTGACCGTTAAAAGTGTTTAATTTTATTTAAAATCCTCTAACAACAAGAGACACACATACAGACAATCTGTACTTATATTAATTGTAATATATATTCATAAGTATCAGCCAATCCTTGAACGACTTAACTTGACCCAAAGATTTAATACAGACGTATCTAGTTTTTTAACTTGATGAATTTTATTGTAAAAAAGTGCTTATATTATTAGTACACTTATAATAGAGATAATTTGAGATGAGAAATACAATCGATCACGTTATCATAACATTCGTTCGAGTTTGACACAATATTTCTATATAAAGCAAATTTATGACGTATCCGTTTGTTTAGTGATTAAATTTTAAGCAGTAGTGTTTGAAATTTTAAATTTCTTCAGCCAGTTTAAAGAAAACCGAATGCTGTACTTATAACTATATTTAAAAAATAATTCTTCAGGCAAGGTGTGATTTCCAAAGCCAAGCGTTTCAACATAAGTGTCAAAAATGTGATATAAATGTCAACAAGTGAGGACATTAAAATTCAGTGATGAACAAGCGCGGGAAGAGAAACATTGGCATGATAAGGCTGGGGAGATGCGTCGCATTTTTAGCAGCCGCAGCGTTTTTGTTACCGTTCACTATTCTTTTAATGGTAGCTGATCAGCAATATAATCTCACCTACAATTCGAAACGAGTGTTCTACCAGGAGGTAAGTGAACAAATCTATTTCTTGTATGCCCTAGTCCACAGATCACATACATACATAAATAGATTTAAAAAAATAGTTCTATGCTCTGTGACGTAGGGTGTTTATATTTTCTACTCTGTATAAAATGTATTGTTTGTTTCCCGCCATTTACTTTTAAATTAGGAACGTGCAATGCCATAGAGTAGCAATAGAAAGATAGAAAACATTTAAAAAGGCTAGCTAGCTTTTTTATATCTATAAATTAATTAAAAAGCTAACTTTTTTCTGTGGATTTATTTTCAATCCGTATTAATTATACTCCAGAATTTGCTTGTCTGCATGCTTCGTGTCGTGTCGTCTCAATATTTAGGCAAAACAGACCCAATTATCGGTAAAGAGTCGTTTCTTCTTTTCAGAGTGACTTCTATAAAATAAATGGAACGATATACGCTCCAGTAACGACACCTTTTTTTCGGACGCAGGTAAATAAATCTCCGGATATCACGAAATTCGCGCACTTGCTTGGGAAAAAAGTCTATAGACGACTCCGCACGAATTATTTTGCATAATAAAATATTTGTACAACAGTTAATAACAAAATTAAGGCTTAACTCTTGATCGCCATGCTTTACTTTCTTTAGCGTTCTTAGTAGATCTATCATGTTACTTAAATCATTTTAGCAATTCACGCTTGCGCAATTATTTTGAAACTATAACTGTATAAGTAATTTTAAGGTCAGTGACATTTCTTTTATAATAACGCTTTGAAAGAAGAAATTTGATATTATCTAGGTACCTTCAATAATATATGAACACATATTAGCGCAGGATGGATTTATGAGGTTTAAAACAATCTTTAAGGTACATGCAACAACACCTGAAACAAACTTCGAGTTTCTATGTATATTATGTAACGTATATGTACATACACATATAATACCACGAATACCATATAATACCAAAATTATTTCGCATTTTAAACCGTTAAAGTGCTTAATTTAAACTATGATACATTTATTTATTTACATAAATATTAACATATATACTTACGCCGTCGTAGCGACCTAAAGTCAACCTTTGTAACTTCGAAATTATTATTTTTCTATCATATAACTTGTCTAGCGAGTATAAAACTTTACTACCTACTTGCCTAATAGTAAGATTTGTACCTGTGACGACTGACGCCTAGCGTTAAACGCAGTGCTCCTCTTTGTTGCTTAACATTAAAGCGCAATTTTTAAAAATATCTTCATTTAATATCATTAATAGACACTCTTAAACTTATAGTCACATTTGTTTTAAATACTAAAAAGTCTGGTAACCGACAGCGAAGTCACTTTGGGGTTAAGTTTTTCGGCTATTTATACGTTTAATGTAAGTTTTCATTTCAGCTTTATAAGTAGCTATATATATAAAAGTTAGGGCAAATTAAATCATTCCATTGATGAGCCGCGTGTTTCGATCTGCATCGGACGAAGCGAGTGAAAGCAATTTGCACGCAATCGAGCGTTAATAGCCGGCCAAGTGAATATACTGGAAACGGTTTCATACATTACTCTTCACAGCCGTAGGCTTGATTCATATCTATAGGCTACGTTGAATTAAGCTTTTGAATTTCGTATGAAATGGATCGGAAAATTTTGTTTTTGGTATATTTAGTCCTATATTCCAATGCTATGCGACTTCGTCCACGTAGAATAGATATTTGGGGCAAACCTCGACTTCATCTTTATAAATTCGTCGACGACGACGTCGGCCGCGTCCCTTCGTACTTGCAAGTTAATGTTAAAAGATGTAGCGTCGCGGTCATTATTTAGATTAAAATAAAGTTAAGAAATCTTTAAATAAAGAGGAATCATTATTATTGTATCTTTAACCGTTTGTGACTACTTTGTGGCTTAGAATTACTATGAGCGCATTAGGTCTAAGTAAATAAAATAGATAAGTGAAAAATATAAAAAAATATCAGTGCCACCGGACCCTTGTTGAGAAAAACGATCAACATTAAACCATTGATCAAACATTAATTTAAATATGTACTTACTACACTTTAAACGGTTTCAAACGCGAAATGTATTAGTTAAACTTATTCACAAATTATCGACGACGTGCCGTAGTTAAAATAATTTATAAATAAGTTTCACTAATACATTTCACGTTTTAAACAATTTAAAGTGTATTATTTGAATGTGAACTATTCGCGTTAACTACAGACAGAACTCCTCGCTTGAAAGACTTGTTTGTTAAGGAAATCGTGATTCGAATAGGTTCTCTTGCTTAATGACGCTCTTATTATTTTTAGAGGAAGAAGATTCTAGGTATTACGTGTATGTCTAAAGTAAATCTATCTACTTCTATTACTTTTGTTTGAAAACTTTAAAAAACATTATATTGACATTTAAAACTCGATCTACGGCACTACTATTTAGCTATATCTGAAACCTATTTCCTTATTTTTATGTAGTAAAAAATATCTCTAGTATTAAGGATCCTTATTTTGTTTTAAGGAGTCTATACATATATCTAGTACTTTAATTTACAAGATTACTATCACAATATACATCATGGATTTAAACCAATTTTTCTAAATACTGTCTATAGTTGACGCGAGTAGTACCTACACATTTAAATAAAACACTTTAACGGTTTAAAACGTCTCCCCGTGACCACGGCTGCTGCAAAGTATCCGAAACGTCGGGCCGAAGTCAAAAATCATTTTCAATAAGTTTACCTAATATATCGCGTTTTAAACCGTTAAAGTTTATCTAAGTTAAATAGCTGGTCAGAATCGTAGAAGAATTCATAGTTAAAACTCCACTCGTAAACCAGTTTAAATAAATCTTACGGATTGCAATTCCTCATAACTGACCACAAAGCTCTGGTAATCTTATACCTGAACCACAGACTCCATGCGAATTCCGACGCGTTTCGTGAACAATGTTCATTAGTGCGAACACGCGAAACGATCGACGACGCGAGTGGCAAATAACGAATTGTTGGTCTAAGGATAGCAACGTGAAGGGTCGGTGGTTTGAACCTCACCGGGTCCAATGTGGTTAGAATATCAAAGTTCCGGGTCACGAACCAGCGTCCACAGATGAAAACAGCTGTGACCTTTAATCGTGTTTTTGTCTGGATTTCAGAATAAAAAAAAAAGAAAATGGGTTAACACTACATATTGTTTAGATGTTATATAGTGAAGTCCCATTGTCCACACTGGAGCATGGGGCGAACATATTTTTGTGTCCAACCGATCGGTATTTTATTTGAGTAGATCAGATTTATTGCTGTCCCGGGATTCGAACTCAAGATCTCTCACGCAATGCTAAACACGCTATGCTAAAGACGTTATATTGGAAGAGTAAAATACCTTCCATCAAGGGAATCCCATGCTCGTCTCTATGATAAAACCGAGGTCTAGCGATTAGTTGTTGCATTTTTCGCGTCGTCGGTCATCTATCTTTGTGGCCAGGGGGTAACACAGTAATCTCCGTGGCTAACCACAAGTCGCATGCCTGCTGTGTCGTGTGAGATGTACTCACCTTTGACACCAACGTCCTACTATTTCGTAACCAGTTCTAAACAAGCCTTGTTTGGTCATCGATTACCTAATCATAAACATATTCTACCAATGTCAACAGATTTCGCTTTTTATGTCTCGTATTTCTTTCTGTTGGTGTTATAACATGCATTTTAGGCAGGAAGTTAAGTTATAAAATTTGCAGTTAGAAAATTTAAATAAAACATTTTAACGGTTTAACGCGATATATATTAGCTAATCTTATTTAAAAAAATTAATAAAACACTTTAACGGTTTAAAACGCGATATATATTAGCTAATGCTATTTAAAAATTAAAATAAAACACTTTTACGGTTTAAAACGCGATATATATTAGTTAAACTTATTTGAAAATTATTTTAACTACGGCCCGACGTTTTGGACACTTTTCAGCCGTGGTTACGGAGAGGCTACAGATGGAGGGTGAGTCTATAGGATTAAAAACTGATATGCTAGCGCCATCTGTTCCTCATCTGTCGAAATTGGTAATTGGCGAAACTGGCCTTGCAGAATTGACTAACGGTCAAAGGTATATATATCGCATTTTAAACCGTTAAAGAGTTTTATATAAATGTGTACTACTCCCGTAAATTAAATAATAAAATATACCTTTACATTGCAAACATTCTTTGCGTACAACCTCTTTATAACGAATTTTCAACTATCAAGAAAAAGTATTCATACCTCTCATTAACAAATTTTGCCAACCCAAAACCTTTATACGTATATATCTTATAATGTGATTCATGTCTCGCCATGTTTCGACACGCGTGTAACGTAATCATTGTTGTTTTGATTGAAAGTAATGTAAACACCTCTGCTCGTCACTATTGTTAAAGATTTAAGTTAAAATGGCTCAGAAACGTAAAAGTGTCGGTTGCAGAAAAGCGAAACATTATTAATTATGTTGACCAAAATCCCATGACAAAAAAATTAGACATAGCAAACACAAGTTCGGGATTCCCGCAAGTACATTGGCTACAATTTTAAAATTTAAAGATAAGTTTTCAGAAGAAATTGGTTTGAATGTAAACAGTAAAAGATTAAAATCATGCGAGTTCAAAGACGTAATGCTTTGAATAGAATAAAATCTACTACCGCCATTAATGAGAAATGATAAAGTATTTATTGGTTTAGTTTTAGAACCTTCGTCCTTGTCATAGATAATTTCTCAGAATAAATCGAAATATCATGCTCATATGAAATATATTTATAATTTTTCTTTGTATTATGCTATTTAAATATTGTCTGTTAATTCAAGTGTAGTTTTGTAGACCTTTTATATAAAAAGTAAAATAAAAAAAGAAATACCGAAATAACAACTCCGCACCGGGATCGAACCTGGAACCTCGTTTAATTGGTTATTCTTACAGACACATGCAAAGACATTACATACTAAATGTGGTTTAAACTCAATACCAAAATACAATATAACGTAAACGTAACGTAACGTAACGTACAATTAACTCAAAAAATATTTAAAACATACGAAACAATCATTATGTATTCAAGTCCTTACTATAGGTCAACGACATAACGGCGTTTTCTGTGCTGCCTTGTGTCTGGTAAAAATAATACAATGGTACTTATGTTCGTAATTTGTGAACCACGCCGGAGACTAATTTCAAACTTTACGTGCTAAGCATAGTGTCTTTGACTAGTGACATTTAGTTTACAATATGCATTATAAATCTATATCTATACTAATATATAAAGCTGAAGAGTTTGTTTGTTTGTTTAATCGCGCTAATTTCGGGAACTACGAGTTCTAATTGAAAAATTATTTTTGTGTTGGTTAGAGCATTTGTCGAGAAAGGCTATAAAACATCGCGATACACGAAGATACAGTATAGCAGGAAATGTGAACACAGCGGGGGAGATCTCAGTGAGTTTCAGATACGTACGCTGCGAAAACGGCTCAAGACACCCAAAAAATATGTAGGAAAGAATAATTCCTCTTTAAATGATCTAAAAAAATGTCCACGACACTATATGTCTATCTTTTAAGATTTACTCGCAAAAACGACGGGGCCCGAACGACGGGGCCCGAACGACGGGTCGCGAGCGATGGGACGCGACCAATGTCGTGGGCAGCATAAATTTATAAAGATGTCCCAAGTAACTAGTAATTTAATATTAACTTAACTTAACGTATTCTTCTTTTATATTCCCTAACGTCTTTTATATTCCCTAACAGCACGGAAAGCTGACGATGCCGGTTCAAGTCCTGCCCGAGTCGAAAATGTTTTCAATTTATTTTCGATTTTTTAAATTATACAAGTCCTTTATTATTAATACTTTTGAATTGTTTATTTTCAACAAACATTTTAATAAGGTTCGTGGGGAATTTATACAAAGAAAATTAAAATGTACCGAACTGGCTGTGGTTGTCGGTTCGAGTGGCGCCCGTGACATAAACATTTATAACCATTTTTTTTTAATTTACAAGGTTATTATGCCTTTGAAAATTATAACGGTTCAGGCCGTAAGTAATATTTAAATAATTTTAATTAGAAGCTCAATTGGTGCCTGCCGGGTAATTAGTACATATAGTACTAATTACCCGGTATATTTATATAAGTATAAAAGGCCTTTAAAAATAGAAATATACTTGGCCGTTTTGAACTTGTTACTCTGTAAGTACAATTGGAGTTATGTTAATGTAAGTTCTCGTAATTATACCTTGATAAAAGAAACACAATTGTTTTCAGTAATTAAAAAGAACCTTTTCAGAACAAAGCATAGGACACAGAAACAGTCCTAAGCTAGCTTTAATTGTCAAAGGCAATCCTTGAAGTTTGTAATTTCAAAGCAGAGTTTGCTTTCTTCCTATTATGATTCATTCTGTAAGTTTTTTTGGTGGAAATAAACATAGCCTTCGCGGATGATTTGGCAAAACGGTTTTACCATTCGTGGTAAGTTTTGAAAACCGTTAGGTTCGCAATATAAGAGGAAACGAATTCTTCAATACATTGATGTTAGTCCAATAGTTCGTAATCAACATAAAATCTAAACTAATTTTAAATTCGAACTAATAGTTCATGAGGTTAGCGCGTTTAAACAAAAAAGCTTATAATATTAGTATAGAAGTAAATTAAGAATATGTTAATTGAGTATGTAACGTCCTGTAGTGTTAACCGTTTAAAACTCTAAAAAATTTTAGTTAACATCCGTGCATATCAGCCGTGGTGGTGTCTTATTAAAATTAATAGAGTACATTAGTGTATAGTTATTCAGAAATACTAAGTAAAATACTGTTTGTAGCTTACGCGAGTAGCACAAATTGAAATAAAACACTTTAAACGGTTTAAAACGTCATATATTAGTCAAACTTATCGAAGACGCCGGGCTGTAGTTAAAAATAATATTATATACCGCGTTTCAATCCGTTTAAAGTGTGTTATTTAAAAATACTAAGTTTGTAATGAAACAGTAAGAGTAAAGAGTATTAAAATTTTACGTATAAAATAATTCCACGTCACTTCGTCATAGCTATAGCTGAATCTTTGTTTTGCGCGTCTGACGTTTTAACGGAATTCTATCAAATAAATCACGAGGAGGAATTCTACAGTAACTGTTTCACGCTAACGAAATAACAAACATTTTTCTCTACGAAAGCGGAATGTTGGAATACCCGCACGTAAAGTAGGTGAGAATAAATATTTGTTTACAGTATTGAATAATTGTAAATGAAATAATTATACACAATTATATAATGTACGCAAATGATAGACCTGTTTATAAATCATATTTCGTTTCTCTTTTATTAAGAGTTTAGATTTTATTTTTTTATTTTATGTAAAGTATACAACGCAATTTCCACTTTACATTATTTTCTATGTTATATTATTCTATGTTTATTTCCTTTTAAAGTTTAGTTTAGTTCACTAAACGTTTGTAGTCGTTGTCACCTTCTCTCCACGGGGGGGGCACTGAAAACCGGCGCTTCTCCTCTACTCTGGGTGAAGCACAAGCCGTGTGCTTTTCCCCATAAAATGATAATTGTATAATAAAGAAAATTTAATGCTTTTCAAGAGAATTTAAATTCACTTAACTTATATTAAAAATATTATGTAACTAAAAAATTATCATATCTAAGGTTTAGGTCTAACTCTCATATAACTTTGAAATATTTTCGCCCCATGTACTACTCGTGTATGGGGCCTACCTAGTAATGAGATCCACTTTACCCGGAAATGTTCGTTTTACATGTATGCTATCATCAAGTATCAATGAGTATCAATGCATTAGATAATGGTGATCAAAACTTTTCTTGTCATAATATTTGACGAAAAACTATAATACCAGAAATAATGCTGTCCTTATTTGATTTATTTTATTATAGCTTTATTATTTACAAAACACACTATACGAAATATATATTAATGAGGAAAAATCTTACGTACTTATGAATAGAAGGCGGCCTCATCGCTAAGTGGCGATCTCTTCCAGGCAACCTGACGTACAGGAGAAAAGAAATATAAAATAACTTATTTAGCGGGTAGGTGTAAGCAATAATAAAGATAAGCAAAGGTACATAGTAAAAGTACACACAACGTGTAGGAGAGAAAGTAACATAAATATTGCAAACGTAAAACTTATAGAGCAAACTCTTAAAAGAACAGAAGAAAGAAGGGAAAGACGGATAGTTTATTACTTGCATCCAATGAAAATTGTGGAAATGACATACCGAAAATTTAAAGCTAATGTCACATATTTTTTCACATTTTGTCACACGGTTTTTGTGACTCATGAGTCCCTAGTTCACTACGGTATCAATTAGTTTAATTTTCTTTATTGCTTCATAGGTCATTATGTATTCACTGTATGGGAATAAAAAGGGTAATTTACATCAAACTAACTGTGTCAGCGACGTCCGCGTACAATAGTTATTTTGTACATCCGAATTTGTTTTTGCAAAACTCCTTTTAATTTAAGATTTTAATTAGGATACTTGAACAGTTTAAAACACGATATGTTATAATTAAACTTATTTGAAAATTATTTTAATTACGGCCCGACGAGCCCGAAAGCAGTCGTAAGCTTTGCAGCAGCCGTGGGCACAGGTAGACTATTAAATATCATGTTTTAAAACGTCAAAGTGTTTTATTTAAATGTGTACACGATGTAGGTCGCGTCCCATCGTTCTTGCAAGTTAATCTTAAAAGATAGACATATACATAGTGTCGCGGACTCCTTTTTAGATCTTTTATACCATATTTTTTGGGAGACAAACTTTTATCACGGGGAGACAGTCAGAGAGTGGCCAGTCTCCCCGTGACCACGGCTGCTGCAAAGCATCCGAAACGTCGGGCCGAAGTTAAAAAAATAATTTTTAAATACGTTTAACTAATATATCGCGTTTTAAACCGTTAAAGTGTTTTATTTAAATGTGTACTACTCGCGTAAACTATAGACAGTATTTATCTTAAACCGTTTTCGCCTACAGAGTTTAATAATATCCCCGTTTTTTTTAATTTCTCCCTCTTTCTTCGCTCCCGCCTTCCTCGATAAATATCCTAACCAACAATAATTTTTCAATTCGATCTAGTAGTTCCTGAGATTAGCGCGTTCAAACAAACAAACTCTTCAGCTTTATATATTAGTATACATTATACAAGCCCATCCTTTTTTCTCCAGTACTATAATTTGCGTGTGTCATGCACAGACCTAGAATAAAACGACTGTGCACAATGAGCATTAATTAGATCAAATTACTTGTTGAAATCGAAACGTTTGCGACATGCGTTGTACGTCGGCGTTTTGTGTGCCGTTTATTTATTTTTTGTGTGTGGACAGACTGACTAGCAATTCGTTATTTTTAATTTCATATTAAATTTCACTGCAGTAAATAATTCGGAAGGACAGTCGCCACATTATTAGTAGTATAAATTTTATGAATATCTACTATACTGTAGACAGGCTTATCTATTTATAAATTAAGCTAAAAAGTTTATTTGTTGGTTTGAAGCGAAGAAACAGCGGGAAACGTGGAAATGGGGAAAATGATTTATCTTTGTGGGCTTCTGATGAAAATATAATAATAAAAAAAATATCTAAGAAAGAATGATTCCCCTTTACATTTTTAGATTAAGTCGCAAGAATGACGGGAGGCGGACGGCGGGGCTAAAAAATAAAGATAAGGTTTGAAAAACCAAATTTTGTTGTCCAAAATAACTATTCTATGCGAACGAAATCAAAATAAAGCAAATCAAATAAAAGCTCTCATTTTTGCCGAGTACGGGCTTAGATATGATTATTAGGCCGATCACTTAGCCCAGTTTCTGGCATTGTGGAGTTTCTAGGCATCTTCACATTGTCTAGCGGTTGGCCGAGAAGTCTCGAGAAAGTATGGCAGATGGTAATTGGCCAGGCATCCTCTGCGCATAGTAAGACAATCTGTCTGTCTGTCTAGACAACAGCTAAGCGCTAATTCAACATATTTATCTACCAATTGTCTTGTAGTGACGTTCTCAAGATAGTTCATATTCATTTTAATTAATTCTAACAGTATTTCTCCGCATACTATAGCCCAATATATGGACTTATCATTATTAAAACATTTGTTAAAAGTTGGTATAACGTTATCAATTATGCATTAAGATAACTGATTATTAAAATAAATACTTTTAACAGTTTAAAACGCGAAACATATAAGTTAATATATTTGTCTGTTAATTACGGCCTGGCGTTTCCGATGCTTTGGAGCAGCCGTGGTCAAGGGGGGACTACGTGGAGACATCAGGCCGTGATTTAAATGTAAATACGTTAAGTTATATATTTCGAGGTTAATACGTTAAAAGTTTTACTTAAATGTGGCGCAAACTACGAACAATACTACGCTAACCATATTAACATATTATTACTTATTTATTAAGTACTTTTTCTAAAAAAAGGGCTATTAAAAATACATATATAATAATGTATTTTTTAAACTCAAATTAATCTGAATTTAAAAATGATTGTTTAAAATAATTTCAAACGAACGAGACTTATACCAGCGACAAAAACGATGGTTAGTATTGCTCTTACCAACTGAAATACAATATAAATTGAACGTGTAAACACATTATTATTGATTCAAACTAGATATTTTCATTTATATTTATTATTTTTTCAAACAATACATTACCCCGTGAGTTGTGACGAAGCCTTCTTTATAGAACGAACAATAACACAGATGTCTATTCTGAAAACTTTCATTGTTCATTTGTATAACTGCGAGTATAACTACAGTTTCACCCGCCATAATTGAAAAGCTTGATTTGAAAGAATATTTCGGCGAGTCTTTTATTTTACTATCAGTATAAATAAATAATATACTTACTTACTATGGATTAGCAAGTTAAGCGAGAAATATCTTTGACATGTTTCCTATGTACAACAACTTTGGGACTTTTAAATTACTAGCCGACCTGGAAACCGTTATTTTCCCATATTTCCCTTCGTAAAAGATTAAACGGTTATCATCTCTAAATTATTATTATTTTCTTATGATATAGGAGGAAAGACAAGCACGGAGTTCACTTGTTGGAAGGATGGAAACATCTAAATACGATGAGCTGGTTACCTATTTGGCTTTAGATTTTCGGAAATCCACAGACTGTGCACGGTCGTTCTTGACACGGATGGAATTTCAATATGTCTTCCACCCGAAATGACGAGCTCTCAAAGACCACACATTTTGACACCTACTTTCAAACTTCGGTACTTTAGGCTTAAAAAAACTTCAGATAATATTTCGTCTGAGATTCCACTCAAACCCGTTTCGTATACAACGCATGTAGTAATGTACAAACGTAGACCAACTAGATCCTTGATTCTAGTTAGTGTTGGATGTTAAAACGGCCTTTTGACCCCTTTGTGTGCCAAATATTTCTGAGTTAACACACTCCCGACACGAGGCCGCTGCTGCATTGCGCCATTTTCTCACAATGCACCTAAATTACACCACTCGTGCTTAAAACAATACGACGTGAAAATACTTACTTTCCCTAATAATTTGCGTCTTTAAAACAACGCGTTGCTTATGGTGGGTACATACGTATGTTTTCGCACATGAACGCATTGTATAAATGATAATCTATTTAGATTAAAAATCGATTTTAAATTGAAAAAAAAAACACGACAAGGTCTGTACCTGAACCAGCATCTACAGTGTTTCGTGCTCCTGTTCTTACCAATTTAGTACAGGGCAGCTCAATTAGTTAGAGCAGCACGGAATGCTGTGGATGCCGTTTCTAGTCTAAAAAAATTACGATACGGGCAGGACGTAAACCGTATTCACGGCGTTTCGCGTTGTTGCTCTTACCAATTGAGTTACACACCTACATGTCATCGTCGAACTTTTTAAACTTGACACTATCAATCTAAATAAATTATTAACATTCAATAAAAATCATTTGATTAGGAAAAAATCATCTACGTTACATATTTAATTCCAATCAGCTTTGTAAAGTTATTTATATTGAAGTAACAGTAACTAAGTTTGCGAAATCCCGTTTAGTTATATAAAAAAAAACTTAAAGGTACATACGCAAATCGATACAAAGGTTACTTTATACGCGTTTAAATGACAACAGTTGTTCTTATAAATGTGTTTACAGTGGCAATATTGTATCAATTAGGGTCAGACACGAATCGAGAAAATATACTCGCTATAATCATCGGAATTGCGTTCAATCGATATGCATATACAGTAGACTGATGATAGATAAGTTCCGAACGGTAATTTTGTTTACCAAACCACCCTACCCTAACGAAAGTTACAATAAACACTGAATATTGATTGGGTCTGGGCTTGGCTTAAGTTAAACTGTTAAAATCTACATGTATAGACTATATTTTATAGTTTAGAATAGATAGTAGCTGCTATGAATTCTTGAAGAGTTCCTTCGATTATCTCTCGGCTCTAACATCAGATCTACTCTAGATCTTTATAGTTGTTTGTGGTTTAAAGTACTAATAGCCAAAGCCAAAACTATATCGATAGCGAATCTTGTTAAGACGTTAATGGTATTTCACCTTCTATCAAACGAATCCCATGCTTGTCTATCTTCATCTCCATAAAAGAAATCTAAGCGAAAAATCGATTAAAGGCACTAGTCGTCCCTACGATTTTTAATCGATTATCTGGGTCTCCTGGGTTATCCTGATATCTTTATATACCAATTACCTTGGAAATATCTACTTTCGAACAAAGAAACATCATAATCGGTTCACAAACGACTAAGTTATGTAAAACAAAAGAATAAACGAGAAACTCCTTTTTTAAGTCGCTTAAAAGCAATAAGTTCCAAACTCAAATAATGCCACAGATATGAAAAGGTAAACTATTCTAAATTCAAATTTGTTTGAGAAAGCCAAATTTGTTGAAGAAACGGAAGCTACGAAATAATAAACAAAAAAAAAATTGACAGGTAAAACTGGTTGTAAAAGTGTAGATAGCATTGATAAAATCTAAGTATAAGTTCATTTAGTGTTTATATTTAAAATCTTTAAATAGATAGGATTTGAGATTAAAGACTTACAATTGCTGACACAGACAGGACTCGAATACAGCATATGGAGCTGTTGCTCTAATTACTAAGATTGATATATGTTTTTAGTGGATTGTAAATATAAATAATAATTGTTATTTTTTAAATAAAATTCAGTTACAATACTAATTGCACATTATGTTAGTAGCAACTTACATATTTAAGGCAGTATTAATAAATATGTTAAAAAAGGCACTTTTAGTTGAACATTTACTCCGGGCCCACAAGCGAAGCAAACGATATTTCGGGCCGCATTTCAATATTGTAAATATGATAACTAATTTATTAAAACAGGTAACGCCGACAAGTCACATGTTTTGTTACGATTCAAAGAGTAGAAAATGACCCACGTCTTAGAACGAAAATGTCCGCATCTACATATAATAATATGTACGTTAAAACTGTAGTCACATCCTAAGTAGCACAGATCTACAAAGGCCATAAATTTCACAATAAATTATGTTTGTTTGAAACGTGTGAATTGAACGATGTTCTCAGAGAACACATGTGCCATAAAAACGAGCTGAAGTAGCTAAACGCGTTTCAGTTTCACTAACAAAACCCGGATGCAGTGTTGTTCAAATCCAACGCAGTGCATTTCCTCTGTGAGATGAATTTCCATTTCAAACATGAATGATAACAGAGACAGTTATGATAGGGCGTTTACTCTACCAAAAGCCATGCTATAATTTACGTTTGTTAATACATGTTCATAATTCATATATTTACTTGTCGCTGATTAGGTGAAAAGATATTTTAAATAAAACACGTTAACGGTTTAAAACGCGATATATTAGTTAAACTGATTTGAAAATGATGTTTAACTTCGGCCCGACGTTTCGGATGCTTTGCAGCAGCCGTGGTCACGGGTGTCTCCCCGTCCCCTATCGCGTTTTAAACCGTTAAAGTGTTTTATTTAAATGTGTACTACTCGCGTAAACTATAGACAGTATTTAAGATATTTTAAACTTAATCGACTAATAATATAAAGCTAAAGCGTTTATTTTATATATTATGAAGTATATATATCTTAGGAAGATTCGATTTGAAAATTATTTTCTTTTTGTGTTGGATAGCTGATTTATCGTAGGCTTTAGATTATATTACATGACGCTGCGATTAATAGGAGTGAAGAAACAGTGGAAAATGTAGAAACGGGGAGAGCTAATCAACCGTTCCGATTTTCCGATGCGTGAGCTGCGTAAACGGTTCAAGAAACTAAAAGCATACGTATGAAAGAATGCTTCCTCTTTGAATAATGTATAAAAAATGTGTTGCGATAGTATATTGTCTATTATGGTTATCAAATTTGTCGACATTAATTAATCTTGCAAACAACAAAATAATGTTTGACGGTCCAACTGTATAATGGGCTATTCTCATGTACTTAATTAACCCGTAGTGACAAGCCGAGTTCAAGCAAGGGAACGGGCTAGGCAGCGCTAAGGGTATCTTTACACGAACCATTTGGAGCCACTTTTGACTCCTCTGTATCTTTAAACCTATTTAATGTTAACTAGTGTTGCCCAAACGCAAGAACAAGACGAGACTTAGCCAGTCTTGGTCTTGGTCTTGCGCCAATACACCTGGTCTTGGTCTTGGTCTTGGTCTTGCGCTCCCAGTCTTGGTCTTGGTCTTGCAGCAAGAGTCTTGCAAGTCTTGCAATTACCTATTAGTCTATTACTATTTATTAAAGTTTACTTTCAATCCTAGAAAAACGTATTAGAATTGGAACATTGTGAGCTTGAATGAATATAGCCATAGTAAAGATCAAGCAGATTAATAAATAACTGAAGATTTGATAAGAAATTCGAAAAATCAACTGACCTATATGTCGTTTTCCATGGAAGTAACTGTTTCTTAATAAACATTTATGATTTATAAGCTTACATTTGCTAAAACATGTAAAAAAACAAATTAATTACAATAACTTGACTGTATTTTAAAGAACAATACTTATCTGTCTAAAAAAAGATTGAACCCTCAACTTATAAGAAATTTAATAAAAGTGTTTTACGATTTAAATAAAACACTTTAACGGTTTAAAACGCGATATATTAGTTAAACTTATTTGAAAATGATTTTTAACTTCGGCCCGACGTTTCGGATGCTTTGCAGCAGCCGTGGACACGAAACGTCGGGCCGAAGTTAAAAATCATTTTCAACTAATATATCGCGTTTTAAACCGTTAAAGTGTTTTATTTAAATGTGTATTACTCTCGTAAACTATAGACAGTATTTAGTTTTACGATTTATCATTTATTTGAATAAAAAATAAAATACAACACAAATCAACAGCTTTATCATTAGGTTATGATACTTTATATCAATTTTTTTGACCAAGAATTAATACAAAGTAACTATCTGGCTGACTGACTCATCACTTAACCTATTTCTATGTTAACAATAATATAAAGCGTGTAAAAAAATTCGAAATTATTTTGCATGAGTATACCTACGCCCTATGGCGGCAATCAAATAGTGTCAAATGTTATGATTTCGGCGTGGCGGCAACGATTGTTTTAGATTTCAAAAGAAGCCGCCGGCGCGTGTATCATAACCATGTACTTCCGAAAAGCGGCAAATTTCTTTGAGAAGTAAGTACAAAACTTTTGATGCCGCATTATCAAAGTCCCGATGGTTAAAACATAACTATGCATGCACTCAGTTTGATTTTAATAATTTTTTTATTCGCTATGTTTATGGTATTAGTCGTAATGCGCATAGGTCCAGTTTTTCATATTCTTTGATACAGTTTTTTGCGTCTCATAGAATTCCTAAGCGTACCTACCTACACACCGAACTGTTACTTCTAACTACTCAGTGAAATAGCGCTAAGTCCTAGCTGCAAGACGCAAGAGTCTTGCAGGCTATGTCTTGTTCTTGCTCAAGTCTTGCACGGTCAGTCTTGGTCTTGGTCTTGCTAAAAATACGCGGTCTTGTTCTTGGTCTTGGTCTTGCAAAAACGCAAGAACAAGACCAAGACTGCAAGACCAAGACTGAATTTGGGCAACACTAATGTTAACACATGAAACTATGCGTGTTTAATTATATTCATAAAGACACATATAAGCATATAACTAGAATTTGACGTATAAAGTATTACGAGACTGTATTTAGCGTCGCTAAATAAAAGAGAACGCACAATTATTATAGCATTTGTCGGAAACACGCCCTTAAGCCGCCAAGGGACCGCTCTTGCCCTAATTCAGAAGTTTTTGTCGCAAATTTAGGACACATCGAGATCTAAGGAAAGCTTAGATATTAGTATAGAGCTACGACTGTCAAAAATGATTCGGCAGCTTTTAATGAAAAATGAATGTTTTCAACAGTAGACATATTTCTGTGTCCGTTTCACTGGTTATTACAGACAAACATGGAGTTTACTTGATGATATTCCCCAGCCTATAGCATCAATACAAGATACGCTGTCGATCTATTGTGGCTTCGGTAATCCACAGCGTGAAACCGAAACGCGATTAAGATTCACGGCTTTCTCATCTGTGGGCAGTGGTTCGTGACCCGGACCAAATTAAAAGTTACAAAAGTTAGGTACTTTCTAGGCTAGTACGCAAGTACATATTTACATAATTCCAGTAATTGAATTCTGCCACGACACCGAAAAGTCAGATGACATCTGCGTTGGCGAGACGTCATAAACCTTAATGGGACACTACAATATTTAAAGATGACGACAAATCTTAAAATAGTATGTAAAATAAATGAAATCGAGCACTTGTCTGTCCGTTTCATTGATTGGTTTTATTTAGTAAGTACATGATCAGACCTTTGTGTCCGGCCAAACCGAAACCATCTATTGATTCCCCAAGATTCAAACCCAGGAACTCTCGCGTTTAACGGCCTGCTAACAACACATTTAACTATTGTACACGTTAAAATTTAAAATCTTACTATTAGGCCTAATCATTTTTTATCTATTATCTTTATTTTCTAAGATTCTTTTTAATAAAAAATCTGCACTATAACTAAAGTATTATTGGATGAGGTGATAAATCAACGTTTTTAGAGCAGGTATGTGGCAGTTGGTGGCAGGACATGATCCACGCTGTACTGTTTTTCTTACCACTTGAGCTACCGGGTCCCACACGTCGTCGTCGAATTTTTTCAACCTATTGATGTAATACTGTCTATAGTTTACGCGAGTAGTACACATTTAAATAAAACACTTTAACGGTTTTAAACGCGTTATATTAATTAAACTTATTGAAAATGATGTATGCACCTCTCGCGTATATATTCTAAATTTACTGTATTTTAGGTTGGCGACAATTGCTCAAAATTATTTTTGTTTTAGCGTAATGAGCACGAATTCCGCAAACCACGAAACATAAAGTGTAATGACCATCGTAAATGCGAACATGTTGTCTCACTAGGGTTGCCTCAACAAAATAATTTAAATATCAACCTTTACAATCAACAAAGTTAGTTAGCCGTGGTCACGGTTGCTGCAAAACATCCGAAACGTCGGGCCTTAGTTAAAATAATTTGAAAATAAGTTTAACTAATATATTTTGGGTTTTAAATCGTTAGAGTGTTTTATTGAAAGTTGTACTACTCGCGTAAACTACGGACAGTGTTGATATATGTGGCTAATAATAGAAAAGCTAGAAACTCAACCCAAGCTACATTTTTTTTCAAGCTTTATCTTCAAGCAACGGTTTTATACAACATTGTTTACTCTAGAAAGACAAAACTAGTTGTCTAAAAACCCTAGTGTGTCAGTGACAACCCTAGAAACCGTGGCTAATATCCATAACTTGGCTTAATAAATGACTCATTGGCGGATACTTTATAACTGGCCTACAACAAAAAATGTGTACGATTGTTTAAGGTTCAAGGTACATTAGTTTATTTGAAGGTTGGAACAGATGGCGCTAGCGTAGCAGTTTTTACTTTAGCATTAGAGACACCCTCCATCTTTAATCTCCTCGTGACCACGCCTGCAAAGCATTCGAATCGTTGGGCCGTAGTTAAAATAATTTTCAAATAAGTTTAACTCATGTATAATAATAATAATATGTTCATAACGTTTTAAACCGTTAAAGTATTTTATTTAAATGTGTACTACCCGTGGAAACTACAGATGGTTTAATTTATTTCTTTCTTAATAAAACACTATTTAATAATTAAACAACGATGCATATTTTTAGAGATAAATTACCTGGCCAAGAACCTTTTTGACCTTGGCAATAAGTACAAGTTCATGGTCTTATTTTATACAAAAAATGAGATGGTTTTAAATGGAATTTCCTTATTAGTCAAATAATATTTATATTTATCCGTATATTAATTTAGATAAATACTTATGAAAAGAAACAATTTGATGACACACGTATTATACATTTTCACAGCTGCTTACCTCAATACCGCTTGTTGCTCAGAAAATGAAAGATTTATATTATTCAGCGTTAAAGTTTGTCTGCAGTTTACGCGACTAGTACACATTTAAATGAAACACTAACGGTTTAAAACGCGTTATATATTAGTTAAACTTATTTGTACTTTATTTTAACTTCGGCCCGACGTTTCGGATGCTTTGAAGCAGTCGTAGTCACGGGGAGACGTAGTTAAAATAATTTTCAAATAAGTTTAACTAATATATCTCGCGTTTTAAACCGTTAAAGTTTTTTATTTGAATAAACAGCGTTGTCAAATTATAATCTATCTCCATTTTATAAACATATTTGAATTTCGAATCGTAAGAATATCACTAAACCGAAGATGCCTACCTTATTAGTCCAATAGAGGTCAGTGGCCCCAATACCTAATTCCTTAAAGATTTCCAATATAAAAACTGGATTCGACAAAAAACCACGACCGTACCAAGTTCAAGAGGCTCGCTCAAATACGGTAATCATTGCAAAACCTGTACAGATTGCATTTACAGCATATTATTAACACGGTTTTGACGAACCTCGGATAAGGCAAGTGTTCCACCGCAGCGATGAACAAGAAATTAATATGCCGAACGCTCATACGTTGGCGAGCAACGGGGAGCGAGTTTTGGGATAGTTTAGCGCTATGAGCGAGTGACTGCTCGTGCGAGAGACGATTGCCCCACTAGTAAGAACGCGTATTTTAAAGGCACATCAACGCCATTTAAAATATATAGTACCTACTTGTATCATACACTGCAGAAATTTATTTATTTATTTATTTAATTTTAATTTACATTTCCATCTTTACAGCTTATAACATACTAATACAATGAAAATGACTAAGACTAAGATGAGACATTTAAAAGTAACTCTGTAGATTACAATCACAGTATTTACCTATCGACTTTCAAATGAGATTATCCATGATGCTAACCTTGTGAATTCAGCCAACGTGCAACAAAATAAATCCGTTTTTATTGCGACCTCGTTCAATATAGTAATAGCTCTTATCACTGGTGCATACTTTAACAGATTCGTGTGCGCGTGCGGGAGTGCTAGCAGTAATGCTTTCCTTCGTCGCATATTACCCCCCGGGACGCTGAGACACAGCCTTTGTAGTATTTCAGGGTGCTGTAGCTTGCCCCGAAGCACCTTAAATAAATATGTGGCAAGCGCCAACTCGCGTCTAACCCTTAACTGAGAATAACCTAGCATCCCTAGTACAAATAAGCTCGGGTACATAAGGGGATAAAAAGGGTATACTCCGTACCGTCTCATGTATATGTATCGAGTAAATTTATTTTGCACTCGCTCTAACATTAAGCTATACTTTGCTTCGTGTGGGCTCCAGATAGCTGCACAGCATTCCAGGTGACTCCGAACCAGAGCATTGTATAGCGACATAATCACCTTTATGTTTTTAAATCCAGGTGCCATTCTTAATACAAATCCTAAAGTCCTAAACGCCTTATTGCAAATATTTTTGATATGATCTCGAAATGATAAGTCTGATTTTAGGTGGAGTCCAAGATCCTTGATCTCTGTAACCCTTTTTAGAGGTAGCCCACCTACATTATAACAGTGCAATATTGGCGAGCGCGCTCGAGTGAAGGAAATAATTGCACACTTGGAAGTGTTTAATTGAAGCCTATTTCTTTCGCTCCAGCTCACCACTCTATCTATATCCTTCTGTAGGCTAGTACAATCCTCCATGTTTTCAATGCTCAGCGATAGTTTAACGTCATCAGCAAAAATAAGGCATTTCGCATTTTTCATTACTCCTGATAAATCATTAACCATGGTGGTTGCCTATTTGCTCTATGGTCATTTATATAATTCCATAAAGATCTTGGTTCATATTTTATGTTAGCCTCCACACAATTGCTATACTGCTCCCTCGACAAAGCAATTAAGTTCTTCACTTCAGCTCTACACTGACTAAACTCCCTATATGCCACTACTGACTTCGTTGACTTGTAGTGCTTGTGCAGTTTAGCTTTTTTCTTTATTTGTTGGATCAACTCACTTGTATACCATCTGGGATAAACATATTTCGATTGAGATTGCCTACCCATCCTTTGTGGTACACAATCATCGAATAAAGAATACAAAGTGCTATAAAAATTATGTATACTTAGATTTAGGTTAGAGGAGTATGTATTGGACCAATTTGCCGTTGCAATTTTTCCATATAGTTCAGATAGGTCGGCTTTTTTAAAGTTCCACGACCTCAGACCATCGTTCCTATTTACCTGGTTTGGGTGACATGCTTTTGAATACACAGATCGCGCTAGTGATTGAATAGTGACCAGGAGTGGCGGGTGCTGTTTGTCCACATCCACGATCTGTTCTTCCGCCCTGTACACACTTAACGTAGTCATAATGCTAACCCTTCCAAGAACAAGATCTAGCAGTCGGCCGTTAATGTTCTGTATTTTGTTGCACTGACTCAATTCGCAAAAAGTTAAAAAATAATTTTTAAAATAAGTTCTAATGTAAGATGAACACGAATATAAATTAAAGTCTCCTACCACTACAATGTTACAATTATGTTTACTACAATAATCTTCTATAATTCTTAACAAAATTAAATATTCATTATCACTACTATTTGGCGGAATATAAATGACAAAGATTGAAAACATAAATTTGTTTTTCAAAAATATAGTTGCACCAACAATTTCGAATACTCGAGAGTGAACGTTTACCTCTCGAGGTAACTTTATCTGATGCATTTTAAGACGCGGTGCGGCTACTAGACATACTCCACCTTGCTTGCGACCATCCAAGCGATCACATCGTAAAACTGTGTAACCCGGTGGAACGAACTCGGCGTCTGCGATAGAGCCGTTGCAGCCAGTTTCCGTAATAGCAAAGAGGTCGACGGGCATTGTTGAAATACTTGCAAAGCAATCATGCAGTTTTGTTCGCAAGCCTCTCACATTCTGATATACAATCTCTATTGGTCTACTTGCTATCCTTGGAGCTTTTAAGGGGTCTCCGAAACCACCGCCAGTCACAAAATTGTACGTTAAGTGGCCAGTTTTCGGGCTTGGTTAATTGTTCATAATCACTTTCTAGGACCCCTATGACAAAAGATGCATAATCTCTTTCCGTTTTATGATTTAATTTTTCCACCGTTACAGAAACTTCTTTCTTATAAATCTTCTTCACATATTTTTCCAAACTCTCCACTGTAGTCTCCTTCTTCAACCGCCATATATGCAAGAATTTTTTTACGCTTGGCTCCTTCGATATCTAAAATACCCGTGTTATCTCCTTGCTTTACGCTGCTGTTGTACTTGCCTCGCTTGTTTTTCACTGCTTGAATACTATCCGCTCCATTAGCTCCATTTTTTCCTTCTTTATTCCTTTCCTTCTCCTTCTCCATCTTCCTTTCTTTTTCCCTTTCCTCTTCCCCTTCCCTTTCCTTCTTCCTTTGTTTACTAACAGTGACAACTTTGGATTTGGGGTTTACCGATGTTGTCCCTTTTTTGGGTTTTGCTGTTATACTGACGGTACTCTGTGAGTTAGTTAGTATTTGAAAACTTAAATATTTTTCACATGATGGCATTATATAAATTAAAAAGCGATTTTAGCTCAAAGAACCCACCGACACGGGCAACCTTGTATCCACAGCGTTCCTTGGTGATGCTCCAACCAATAAAAAAATCAACCTAATACGCAAAAATTAAGGCGGTTTATTCAATGATGACGTGTAGGACGCGGTAGCTCAATCAATTAGAGCAATCTAACCTTATTGATTTTAAGTTACATAATGCTATCATGTGAATAAATGTGAAAAATATAAAAGTTTTCAAGTATTCATTTAAATGTTAATTAGTAATAGTAATTTCTGTAGAGCCGCCCGTGTCTGATTTTTTTTAAATCTAGGACCTATTTTTCGTTTGAACCGCCAAGTACTCGCCGTTTGGCGAGCATATTTCATGTCTTTTACTTTTATCGCTACGACTGACGAGTGGAGAGAGTCCTTACCATCAAAATGAACAGTCGCCGATCATCTGTTAATATTATATATATATATATATATATTGACTAATAATTAATACGAGTATAATACTTATTGATTACTTAAACATTACATACGGGTAGATTTTTTTAATGGTGGAGAGGTTCAGACAAAACAGTACTAGTGTTGTAATTTTAAAATATTACTTCTGTTCATTACTACTTGAATGTGACTCGACCTTTTGGTTTCGTTCCCTTAATTGATTGACTAATATTGGTCGCGTTTTAAACCATTTAGAGTTATTTGATAGAAATGTGATAAAAATAAAAATATTTTGGTTCATTGTACAGTATACATGACGCATTATTTAACCTATAAAATGTAAAGAAATAAGCCCATTCACGGCCAAACCCACTTCCATTATTCATAACAGAATAAATAAATTACGCTGTGAACCAATTAATAACAACCTAGAACATCGCAGGTATTTCTAGTCAAGGCAACGATGCACATAACTGCACAGCCTTCACTTTGATCTTTGTGGCTAGAAAATCCGTAATTAAATTCGCGTAACAATGTCGTTCAAATAGCTGAATATTACTAACACGTCTACATTATATTAATATTATTATTAACTGGTCGCGTCTTCGTCGTTTCGTTGTCTCAATCGATAATTACTCTTACCAACACAAAAAGAATGTTTCAATTCGAACCAGTAGTTCCTGAGATTAGCGCGTTTAAACAAACAAACACTTCAGCTTTATAAAAACAAATTCTTTATTTCTATAAAATTGTTTACATTTTGTCTTAGGGTGTACTATCCCCTCACACTAGGATTCCCTGTGTCACGCGGCTAGACTAGGCCTATAGTATAGATATAGATTGTTTCTAGTCATTGAATTATGTTTACTCTTGGTATTCCCTATCAGTAAATACTCTTTTATCCTTACTAATATTATAAAAGCAATAGTAACTCTATCTGATTTAAATGAAATTTGGTACACAGATATTTTAAAGCCTGAGAAAGGACATAGGTTACTTTTTAATGCCAAAAAAGGGTCGAATGGGACTGAAAAGGGGGATGAAAGTTAGCATGGAAATTCGTGGTTTTTGAAGCTATGAAACTTGAAAATGAAACTTTCTTCATTGGCTTTTTGGGAATAGGAGTCGAGTGAGTGTAGGATGAGAGTGGGAGTTAGAGTCGGAGTGATGTGATGTGAGAGTGTTACGGCAAAGTAGCACTTACAACATAGATTGGCTGCCTTATGCACCCTTACATAAATTAATAAACAGCCTTAATAATTAAGAATTCTACCCCAAGTCACAATTGCACGCGGACGAAGTCGCGGGCACAGCTAGTATAATCTATAAATTGAGGTTGGTAATGCTATATTATCTTTATTTGTACATGAATCTATTTAAAATGAGAATAATGTGTATTGCATGTCGACCAATGTTTCGTGTTGAGAATAACAATGATCTGAAATAACATATACACATGGGTTTTTTCTGTAACCGGCGACTGATTATTTTGTTTGTAAACTGGGAATGTACTTATATGTATTAAAACTTTCCACATTATTGCACATGAAGCATTATCTAAATTACAATATATTCTCCGCGTGGAATAGTTGTTTTAGGTATCCAAAATTGATTTTGCAAAGTTTCTTTTCATCTCTAGACATTTAAGCTGTGACCCACGGCATAGGCCGCGTGCTGTCGATCTCGCAAATTAATCTTAAAAGATAGATACACTGTATAGTGTATCGGATTTTTTTTTGATAATTTAAAGAAAAATCATTCTTTTATATGTCATCACGCACTAATTTTCTGATGATATCTCCTCTTATTCGTGCTTTGCGTGTTATCAACAAGCTGCTGGAGGGGACTGACATTTTTAAATGTGGCTTGGGCAAATTGACAAAAACATCACTTTTTTAAATAAAACACTTTAACGGTTTAAAACGCGATATATTAGTTAAACTTATTTGAAAATGATTTTTAACTTCGGCCCGACGTCTCCCCGTGACCACGGCTGCTACAAAGCATCCGAAACGTCGGGCCGAAGTTAAAAATCATTTTCAAATAAGTTTAACTAATATATCGCGTTTTAAACCGTTAAAGTGTTTTATTTAAATGTGTACTACTCGCGTAAACTATAGACAGTATTTAAAAACATCACTCCATGAAATATGTATACAATAATTCTATCGCAATGGATATTGTTCTGTAACGGTAGAATATGTTTATAATGAAATATTTTTTTTTTTGGGTATCTTTAATCGTTTACACAGCGTGAGCAACGGAAACCTAAAAATTTAAATAATTTTCTATCTTCAACCTGCAAGAACGACGGGATGCGAACAACGTCGTAGGTGATTTTCAAAAACAAATTTTGACGAACAAAATAACTATTGTACGCGGACGAAGTCGCTAAGATAGCTAGTGTTATATGTATAATACCCAACAGTTTTATTAGCTTATGAGGAAAAGACTGGGAATTATGCGTACGAGTATTTCGCGTGACCCTGGTCTTATCTGAAACATGTAGCCTATATTGTACTGGGCTGGGTTAATTAAATTAATTCGACAAAAGTAAAAAGTATCAATTAATAAGGGTCGAGGCGTGGAACGTGTTTAATCATCAATTTACACGAGTGTGGAACGTAAATTAAATTGATGTTTTGTATTAAATTTTTACTTAAACAATTTAATTATTGTAAGTACACTTGTAGAAATGTTATCGACACTAAATAATCAATCTATATTGCCTCCTTATGGTCTGCAGTTGCGTGAATAGGCACATTTAAATAAAACGATTTTAACGGTTTTAAACGAGAAATATAAAAGTTAACTTATCTACAATTGAATAGTCTGTCGCGTAAACTACGCGAGTAGTACACATTTGAATAACACTCTTTAACGGTCCGGTGAGCATCCGAAACGACGGGTCGTAGTTAGAATTTTAGAATTTAGTTAACTATAATATATATCGCGTTATAAACCGTTAAAATGTTTTATTTAAATTATTTTCAATTTACTTTAAATATGGCTTGTCGTATATGTCGTGCCCCCAAGACCACGGCTGTGATCAGTTCTTTTACAGAAAATAAACACTTTTGGGATTTAATATTTTTCTTGTTTTTAAGCATGTACGCTTTATTTTGAATTTCGTCTGCATTCTTGTACAGCCATTATGTTTGTATGTTTCACTTTCATGCTACAGTAAATAGCTTTCACTGACATAGTTTACTTCAGCACGAAGTCTTAAAAATGAAATCATTTTCTAATTCATTACAATATAATTCGTTAACATTCCCAAATAAATTAAGTAGGTATCTACCTATAGGGTATTGTACAATACACGTTGAGTTGGCTGTGGTATATTATTATTTGGAACTGCTAGAGACAGAGTGGCCTAATAACAAAGAGCATGATTTTCAATAAGGATGAAAATGCCCAATTAACGTTCTCTCGTAGTTTAACGTTTTTAGAGTATAAAAATATAAATAAGTAAAGTTATAAAAATTCAGTTAGGCCACTCTGGCTCTAGCGGTCTCATAGTATATTATAAGTTGATTATAAAATGACTACGAGTAGCCTAAATATTGTATATTGAGTTAGTCTGGAAGTCTGAATATTAAATATAGAAATTCCGTCCGTCTGACGAACCACCGTCCACAGATGAAAAATCCAAGAAGCTTGATCGCGTTTCGGTTACAGTCTGTGAATTTCCGGATATCCAAAGCCAAAATAGGCTGACAGCGCATCTTGTTTAGATTTTATAGGCTGGGTTACATCTCTTGACATCAAGTGAACTGTGAATCCCATGCCATGTCTGTCCTTCTCTATCGTTAAACAAACTGTTTTGTTTCAGTTCGTATTTGAGAACGGCTCACGCGATGACGGACTTCTATCACGAGAGAAGTTTCTGGAAGTGGGAGCCAGGATGGACGCAAGACGAAATTATTTGCGGAGCGAGTGTTCCAGACTCGGTCTGGATAAGTCTAGTCAGAAGGCGTACGCTTGGGAATACCTGATCAATCGACAACACCATGTCATATGGTTGGTATATCATAAAGTAATATTTCTTCAATTCTTTTATAAGCACTAGCTGTGCCAGCGACTCCGTCCGCGTAGAATAGTTACTTTAGTCATCAAAATTTGTTTTTGCAAACGTCCCCTATCTTTATAAGTTATAGATGTTACCCGCGAGGTCTCACGCTTTCCGTCGTTCTTGCAAGTTAATTTTAAAAGATAGACAAATATCTACTGTCGCTGACATTTATTTAGATAATTTAAAGAGGAATAATTCTTTCATACATGGTTTTTGGGTATCTTGAACCATATTCACAGACAACGCAACGGAATTTCTCAAACATGAATAATTTTGGTCGTAGCGTGATGTTTCAGAGTCTAAAGCCTTTCTTAAGTAATTATTGTAATTACGGCCCATGCATACAGCATGGTCACGGTGAGACCACAGCTGCTGCATACATGTCCCAGCGTTAAAATAATTAAGACTACAATACTTAATTCGCGTTTTATACCGTTAATGTGTTTTATCTGTACATATATTTTAAATTAACTTTCCCCTATCTATATTTATGTTAAAATAAGCTTAATTGTGCATTTTGTTTTTCGTAACGTACTTCTATACAAAATGAAGTTACGCAATGCTTATTGATTATTCAGAACCTATAAATAGCACTCAATTGACCTTCTGGCATTAAAAAATAAGCTAAGCTATGATTGAATTTCCTGTTTTAAGGAGAACGGACATATTCAATTAGGAATAAGCGAATATGATATAGTTTACCTACGTCATCGTTCACTTTACTAAATTCGGTGACACCCGACGTGTTATATCTTATTTAAAAATATTTTAAACTATACTATTGTAGTTTGACTTTTATGTGACGGAATTTCTCAATGTCAAAAATAGTACCACCGTATTAAAGAAACCGTATTCAACTTAAGATAATTAACAGACAGTTAGACGTTTCTTATTAATGTATTGACAACTTACCAAACTTTTTAAAAAAGACAGAACCTTCGCACTCGGTCGTGCAGAGTACAGAAATCTGATTAACTATCGTCAGCCTTTTATTTATAAGCTAACAGAAGTAACCGTTAATCTACCACGCTGTAGATGTGGTTATAATGATCATAATGAATAGATCAGTAAAATAGACGAAGACGAAGGTGAATCGATCAGTTAAACAGTGAAAGAAGAAAATGAACCTATCTGTACTACAGACAAAGCAGAAGAAGAATCTATTAATAAAACATACAAAGAAGGAGATGAATCGACCAGTGAAACAGACAAAGAACAAAATAATCCAATCAGTAAAACTGACAAAGGAACGTGTCTATATCCTAGATAGATGAAATGGTTTTAACTTTAATGTATGTTTCCAGGTGCAACATCTTCAAAGCAGCGTCAACGTCTTGGATGTACAATTTCAATTTGATGGCGAACTACACCGCGGCGTTCCTGAACAGAACGAAAGAGGTGCCCTTAGAGCTCGCTAGGAAACGATACGCGAGGCCCACCGTGGAGATGATTAGGAAAGCGCAGGGGGATTCGATCACGTTCCTAATAGTCAGACACCCGTTAGAGCGGTTGGCCTCCGCGTACAATGACAAAATCGTTCACGCTTGGCCGAAGTCGTTTCATGACAAAATGGGGCGTAGGATCATCAAGAAGTACAGGAAGGTGTGTATAATTTAGTGTCGGTTATAATAAAAAAAAATAACCGACTCAAAACGGTTAAATTAAACTGTACGTATTTGATATACATATCTAGAGGTAGATATATAAATTATGTCGTATTAAAGGAATTATTATTAGGAAGATAATTGTAGGTGTACCATCTGTTGCCTTTTTTCGTAGTTTAGAAGACACACAAGTTATTACGCATTGATTTTATCTTTTTTATAGTAAAATATAGAAACCCTATTTGTTAATTTAATAAGGAATTTGAGCTGCAAACAATATCGGTTCTCAGTTGAGGATAAATTAACTTCTACGGTACTAAGGAAAACGTTTAAATAAGTCACACTAATATCGCGTTTTATTTAAAGTAGCAATTCGTCACCAATATACTCACTTTGCAGGTATCATACATCCATACTATATTTAATATATTGTATTTATTACTATTTCTATTGTATAGCCAACAGATTCAAAACCGACCCCTAACGAGAGGTATCCAGTATTCGAAGAGTTTGTAGCTTATGTACTTGATGAAGCTAAAGCTAAACGAACCCTGGACATGCATTGGACTCCATATACGAGCTTCTGCACGCCCTGCAAGTTCAATTTCGATGTCATCCTAAAATTTGAAACCCTTGACGTAAGTATTTTTAAAAAAGGGGGGAGGGGGGGGGGGGGAAAAAAAAAAAAAAAAAAAAAAAAAAAAAAAAAAAAAAAAAAAAAAAAAAAAAAAAAAAAAAAAAAATGCAAGGGGGGGGGGGGGGGGGGGGGGGGGGGGGGGGGGGGGGGGCCCCCCCCGGGGGCGGGGGGGGGGGAAACCCCCCAAAAGGGGGGGGGGGGGGAAAAAAAAAATTTTAAAAAAAGTTAAAAAAAAAAATGGGTTTTAAAACCGTTAAAGTGTTTTATTTAAAAGTAAGTATTTTTATTATATAATTTTCCTTAGCGACCCGCCCCGCTTCACTAAAGTGCAAGCTAAATACTGATACTAAATATACTACAGAAAAATTGTCAAGATTTTATATAATCTTCATTTTGAATCACTCTCTCTATTTAAAAAAAAACCGCATCAAAATCTGATGGGTCGTTTTAAAAATTTAAGCGCACATAGAGAGAAAAAAACGACTTCGTTTTACACTGTGTAGTGATGTTGTGGATAATTTTAAAAATCGAATAAACGTTTTAAAATTCGAACTACATTAGCTGTCCCATCGCGTCTGCTGTAAAGTATCCAAAACGTCGGGTCTTATATACAAAAAAACAATTCTTAAACCGTTTAAATGTGTTTTATTTATTCAGTCAAAATACCAATTCATAAGGTTATTATTAAAATGATAAAATAGTGTATTTTATTGGAACTGACGCATTGCGGTATTTTAATAATAATGCATAATAACACAATTTTGTCCTACTAACAATAAAGCATTGTTTACAATGCAGTTCGAGAATTCTTAATTACTTATAACTTTATAAATATAGTAGGTATATATACTAACTTCATCCCTAAAGGAGTCACGGAATATCAGGTTCGGGACATTAGTCCCAACGTAGTTAAGTGGCTTTCTTTTCAGAGACTATGTATATAGTTTGGAAATGGGGAAATGGGTGAAATGGTTGAAATGGTCAACGGATAACGTGGACTGATCACCCGTCCTGCCAAGGGTGTCCCCGATAGAAAATAATATTAATGTATATAGTTTTGTTTAAATCAAATATGACCTGGCTTAGAAATTAGAATCGCAAAAAACCCAGATTATTTTAGTTGGGCAGGGCACAGAAGCCTGTAAAAGAACCATAACTGTGAAACGGACACAGAACTGTGTTCTCCCCGTGCCCAGGGAAATCGGGACTTTACGCAATTATTATATAAACTAAATTTGTATATACTTCTCCCTATTATGTTTGTAAAAATAAGCGTTGATTTTAAATATTGTGTGTCTGAACTCACGGTAACTGTGTTTATTGGTTAGAAATCGCTATATGTAAACTGTTTGATTTTCATTTTGTGCCCTTTATGTCATAAAAAGTAAATATCCATACCTACTTTATTACTTAATTGTTGAATCATTCATTGTAATACCGTCGGTAATATGAAATAACGGTGAAGTACAAAGAAGCGCGTGGCTCTATAGATCCAATAATGATAACAAACCGACCGCCTACCGTTCTATTGACAAATGATTGCCGAAATATTTATTTATTCCGACCGTAGTAGTTACCTTGGCAGCAAATAGGTTTAGGCTCGGTATGAATCATAAGGCGTGTCATCTAATTTGACAGTAGGTTACAACGTACCTATCATAATTTGTGGGTGTATTTATTGCCGCAAACTAGCGTAGATTACAATACGAGTATATAATAGATTAGTTGTGTCAGCGACTTCGTCCTCGTAGAATGATTCAGGGCATCATAATTTATTTTTGCAAATATCCTCATCTTTTTAAAGTACATTTAGCTGTTACTAACGACGTTGTCCGTGTCCCGTCGCGTTTTAACGTTAAAGATTAACTTGCAAGACATAATATATATCGTGGGCGTTTAAGTAGGAATCATTCGTTCATAGGTACATATTTTTTTGCGTTCTGAACAGTTTTCCCAACGCATTCAACAAAAAAGATTAATAAATTTTCCTATTTCTTCCATATTTCCCACTCTATCTTTGCTCTTATTGGTCGCATCGTGCTGTTTTATAGCCTAGCTTCCTCGATAAATAGTCTAATCAATACAAAAATATTTTTTTCATTCGAACGTGTAGTTCCTGAAATTAGCGCGGTCAAGCAAACAAACTCTTCACCTTTGTGTATTAGTAGAGATCTGATTGAAATCCTTTGATCTGTAATAGTGACTTTTATAAGCACGTAATGTTACTAAATAAATTATTAAATACACAATACTGTAAATGGTAAACTACTTTTTATAAATTCACACATTAGTTTCCATTTAATATTGTTTTTAATTTTGTTTTACGTACATGCGTTATTACTTACCCGTTACGCAGATATTTTTTTTTTTAATAATGCGATTACTTGTACAAACGGTGAAGAGAACGTGAAGTTCTTTCAGAGATTTACGAGTCTACGTCTTTAGTACACTTTCTCTCGACTCACCCCAGTTAGTTTTTGATGCCTTCAGTAAGCGTACTCACTTTTTTATAATGTTAATTGTAATGATGTTGTCCTGTTTTCGAGTATAAACAAATCTTATTACTTTTTCAATAATTAATTTTAATGTATACCGAGCATATTCGATCGTCGTCTTCGAAACATTCTTTAAGTTGCATTTTAAACGTCTCTCGCCACTCTTAAAGGAACATGTTATATTAAATAAACAATTCAATTCATGAGTACTTACTTGATTACTAATTACACACTATAATGTGACTTGCCAACTGTAAAGAATAACTGATTATGTTCGCTTAAATAACTCTCAAATTATACGCGAATTTGTGAATAATATCCTAGAAATGACATTAAAAAACTGGCTAGCTACAAAATTTGAAATTCGAACGTGATAAAACTTATTACAGTATGATTTTCGAATCACGAAACGCGTATGAATCCAGTCAAGTGGTAATAATCTGGCTAACAGTGGCCGTGAATTTGATTTCCACTGTGTCCAGCCATTCTTTATGATTTTCATATTTTTCTAAGTATGTTGGATGTCTGGAAAATCGGGATATGAAATCTGCGTTTCAATTTTAACCTGTGTATTCCAGTCCAAAACTAATTTGGTACTGTAGGCTCATCTTAATTATATTTTAAAATGTCTTGGCAATTTTCAAGAAAGGACCCATCTTTCTTACTTTTATAATAAAAAGCTAAATGTTCTGATGAATTTTGCAGGAAGACCAAAGGTTTTTGATTCAAATGGCGCGGCTTCAAGACATCATTAAGCCAGAATGGCGGAACAGTGGCAAGGGAACCAACACGTTGCATAACATTAATCATCTTTATTCGAGACTTACGAAGTCACAGCTAGACGGCCTTTATAACTTGTACAAGTAAGTATTACTGGTAAAATAATGATCTATTCTATAAATCTTTCTTTGCAAATAATACGATGACCAGAAAAAGTCTAACGAATACTCAAAAACAAAAAGAGGTTAGGTATAGGTAAGAATATATACCTAATTTCATTTTACGAACAGCAAGGCTTTGTTGAAAACCAACGTTGAATTGACATCCCTGTATTATTTTAATATGTTTTTTTAACCTTCTTTTTAAGAATCTGGCTAATTGAGTATTTTATTAAAATTTGTGCTGCTCGCGTAAACTACAGATTATAACTCACTAAAATACATAGTTTACACGAGTAGCGCAAATTTAACTAAAAATAGTTTAAATAAAACACTTTAACGGTTTAAAACGCGATATATTAGTTAAACTTATTTGAAAATGATTTTTAACAGCCGTGACCACGGCTGCTGCAAAGCATCCGAAACGTCGGGCCGAAGTTAAAAATCATTTTCAAATAAGTTTAACTAATATATCGCGTTTTAAACCGTTAAAGTGTTTTATTTAAATGTGTACTACTCGCGTAAACTATAGACAGTATCTAAAAATAGTTTTAATGGTTTTAAACACGAAATATATTAGTTAACTTATAACAATTTACTGCGGCCTGCCGGCTGCTGCAAAGAATCTAAAATGTTTTCAACTGTTAAAAGTGCGTTATTAAAAAAATATATATGAGTAGGTTATCATCTATAGATCTAGGTAGGTGTCATTTTGCTTATCAAGAAATGTCCATTCTCGTCTGTTCTGTTTAGGTGTAAAATGTCCGGCGATTACTTACAATTCGAGAAACTGTTATTTTTCACTACAGGTCCTTAGATGGGATTATAATTATATTCAATAAAATTTTCAGGTATGATTTCCAGCTCTTCAATTACACAATTAATAATTACTACGACATCATACAAACAGAGGGCACCGCTCGTGGCTGAAATATATATCAAATGTATTTGAAAATGGAACCAAATGCAAGGGTCAGTATTCGTTGGTTAGAAAGACTGAATAAATGCGGAGATTAGAATAAGATATCCATACGTATCTATTTTTAAAATGCTCCAATACCGTAAAATTACCATAAACCACGTCCTCTTTTATGTTACCACTATTAAACATTTGTTATTTTGGTGTCTAGTTATCAAAGATCGCTTATAATTAGCACGGATGAATTGTTTTGATCCAAGTCCCTACAAATTAACGTTTTAACACCAAAAACGAAATTGCATTATCAATTTTTTCGCTCCTCGCTAATTATGTTGAAAATAATTTATTTACACCCCTAAAATTTATAATAATCATATACCAAGTTGTTATTGAATCGGAATGTAGAGTTCCTAAATAAATTAGTAGTTCTATTGTTACACAAAATATTTAGTCAAAACGTATTCACGGCGAACAGGTATTCGTTTAAAACCAAAGCAATATTTTTTCATATCATGCTATATGAAGCAATATATAACGTTACATCATACTTTATGTCTGTTACATATTTGAGAACTAAGTACAATGACGTTCTAGATATAAAATACTGTGTTATTGGAATCACTCGTATCTTATGAATTATGCTTTTCATGTTTTGTATATCCTACTGTTACCTATTTAGAATACCTTTATTAAGCACATATATATTGCCTGTATTAATGCTACCTCTTTATTGTATATTTTGATCCCCTTAGTCAGTTCTTTGTTACGATAGACAAGAACAATACAAACGTGCTTGCAATTTTAAAATATAACACACAAGGGAGAAGTATTCGATGGTAACTGCGTGATGTCACATCATCGTCTATTAAACTTCAAAGTATTGTTAATAGAATAATATATTTGCATTATAATAACTTTAATATCAAGATATAAAAAAATTGTGGGTAGAAATTGCAGGGTGATATGGGTTGATAAATAGTTTACGATAGTACCTATGTAGTTCAAGATCCGGTGACTAATTTCTTAGTGTTATATTTATTTGTAAAATATAATTAAAACTCATTAATTTTGTTTTGATACTGAGTTACCGCGAGGGCTTATATGGATTATAAGCAGAATGGCTTACTAACCGAAGTGAGTCATCGGATCTTAGCCTATTTATTAAATAGAATATCAATGTCGTACCAGAACAAGTTGTGTAGTAATAAGTTACACATTATAATTATGTATTTATCAATATTTTTATACTGGGTAAAATTCTTCTTATATTAATTTAATACAACTGTTAAGCCATCCGAACCAGCGCACAAAAATAAAGAATAAAATATTTTTTATTGTTTAAGTCTTAGTTAAATTTTATTAAAAGTGTACATATTTTTAAAATGTATCATTTGACGGTTGTTTTCACTATCAAAATATTCGGGTAATAAATATGACTTATCTAACCGTTGTACATCAATGTTAAGGATTTCACTAAAAATCTTTTTAAGATATTTAAACAATAGTAAATTAACAAAGAATCTACATAATTAATAAAATCTTAATAATTTGTACATAAGAGATAATTCAATAAGAGTAGAGGAAATTAGGCTTGTTATTAAATTATATGAAAACAACACTTACACTATGAAACTAGAATATGTTAACTACCGTCAAGTTTTGTATAGTGTACCTTCAGTACAAGACTAAAATTTTCCTAAGATTGTGAAACTTATGTTGTACAAGGTGTTTCATATATAAAAATTTCGCTACTTTAATCTTAAATTTCTTTAAAACAATTTTTAAATTCTCTACCTGATCTAAACCTCATTAATAATTGAACTTTGAAATACCAAAATGCATTCCTTAGAAATATGAAATAATTGGCTTTTAGGATCATTTTGTAATCGCGAAGCATCGTCGCTTACTACGTAGTATGTTCTATAGCAAATTCTTACAAACGAGATTATTTAGATCTAGATGTTGGAAGGAATAGACCAAACATAATGGCCTATGAACGAAACTGGAATGGTGCTATAGTCTCTTAGAAATTGATCTCACGTCTGAATGAGATGTGTGCATATAGTGTACTAATCGTTTACAATAATTTGGGTTTTAAATGCATTTAACTGAAAATAAAACTACCCACAAAATAAAATATAGGGTAGGCATCAAGTAATATTTGTCAGTTGTAATTGTGTTAATTCCAAGTTATTGTATACGTAGTGCTTGTTGCTTAGATCCCGTTGCGGGGTGGTTGTGTTATGTTGATGTTAAAATTTTATTCTTAGTATAATAGACAAATAAATGATTAAAGAGTATAACGGGTTTGTTTTATTTAACTATGACAGTGAGGGTGACAAAAGTGAAAGCCTCTTTTCGCGTACTTTTTATTTATGTACACCTCCATAATTATAGATAGAAACAAGATTTCCATTTACTTTTTTTTTTATTGCTCTTGATTTTTTTTCAAAGATGAGGTTACAAGGCATCTTAAGCTCTGGGGCCTGGTGCACTGCAGGTACCTGTAGTAATTACACAAGTGCCTTTAAATGACTTCACTGAACTTGTAATTAAATAAAATATGCATGTTAGAAATAATAATTTAATCATACTGTGTTTGGTATTAAATCTATGGGAAACTGAGGCAGGTACCCTCTCTTTCCTTGTGATTTTGTTGTATTTCTGTAATAAAATAAATATAATAAGTGCCACAGGTAAAACAACAGTGTACATTCATTTGATTATTACCATATACTTACTCAGTCTTGGCACTCTTTCTCTTTGGTATATCAACAATATCTATGGAGTCAGTTGTGATAATGACTGGTCTAACCGAGCCGAAGAAGTCGGTGATGGGTACTCTGCTTGGGTCTCTCTTGAACAAATCTCGACGTACGCCCACAGTTGAAATGCAGGCATGTTTAGGGCAAACCGCCAGCTGTTATGAAAATGTTTGTTAAGGAATGATGGATCACTATAAATTACTATGTATGTCTATAAATACTTACAAATTCAGACATGGTCTTCTTGCTGTTTGGATGCACATTTTCCAGGAATTCCAAAACGTAATATGTGTATCTGTCTATTATGTACACACCAATAGCTGAATCTACGTGATGCTGAAAAATGTAATAAAATTAATTAATACACATCTTCAAAAACTATAGTAATATATAAACCTTCCAATCATATATCATCTATGCTTATAAACACTACTAAATATTAATAAAAATTTGGTTTGGAGGTTGTAAATTAATAGTACTACCAGTTTTCAAATGAATGGTGTAAATGTTGCAAGTTCATACAATGGCATACTAAAGATATTTAATATTTACCGAGAGGGAGTCCTCTCCTACTAAGCTACTAGCAGTAGCTAAAATATTCGGCGAATAGAACTTCTCATACATAGAAGACGCTTGACATGTGTCTATTATGAAAAATATCTCATTGTACCTGTAATTTAATAGTTAATAGTAATATTGTTACGTTCACTTAAGTAAAATATTAATTGAGTGGAGAGCTTTGAATTATATAAGGATTATCTACTTATCTTTATAATTTAAGAGTCAGAAGAAGTTTCATATATAAGATACATACCTCCTCTTTTGCCACATCTGTTCTAAGGCATCTGCAAGCTCTTGACTGGTTATTTCTTCAGAGTCTTGAAATTTTAAAAACCCATCACCACCATGTCCGGTAAGATATATCAGAATATTACTTCCTTCATCAGTTAAAAGTCTCTTTGACCTAGGAGTATCGGGTGGCACTCTACCAGTTAGTAGGCGAACAAAATTTTCTACTGACACCTGTAATAACAAAATACCTGGATACTAAAATGTTTAAACAGTTTTCAGTATCTGTACTTTGTCTTTAATCGAGTTAAGCAAGTATTTTTTCATTTTGATACACGCGGATGTTCCACTCCAATACTAATCAGTCAAGCAAGTAAATTGTTAGAAGTTGTAGATGTATTGGAAGACAACATATTAAAATGCTTTTGTTGACTTTAGGCAGGATACAATAATAACATAAACAACTTACCTACAGTTAAAAACGAGGAAAATTGACAAAGTATAACATCTCTTAATAACCATTTAGATGTACTTACCTCATAACCTCGATAATCCACTTCTACATCATCTCCATATACATTTATTTGTTCATGAGCATTATTGAATATTGTCGCCGGCCTCGGGTTTCTAGGATTGCAGGCCATATCATCTGATATCATGAGTATTATCTGACTATCGGGGATTCCTAATCGCTTGACACTCCGATAGATGGAAAGTACGTTTGCCACATGCCTGTAGTTAAACCAAAATCGAGATGTATCAACGAGTACTGCCCAATTATTGGTGTGATTTGATTTTTGAAATGCATCTGGAATCTACAGTAATTTAACTTTAATACATGAAATAACAAAAATATACATCATTCATCTATTCTCTTTCATGCTCACTTCAAACGCTTCGCCAAATATGAATGAATAAATCAATAGTAATTTTAAACTATGCCATATATTTATTGGTAACATGGTCTAATAATCTTAATAGTTTTTTCTTAATATTTTAAAAGTTGTTTTCATGTTTTTTTTTATGTTATCAATGACAATTGTCTTTTAATCTGACAGCGTAGCAAAAACTACAAAGCAAATTACCTCCTTTCCCAGCTACGAAAAATATAGTATATACTATAGGAAGTAATTATTGGTCATTTGTCATTTGTTAAGTGTCAATAACGTCAGTCATTAGCATTTTCGCTTAAGTTATCATCGATACAAGTGTGTAAAACGTAAACACAAATACAATTTTTAATACTCTTGGGTATTATCCTACCCAATTTTAAGATGGGCAGCAGAAATCCAACTACATTAATGCACGTACCGGACGAACAGTTTGATTATTTATTTAAAATAGTTCTTATCGGTGACTGTGGAACTGGAAAAACATGCATTGTGCAGCGATTAAAATCTGGAAATTTTATTGAAAGACACGGTAACACAATAGGCGTGGATTTCTCAATGAAAACACTAATTATAGACGGGAAGAAGGTCAAGGTATTAGAAATTTTTAGAACTATTATCTTAACTTGAAGTGTAATGTCCCTGACTTTGATTGATAATAGAGCTAGGGGTATATTTCGTTTTTAATAGTTGTACTTGTACTAAGTTATATTTTAACTTTTATCTCTAATGATAATTGCAAAAAAATACAAAATTAGTTTAAAATAATATTTATGACGTATTTGGAATTGATTTATGTTATATATGCATTATTAGTTAAATTTAAGTAGACAGCCTCTTTGAGCCAATGTTGAATGATTTGTCTGTATTACAAACAAACATACAAATCTTAGCCTAACATTGTATTTTGTTAAGCCTTTGTCTGTCAAAATCTACAAGTAAATTCCATGTAATGTGCCTCAGTATGTAACGAAAACAGGATATCATTATTTCTATGTTTATTTCAGCTTCAAATTTGGGATACTGCTGGCCAGGAACGATTTAGGACTATAACACAGAGTTATTATAGGTCTGCAAATGGAGTTATAATAGGTATGTATGTAATCCGCCCACAGATGTTATATACAGTGAATAGGACAAGGATTCCTTTCACTTTGCATATCTTATAATGGTTCTGTGTCATCAAAACTAAATGTTTAAAATTTAAAATTAAAATTTATGAATTGATTAAAGAGGTTGGATTAAAATTCCTCACCAACATCTATGCTTTACCAATATATTTAATAATAAATACTAAGGCATCATGTCAGTGATCATCAAATTTCTCAACAGTTATTTCATGCAAGGCCTTTAATATATGTATTATAACCCTCCTGGGTAGTTTCTGCTATAAGGCTTAACAAGTAGTCTTTGTACTGCAGTTTTCTCAGGTTTTGATAGTTTTAATTTTCATGTCTTTTGTTATATTGTTTTATATACTAGTAATTTTTTTTAATAATATAATCAATCAATCTAGTAATGTGAAGTAGTTCTTCAGTGTATAGGTTTTTTTTTTAATCTACTTTAAAAAAGTTGACTAAACTTTTATCTAGTAAGATTTCTAAGTATGTCTGTCACTCTTTTAATTAAATTATAGGTGATAAGAGTAATTACTTAAACAGAGTTCCTAAATTACAGTGTATGACATAACCAAGAGGTCAACCTTCTTATCCTTAAAAAAGTGGATAGAGGAAGTGAAAAGATACACATCATCAAATGTTATAGTCTCATTAATTGGCAACAAATGCGACCTTGCTGATCAGAGGGAAGTAGAACCAGAGGAGCCGAAATCCTTTTGTCGCTATGTCCCGGAGATCATGTTTGTCATGGAGACTTCAGCAAAGGACAACACAAATGTGGAGGACACTTTTTATGATTTAGCTACAGAATTGAAGGTAATATCACATTTCTTAACACTATGCTAAGTGAATTTCCTGAACTCAACTTCTAATCCTGTTTGTACTTTAATTTAATTATACTTTGTTATATAAAGGATAAGCCAAGATTTGAATTTGCATTATGTGATTTAATATATAAGACTTCTAAGAACAAGAAACATATATAATATAAATAAGATGGTGCAATAAATTAGGACTAGGTATTACAAACTTATTATTTACTTAGAACGGTTTGTTGATTGAGTTGTTACATGACATGCACATCAACAAATCAAGAGGGCCAATACTAGCTGCCCTCACCTCCGAGCCTTTTAGATGTCATTAAAATTACATCTGTGGGACTATTCGTAGGTCATAGTATTAAAAAAAAAACTATTATAATTTGCAATAAGGCAATTTTTTAAACCTTCAATGTTACTATTTATTAAAATATCACAAATCATTAAGCTTTAGATTTTATATATTTCAGCGCCTGCACGATAGTAGTGAAGGTCCTCCAGCTGATACAGGTGCTGTTATCTTAGGAGAAAGCCATTCAGTAAGCAGTAGGTGTCAACCTTGCCGTTCTTAGTCAGTAGGTCTTTTTTGTATATAAATGAACAACCCATCGTACTGTGTATGGCTATGAGGATCTGTATATTGTCTTGTTTTATGATAACTTGTCACAAATATAGCCAATGTTTAAAAATAGATGATTCTATTGTATATTTAGAACGAATAACGAGTCTTGTTAAGGTATAGTATATAATATGTCTAAGAGGTGTTCACATAACCTTTAAGCTATCAATCATACTTATATGTCACTATTGTATGTTTTGTCCTTTTCAAGTGAAATATATAAGACAAAGCATTACAAAGCCATTTTGGTTCTCTTACATTTTTTTTATATAGACAGAAAATAATCTGTATCTCGCAGTCTTGCCATCTTTACAATAGGTTTTTATTCTAAAACTGATATTAAAGTCGCGTATGTCAATACAGACAAGTCTTACTTACTATAAAATTTAGTTAAAATATAATTGCATGGAAACAGGGCAACAAAACTAAAAAATAAATTCTGTGCTCTTTTATGTGGAGATGATTTAACGTTTTCCATATTTAGGTAATATTTTGTCTCGTTTTCTTGAGAGCTAATCTCAAGTGACTAATAAATAAAATATAAGATAATACTTCAAGATGGGAAATTGGAACAACAATATTTAATTCACTAGATATAATAAATAGTAGGCCTTTAGTATACTAATTATAATTAGGAGGGTAGTTTCTGCTATAAGGTTTATATCAAGACACGAGTTATTAAATCACAATTTTTTTTAAATCAAATACTTATTCATTTTATTTTTTTAGTTTGCTAGCAGTATTAATTTCGCCATTATATTTTTATGCTAGTTTTACGCTATAGACTTGTGTATTTTTTGATGAAAATTGTTCTGGTACTTTTGTATTTTAGTACTGTTAATCGTATTATCTAGTCGAGACTGAAATACGCCATAATACTATTAAAGTAAATCTGTTTTGTATGCATCTACTATACTTAAACGTAATATATATATTTTTATAACTACTTATGTTTCACCAGTGCTATATTAAGTTATTATTTAGCTTAAGCTAAGTTAGGTATAGCTTTAGATTTAGCTCGCCCAAACGCTAGACCTAAAAATAGGAGTATGATGAAATAGTTTCCCAATTATTTCTTAATTTGGCTTTTCTAAACTATTCACTTACATTAGGTGATATGGTTATTATCAACTACCCTCGATTTCGGATAATGTATTTTTATATGTAGTTTCTGATTAAATTGATTTATTAGTATTGAAGTCTTTTATAAAAACAAAGACTGTCCATTACTAGTCAATTTTTAACGGTTATTTTTACTTCGCTTGGTTTTTGTATAGAGACAAACACGACACCGTCTTATCTTTTCAATCTCATGTGATCTTACAACACCAAGTATTTTTATATATGGTTTTTGTATGGGAATCTCTATGTTTAGACTTATATCTTAGGCAGCAGTCTCGTGTAAAGTAGAATTGTATGTTCGTAGACTTTCTCTTTTTGATAAGGCATGTATCATGATTAAAAATTAGTGTCGTCTAATTTTAGACTTTCTGTACACGGGCTATGATAAATATATGGCCAGTAGTTTTCATTGTATATAGGTCGGCGATTAGAGTTCACGTAAGTCTTGTCAAATTTAACAGTCCACATCCGCTGTTAGCTTTATATTCAGGTGACATGCCAAAAAATCGAAAAATTGGGCCGCTACGTACTGTGCTTTTCAGACCTTTTGGCCGGGCTGAAGTTAGCGCGACTGGTTGTGCAGAACGCAAAAGCAGGTATCAGTTGCGACAAAGGGGGAGTGCGGGTATGGGGGGATTCGACTTTTTGCTTAAAATTGACAGTATCATGCGCAAGATGGCCAACTTCAGCACGACCAAAAAGTTTGGAGAGAACTGAACTAAGCTGTTTACCGTCACTGCGTCCCACTAATGTTTTTGATTGCGGTTAACCGCTTGGTATGTATTGCCCCTTATTTTATATCAAGGAATTATTTTCTCTAACATTAATGACATGAGCGGAACATGGTCTTACAGCGCTTTGTGTTATTTCTCTAATTAAGGTACGAAAATAACAGAGTTGAAAAAAAAGTTTGTTTCATCTTTACAATTGTGTTGTAGAATCTTCATAAAATGCCAGATGTAGCCTCTTAAATTCGCTTTCAATTGTAGTGGAGCCATATTACCAATCAAAAATATGAAAACTACAGAAAATATTCAAGTAGGGACGTTTTCTGACTGTGGGGCATAAATGTTAGTGCTTTTGTTTTTAAGTCTTATCAGTGCTAATATTTCGTAAGTACATTTCTGTGATTCATTGAATCCTTGTGATATTTTGTAACATTTAAGTGAATCAACTCATGTATTTATTAGTTTCATTTATTTAGAGGTCTAACATTTTCATTTACACAATATATTCTGTTGAAACTTACTGTGTCTTTATTTCATAAAAATGCCTAATAGTCCAGTCAAATTACTGTAAAACTTACCGTTTAGCTGAAAAACGCGAGAAAGCTATTTTTGCAAACTTGCACGATCAATAAAAAAAGTTGGACAAGAGGGGTTGATGGGGGCTTTTCATAAATCATCTATTTTGAAGCGTGATACCAATTTTTAGCTCTATGGGAATTATTGGAAGCTTAAAAGTCTAATTTGACTCGACTATAATATTTAAAAATTCTAAAATTTTTCACATGATGGCACTTTATAAATAAAAAATCGATTATAAATTGGAAAAAATTACATGCAGGACTTGAAGCATCCAAAAGAGTTCTTTTGCTCTAACCAATTGACCTACACGCGTCCTACAGGTCATCGGCGAATGTTTTCAACCAATTGATACATACACCTCGCGCGCAATGTAGTTTGAACCTTAATACGGAAGTGTTAATTTTTTTCAATTATTGACCGATTTTAAATAAATATGAATTTATACATAAAAAACGATAACTCAAAATTATACCAATCAAAAGAAGTTAACACAATGGTTCTTAGTATCGCTCACTATAACATCTAGTTGTTTAGTTACGTGTATACCCGAAATCCATCCGAATTGTCCCGGTTCAGTCCCTAACCTGCCGAAGACGCGAACTAATTGTCCATTGGGCTTGAAGACTTGGATGCGGCAGTTGCCCGAATCGCCCACCAGGATATAGCCCATGGGGTCTACAGCGAGGACTTCTGGCTGCCTGAACTGCCCCTTCCGTTGGCCCATAGCCCCGAACTCCACGATTTTGTTCTTGTCATGTTTGTTGTAGACTTTGACTCGTCGATTCCCGCTGTCCAGGACGATGACCCTGTCATTGGTGACTGCGACTGCCGTTGGCGCGTTCAATTCAGTGCACATAGTTTCCTTCATGACCCAGATGCTTGATGTGTTTTTTGGCTGAGACCGTAAGGCGACACCGAATTGATCCACACATTTGCCGTTTGGTTCCAAGACCTGGAAGGTAAGTATTGTAAAGGAAGATTCTCCCAAACGGACTAAAAATTTTGTTGTACCTACTTACTAGGCTATATCTTGGGATTTATATCGTTTTAGTTTAATGAATGTATTGCAAATTATGCTTTTAAATATTATTTAAATTTGTAAAAGAAGTGATCTAGAACCAGGTCTTAACGGCATCATGGAATATCTAATATGATTAGATATTATAAATAAAACATTTTTTAGACATAACATATAAACGTAACTAACGTAGTTCGCGTTACTACGAAAACTAAGTCTTTTATTTAGAAATGTATAACTCAAGAAATCTATTTGGATTATAAAAAAAATTACGACAGGACTGGGACTTAAACACCACCGCGTTCCGGACTGCTGATTTAATCAATTGAGCTATAGTGTCGTAAAGGAAATTTGTATTTTTTTTTTACAATCTGAATAGATTTTTAAGTTATTTAATGCCATCATGTGAAAAATATTAAAATTTTCAAATGTAGAAATATATAAATATATATTAGGTAAGCAGTGATTTTAATTACCTGAACTCTATCGTTCCCTGTATCAACGACATAGATATGATGCTTTGAATTGTCCGTGGCTATTCCTTCGGGAGACCGGAACATCCCTAAGCGGCTGCCTTTTTGGCCTATCGATGTGATGTGTTCGCCGTCCTTTGAGAACACATGGATGCAGTGCTTCCATTTGTCTAAATAAAGAAAGGTTTAATTTAAATACTCAGTATCTATAGTTTACGCGAGTAGTACACATTTAAATAAAACACTTTAACGGTTTAAAACGCGATATAGTAGTTAAACTTATTTGAAACGTCGGGCCGAAGTTACAAATCATTTTCAAATAAATAAAATATATCGCGTTTAAACAGTTAAAGTGTTTTATTTAAAAAGGTTTAATTTAATTTATTGAATTTTATCATGATTTTCTTAGACTGCTAAGCATAAGTGATAAGGCTGATTTTACTTTACGCGAGAGATACATGTAATGGTTAAAGAAATTCTATGAGAGAGGAACGAGACACGGTAGCTCAATTGTTAGAGTAGCAGCACGGATAACCTAGTTAAAACCCGCCCGTGTCATTAATTGTTTCGTTTAAATCTATTTATATACTTTTAACGGTATAAAACCTATACAGTAGTAAGTAATAGTACTGTATCAGTTAACTTATTTTTAATTTATTTCAATTATGGCTCGACGATTCGGGCGCTTTACAGCGGCGGTGATCAATGGGGACTGCAAAAAAATTATTCGATTTTATTTTGAAACCAAAACAAGTGACTTATTTAAATCTGTTTAGATTGAATAAAAACACGGGCAGGTCTTAAACGTGCATCTACAGCGGTCCGTTCTGCTGCTCTATCTAACAATTGAGCTACTGTGTGTCGTCGTTTCTTTAATTCAATTAGCGCGTTTCTCAATGGAAGTTTAATTTATAAGATACTACAATCTTAAAGATAGTATATATACTGATATAAAGCTGTTCTTGACCTGTTACATAGATTTCTCCCAAGCTCTTCATGAAAGCGATTTGCACTGGACACAACATCTGTTCGCATGATAGTCTCATTACTATTTTGGCCTGCGTCCGTTCCACAACGAGAACACTGTGGCTGTCCATATCACAGATGTACAGGTGATTATTCCAGGGGCTAATACCAACGCCGCACGGTCTCGCCGTCTTGCGCCAAACGTAATGAGGTAAAAAGTTTCGTGACCTAAAAAGTTTTTTATAACACAAGTGTTAGTCAATGGTAGCAAAATATAATCAATGGTAGCTTATAATCAGCGGATCCTGGGTGAACCCGTTAATTAGAAACATATTGGACTGTGGAAATCTGGCAATTAAATTCGTGGTAGGAATATCGAAAACTGTCTGGGTCATGAACCACCACAAATGAAAAGCAGTCAAGTTTAATTACGTTTTGGTTGCGACAGTGCACCTTATTGAGATGTTTTATTTCACCCTCCAACGACTCCATGATTGTCAGTCCTACTCTATCATAAAGCGATCTAAGATATAGCCAACCGTGGTCACAAAAATACATAGATATACCGACTTATTGTCAAGTAATAAGTCTGTTTTTTTTCATTAAATCTGGAAAAATAATATGGAATAAATAGAGTATCTATTTATTCCATATTAAATACTGTCTATAGTTTACGCGAGTAGTACACATTTAAATAAAACACTTTAACGGTTTAAAACGCGATATATTAGTTAAACTTATTACTGCTGCAAAGCATCCGAAACGTCGGGCCGAAGTTAAAAATCATTTTCAAATAAGTTTAACTAATATATCGCATTTTAAACCGTTAAAGTGTTTTATTTAAATATTCCATATTGTTCAACATGCGTCGATAACAATATAATCAAATATAATTAAGTGTGTTTTGGAACTACTTCAAATATTTGTCGGATCTATTTAAACAAGTAGTCTATCGTTCTTTAGAACTTAGTACATTTGAAAACGGTAATATATTTTACTTGTGGTAGAACATAGGACTATATAAATTAAAAATCGATTATGAATTCAAAATTTACAACCGTTCCGTGCTGTTGGTCTAACCAATTGAGCTATTGTGGTAAACGCTGAAAATGCCGATTCAAGCCATGCTCGTGCCGTATTTTTTTATTTATAATCGATGTATAACTACGCCGAAATAAGGCAAAATACCATTCAAGAGAGAAGATCCAAAGTATGAATTACCTGTAATGTTGCATCAAACTACTCTCACTTTCCAGAGGATTATGCTGTTTCGCAGCTGCTGGTAATGGCTCATCGGATTCTGCATCACACGGGGTCGTGATGTCGGAGTCGATACGGAAATTCTCCTTGTCAAATATAAAATTCTCCGCGTCCCATTTTGATACATCACTAAGCAATTGTAGTGTGTTCTGGTGTAGATTCACGAAGGTTCTCACCTGATTATAATAATAAACCATGAATTGTTTGAAATCAATATTATATAACGTAATTCTACGGGTTCGTTGGTATAATGGTAGCAATGTATGGTTAATAATCAAGGGTTCGATAGTTGGCTTCGATCGCCACCAAGTCAAACATTTTTCTGAAACATGTTGTCTGGAATATTAAATGTGTGGTAGGAATATTAAAATACCGTCCGGGTCACAAACCACAATACACAGATGTAAAAGACGTCGAGTTTTATCAACGGTTTAGTTTCTAAAATGGGCCGACAGCGCATCTTGCTTAGATCAAGTTAACCCAACAGATAAGCTTATCTGTCATCCTCTATCATAAAACGAACTAATAACAGTAAAACGACTACCTATTTGTGATTAAAAGACTTTTAGATTAAATATACAGGGATAATCCAATTTTAATCGTCTATAATTATTTATTGTCTTAATCGAATAGTTGTTCCTCATTAGATATTTTAGGCTTAAGAATTTAATATCTATATTTTGAGGTATTTTCACGAGTAATCTGTCAAAATTAGCGCTAAAATTTTTGATAAGACCGCTCGCGGCCATTACTTTGTGATTATTTACGATAAGAAAAGTATTGCCTATTCTTATCACTTTATATCAGCGTGTCGTCATCGTTAATATATCTTTAATGTTGTTTACATAAGTGTATTGAAAACTATATATTAATTTCAACACTAGCAAATTTTTCATCGTTCGCTATGAGGTGCGTTAGGACGAATATCTCTCCTAGAGCTGTTAATGTTATTTCTGTCTGCACATTATTTTATACACATATAACTGAAGACATATACAAACCTTTTTCATTTCATCGCTATCATCTGTTTTATTTTCTAAAGCCTTTTTAGCAACTTCTTTCGCTTCATTGAGCGACGACTGTAGAGCAAGAGCTGCCATGTCCCCAGATTTCTGCAAATCTGTCATCTCTTGAAGGAGACTCGATTTAGATTCAAGTACAGCGTTGATTTTCTCTTCAGCAGCCAAATTGATTTGTTCAACTATATGTTCGCAGCGATCCTGGTTTTATAAAAAATAGACATTAAATTTCATTCTAAGTCATTGAAAAATGATAACGATGAGATAATTTGTACCTTATAATGTTCTATTTTGTGATCCAATCGACTAGCTGCTGTTTCAAGCTGCTTCAGTATAGACCCTACTTGTATCCGCAAATCTTCTAAATGTTGCGACCAACAGACAAAGCAGAAGTTCTGAAAATTACAGGAAATTTGGAAAAATTAAAGAATTCGTCCTCCGATAAATCCATCGAGGATGGCTCGAAGGACCAATTCTTAGCAATCACATTTATACTAATATATAAAGATTGTTAGTCTCTCTGTATATTTGAACGTGCTAATCTCAGGATAAAAAATCGTTTTTGTATTGGTTAGAGCATATTATATTTATTTAAAAAATCGCCCAGTGAGTTATACAAGCGTAGATACAGCGAGAAATCTAAAAAAAATGGGAAAATTATTCATGGTTAAGGGATCTCCGACGCGTACGCTACAAAAACGGTTTAAGATAAAATATGTATGAAATAATGATTCCGCTGTATGTCTACCTTTTATGATTAACTTGAAAGAACGACGGGAAGGGTAACAGTTCAGTTTATAAAGAAGAAGGGGTTTGCATAAACGAATGTGGATGACCAAAATGATGATTCTCACGGATGAAGTCGCTGACACAGCTAGTTAGAAATAGATCTCGGTACTAACCAATTTACAATGTTCGCAGAAAGAGGTATCTGAATTATCGCACATGGTTTTACAACTGGTACACCTTATTCCAGAAGCAAACAGATCCACTTTTTGATAACCTGACGCGCTAGCTGGCGTGGTAGGTGGCGTCACGTTTGGAGTCGTCTTATCTGTCTTCATACCGACCATGTGAAGTAAGGTGTCTATATACAGATTTGAGGGTAGTTCATCCACGAAGTTAGGACCGTTAACTTGGATCCGAGTGTTGCATATTGGGCAACTGAACACAGCGAGATCTGGAAAAATGATCCACAAATAATTTCTCCTAATTTAAGCATGGTTTACGATAATACACGTATGAAGTAATATTGAATTCTTAACTATAACACGACGTTTTGGATGGTCGTAGCTGTGGTCATAGATACAAAATGTATCCAATATATTTCACGTTTTAAACTGGTAACAGTGTTTTATTAAATTCTCCTACTTTTCAACAACACTAAAAATCTTCAAATCAGCCTTATTAAATAATAAATGTCATTATATACCGGCAACATAAACTTTGAGGCAGGCTAAGCAGAATGTATGTTGGCAGGGCAACATCTTCGGCGTGTTGAGAATCTCCAAGCATAGAGAACATTGCACTAAATCGTTGATTCCTGTTGCTGGTAGTCTGAAAAATATGTAGATATTCACTATTAAGTAAAGGGTAATAATTAGAGATGGGCCGAGTACTCGGTGACTCTGCGTACTAATCGGGTTTCTTGAAACTCGTACTGGCAAATAACTCGGTTATACTTTATTATTTGATAATACTATTATAATACTGCTATTTGAGTATACTTTTTAAAGCAATATATTGAGATATATATATAATTAAATCAACTGTGTTAATCCAAAAGTGTTTATTATTATTATTAACCTAGTTACTCGGTCGAAAAAAAATTGAGCCGAGTAAAACTCGTACTCGACTCGGCGTATCTCTAGTAATAATATTCCTTACACATATAGTACACAGTAATTGGTATTGGTCGTTTGTGAGGGCAGTTTGATTTTCGTGCACCAAAGCATCACCAAGATGTCAACAAAATATTTATACAAGAGGCTTTCGTTATCTCAAAACGAATGTTTAAAACCAAAATTTCGATATAGATGACATGTCTACCAACGCTTATCTGACCATCGTTGTAGGTTACCTTCTTAGGAGACCCGTATCTAAGTGTGTTAAACGGCTAATGGAACAATAAACATTGGCGGGATCGATGTATTAGTAATGAACGGACTCGAGCCCCACCGGTTCCAATGTGTTACTAATTAATTTATATTTTTCTGGGCATTAAATGAGTGGAAACGAAATGAAATTCGCGTCTCGGATTCAGCCTGTGGATTCTTAAATGTGTAAAGCGCAGCCAAATAAAGGGGGGGGGGGGGGATTCACATTTTATAAGTGATCTATGTTTGTTGTTGTTTGTTTGTTCTCTGTCACAGTGAAATTGAACTCAGATAGTTTTATTTGCCAATTAATTTTATGAAATGGCAACTAGACAAAAAATGGTAAACATACAATATAAGACCATTTTCGTATCAAATATATTTAAAAAAAATGCTTATGGGAATAAAACAAATGCTTTATCGTATAAATTTGTTCTTTTGTCGATTTAAGTTTAAGTTATAGCTGAACATGCGTATTTATCAATTTAAATTCAGAATTATTCATTCAACGTACACATACGTGATGTTAATGTGAACAGTGAAATGTAGGCTTTTAAAAAGCAGTTGGCAGAAATTTACAAAGATTTTCGCATAATGCAGGCGCCTTCAACTTTCCCTGTACGTTTTTTATTCCGTTGTATGTATGAGGAGGTCACAAACTTTACTTGGAGGTAGGACAGTAATATATAACCTCTTTATTAATATACAAGCATTTGCCAGCGCCTTTGCTTCCACAAAGTTAAAAGAGCTAAAGACACAAACGCAGGGCTTTTGTGTAAAAATACTAATTTGACTATCGATCTTGTTACTTCACCAATAGTATAACAAACAAGTTACAATTTTAAGTGTAGATATGTTAAATGACAACATAAGTATTCAGCCTATATTCCGAAACTATGGCTTGTTTGAACGTTAATTTTCCTTTATTAGTTTAAAATAAATACTACCAGTTGAAGTACTCCATGTTTCTCGCCACAGATAACTAACATTTGATGTAAGTATTATTATATGATATTTATTTTCGGATATAGCAAATACATGTTAATAAAAAGCTTTTTTATTGATGTTTTATTGCGTTTCTTCGCTTTATATTATGACAAAGTACCCACTTGGGATACATTTTGCATCTTTGCATGTGTAATGTCTTTTTCTAGAGAATTCTTGCAAATTTGAGCATTATATTGAAAACCATATTAGTCGTGTAATTTAAAAATGGCACTATCTTCTCCGCAACAACAACCAGAGGTAACTAATCAAAGGTTTAATCTTAATTTCGAACTGGCTTGCACATAGAAAGCTGTTTAGTAAAAAAAAAACCTATTCTTAATAGTTGTTCGTCAACTTCGTCATTGGTTTTAAAGTTCTGAATTGTATAACTTAGTTTTAATTTTTGCGCATTATTTGATAAGAAACGCATAAAAGCCTTACGTGTGTGTGTGCCTTGACTCGCCTCGGCCCACACGTTCATCCAATGTCTTGTCGGCTGCTGTGGTATACCTATACTATTAATAATATACTACACCAATATTTGTGTTTACTAGCCTTACGTGTTTTCAAACTATCTTCGCAAACATATTACAAATAGATAAAAGTTGTTGAAATCATTCCTTTCTGATAACGCACCGCGTATTATGTTGACTGCAGAAAGTAAAGCAATTTTTCCTTTTACTGTTTCACTTTCATTGTATTGTAATGATTAAGTAAGCTGGTGCTTGCTTAATTTCTCATAACTTTTTTAAACGTTGAAACGAGAATTATACGGTACTCATATTGAATTATATGATTCTTCGTATTCGATAGAACATAATATTGGTTTTATTGCAATACGTTACTTATCTATTTTTTGTTCATTTGTAACATCTCTTTTAAATTTCAAATCGGTTTCAAATACATTTAAATATCTGTTCTTGTTCCTTAGAATAAATAGCTCTTTGATTTTTAGTCCTCACTGATTAGATTTATTTTGATTGTTTTATCTTCTTTGTGGTTGTGTTTTAATTTATATATGTAACGTATTTTTATGGATGATATTTTTGTCAAATGAAGAGAAAATGATAATATTCAGATGGTCACTACTTGAATTTACATTTTGTGGTTTCACGAAGTGTTGTAATAAAGCATTAACATTTTTTTTACTTTTTGACTTCTATAAAACTCCTAAAACATCTCTCACATCTAGTGAGTTATAATGCAAGTACAAATAACCAATGGATACTTACTTGGTTGTTTTGTTATCTATAGACGTAGACCTGGTCATTGGGGGCCTTATCACAGGAGATGGTTGCGCCTGAGTTGGAGACAGAGCGTAACCCTCATCAACACTTTGACTATTCCACCTCTTGATACTGAAGAAGCCGGATCTTTTCTTCACCTTTTCAGACATGGTTAGCACTTGGACTCCAGCGAAATAATCATTATGTTCGGCAATCGTAAATTATCAGTATCGTTTTGCTGCGATTTTTGATTAATACACAGATAAGATAACATGATCGATACATAATCGACGCGTGAGTATAATCATGGATAATGGATGTACCTATATAATGTTATGAAATTCCGCTTTTCACGTGTGGAGCATGGGTGAAATATATCTGTCTCTATGTTGAATTTGAATTACAGGCTGGCATCAATCATACTGTGCCCTGCCCGACAATTTATTTATTTACTACCGAGATTGTAACCAAAGCGATATTCATACCAAACTCAAACTCAAAACCAAGACACATGTATATGGAAAGCGACAACATAACAATAGATGAGATCGAAAAACTAAAGATGGAACAGACCATAAGATTTTGTAAAGAAACCGGAATTCGAAGGATTCCGTGCGAGTTGGATGACTCGATATTCTTCGCATAGGCGGAAACGGGTGGAATGGTCAACAAAAGATGAGGAGAACATCGGATTCACTTGATGGTAGGTGATATACCCTAGCCTACAGCATCTAACTCTAAATTGACTTTGTTTATTCGGAAATCCACAGACTGAAACCGAAACGCGGTTAGGCTTCATAGCTTTTTTATCTGTGGACGGTGATTCGTTACCCGGACGGAATTTATCTATATCTACCACCCATAAATTGAATAATTAGAAACATGTTGGACCTGGTGGGGTTCGAACCCACGATCCATTGATTATTAGCATTATTTAAATAAAACACTTTAACGGTTTAAAACGCGATAAATTAGTTCTTATTTGGAAATGATTTTTAACTTCGGCCCGACGTTTCGGATGCTTTGCAGCAGCCGGGTCAGGGGAGACTGTGCAAGGCATCCGAAACGTCGGGCCGAAGTTGAAAATCATTTCCAAATAAGTTTAACTAATATATCGCGTTTTAAACCGTTAAAGTGTTTTATTTAAATGTGTACTACTCGCGTAAACTATAGACAGTATTTTATAAGCATTATACCAACGAACCCGTGAAAAATTCTATCGGTGTTTCCAAAATAAAATAATAATAATGTTTGAAAACTTTTATTATTTTTTACATGTTATTGCACATGAAGGCACAACATAATTTAAAAATCGAGTCAAAATTGAAAAAAAATTCGACTCGGGCAGGACTTGAACAGCACGGAACGCTGACGATGCCAGTTCAAGTCCTGCCCGACTCGAACATTTTTTCAATTTATTTTGCGATTTTTAAATAATAATAATGTGTCAGCGATTTAAGCTGAGGATGCCTAAGACTGTAGTTCTGGTATTTGTTCTTTAAAAAAACTTACACTATCCTGAGAATCTTAATCTATAAATGTTCTTAACTACACAGAGAAAATGTATACCGGAAACGCAATTAAAGTGACTCATAAGGGATGGTTAAACGGGACTGACTAGCTATGAAGGAAAACCCAGTATACAACTTCTCAATGTCAACTGTGTATCCTAGATTTTAATATGGCATATAATTTTAATGATCGTTGTATTTATATAACATACGATTAATAATACGTTGTAAATTCTGTCTGGATCTCTTTCGTGGTTCTACGATTGACACATTGGACTTCTGGAAAAGATAGTTTCGGCAAAGCACAGAAGATATATATAACTAACTACTTAGGCACTTCACAGTTAACTCGATTTAATATTTCGCAGCGTGGTTTTTGTCCTTGTATATTTATATATTTCCTTATATATTTAAAAATACATACCTAAAAATATAATAGTTTTTAATATATTTTGGTCTTGCATAATTAAGAATATATACTCATTAATTTTTTCACGAAAACCGTCCTGTAAGTAAAAACATTTAAGTATAATTATTAAAATTAATTTGTATTTATATTTTATTACCATTTGTAATAACTCCCCGTGACCACGGCAGCTGCGAAGCATCTGAAACGTCAGGTTTAACTAAAATATTGCGCGTATTAAACCGTTAAAGTGTTTCATTTAAATGTGTACTACTCGTACGTAAACTACAGACAGTATTTAAGAATAAACCTTTTCATTATAATTATTTTCAACAATATTACTCTATGTTACGTTGGTACAGGTCAAAGTTCGGAGAAACAGTTTCCTCGTACAGTCTCTAACCATGTAGATCCTAGCAAAATCACTACTAAAGCTACTAAATTGGCATAACTCCACAGCCATCAGCTAGTTTCATCTCCAGTCCTAACTTACGTGACAGGTGTATCAAACGACATTTTAAGAGGGCATAAATATCGCACAAAAGAATTAACTAATTTCGCAACGTGCCTAGAAAGTACGATATATTTGTAACTGTTACAAAAACAATAGAATTTAAAGGCTCCGGCCCCTTGCTTAACGGAACAGTTGTTTCTTGTTATTAAAATACTCATTCTATGAGGAAATGTGTGCTGTGAACAAATACATGACGTGCCCTTGTCAAAAGTGCATACAAATCTCGATGTTTTCACCCCAAAGTGGGCTAAATAGCTAATTACCACAACAATGCTGCAGTTAAATGCATTATTTATACTAGCATGGGTGGCATTTGCTTAAGTTTTCACATATATTTGAATTTGAAAGAATCAAGAAGAAAGCTGAAGTCGATTTTTCACAACAAATATTTTTTCGATTTTTTTTTCACCGCAGTCCACACGCTAAGGACTTTCTAAAAATAAGTTTCAGGTCAACAAAGGGAATGATATAAGCTAAGTAAGAATCTTTTCTACCAAGTAGCAGCACACAACTTTATTTTATACAATTAAGATCGAGTTATACTGTTTAGTTTAAATTTAGTTTACTAGTAAGCCTATGTTTTGTGTGGCTTATAGTAGTGGTAAATACATTTATTTATCTCTCTCTGCTTAGGTAATAACTAAAAGATCTTTGGTTCATGGCGTATCAAAAATCCGTTCATGTCACAAACTACCACAGATAAAAAGCCGTCAAGTGTAAAATTCGAACGCGTTTTGGTATACTCTATATAATGTAGTATAGTCTGTATTTTATATATAATATAATATAGTCTGTATGTTTTCGAATTTCCACAATATCACGACAGATTATATTAATTGTTATAGAGCTAATATTTTCTTCTACCAAGTAATTGCTATGTCTGTTTGTCATAAAAAAAATTTGCACTAGAAATTCGCTGTTCCTAGAATTATCCAACAGCACTATTTAAGTACCTACTTAACGGGTAACTGTACGAAAAATTATAACTGTAACGTATTACGTATATCCTATGCAAACTACGTAATAATATTACTTAGTAGAAATAAGTAGTTTAACATTTCCTTCAGAGTTGAAATAATCTTCTGTCAATATACGGTGGGTAAATATTTTTGCAGTTCTTATTACCCAATAGAATACAAAGAATACTTGTTTGAGTAAGTTACCTAAAGTATAAGTAATTGTTTAAAGGCGAAAGAACGTTTCTTATGTACAAATTTATTAACTTACTTACAGTATGCTAGTATACCTGTACAATTGCTAGTATATTAATACAAACAAAACAACATTGTTAAGTCTTTCGCTTAGGTATAAAATACAACAGAATTTAAATTAAAAAACTATTTAAATTGAAAAATTTAACGAAACGTGCGGGACTTGAATTGGCGTGCACAGCGTTCCGTGCTGCTGCTATAACCAATTGAGCTATCGCGTCTGGTATCAATGTTAATATATTTTTAATTTTTATAATGTCATCATCTACAATGTCACGTAATGTAATGAAAATGTTCACTAAGCAACACTGATATCAAATTTTTGTATTCGTTCGACTCGCGTACATTATTTGAAAAATCAGTTAAACTATAGAGGTAAATACATGCATTAAACTAAGTTTAAAAACTTAATCGACGCGTAGATTCGATTAACCTTAGAACTGCATAAATTCAAGAGAAAGTTCAAGGAAATAAAATAAACTGGAAAATCTAGAAACCGTCTTTAATGGGACCTACCCACAGGTTATAAATACTACGAATATCTAATTCGTTCTGAATTCATAATAACGAGGCCGCTGAAGAATTTTCTTGACACATTCAAATCATATCGATATTAAAAAAGTACCACTATCTGTAATTTACGCGAGTAGTACACATTTAAATATATTACTATTAGTTAAACTTAATCACCAATTATGAAGTTTAATACAACTAGTACGTACATTGTTATAAAACGTTAAATTTTGACGAGTGCTTGTTAATTTTAATGTCACAATACAATTCTAGAATGTTTTTCTTTGTGGTGACTTCTGACATTTAGAGTTTAGGTAATAAATAAACTTTTACAACATGATTTATTATATACTACTGTTTATAATAGTGAGATATATACAAATTAATCGTATTAATACATTTTTTTACGCCGTAGGAGGACATAAAATCGTTGGCAAATGTGAAGTAGCCCAGCCTTTCTTTTCCAGCTTTCGACCTACTTTGGATATTCGGAAATCCACAGACTGCATCCGAAATGCAATTAAATTTCACGGCTTTTCCATCTGTGGACGGTGGTTCGTGACCCATTTAATGTCCAGACGAAGTCCAGAAAAAATATAAATAAATTAGAAAGATATCATTGTTTGTCGGGCTGTTCATCCGACGTGAGCGAGAAGAGTTACTTGACGTTTCGCCATCACGAGCGGACAACATCATCAGGAGATGTTGGTTCCTCGATTGCTCGTATAATTATACACCCCGAAAAACAATAATATACTGAACGATGGCCGCGAAAGCCTTACAAAATTGATTAGAAAGAGCTTGGACCCGGTGGGAATCGACCTACGACAGTACATTGCTAATTGCTATCATTAGACTAACAAACCCGACAACAAAATAAAAGTTAAGCACAAAGCTACACCTCCGCTGAAAAAACTAATGTTTATAAAATAAGTTGCATATATAAAAATAAACATTTACAGTCGCGTATAGCAAAACCAGTACTCAATTTCATAATACCGAATTATCGATACCATCGCCTGTTTCCACGACGTGTTCTGCTCCAGATAAGTTATACAATCTTAATCTGTATTTTGATTACGAACATTACGTTGTATGGAAACAGTTTCGGAGTTTCGCTTTCAACGCACACTTTTATACTGACTACAACATTGATCTAGAATTACTATGAGGATTGTACTAGTTATTGTCTACTATAGACGATATACTCTATAGCGAATAACATTTTCATTATAATCATGACTAACTTTTTTCATACGCGTAATTTAATAGCTGACGTACGAGTATCCGTCAGGTCGTAGTTATATCTAAATAAACTAACAAAGATATATATCTTGAAAACATTAATATTTTTATTAGAATAAAGGTACAAGATAGACAGCTGAGACAAACATAAATATGTATAGCTGTCCTTTTATAAAAAATAAACATATTAAATAAGTTATGAATAATCGGAATTCTTGGCTTAAATTAAAAATCAGATATTGTATGTAGTTTACGCGAGTAGTATACATTTCAATAAATCACTTTTAACAGTTTAAAACGCCACATCTATTAGTGATAATTATTTGTGTTAAAAAAACCACCAATCGCGTTTCGGGTTAAGTCTGTGGATTTCCGAATATCCAAAGCCAAAAGAGGTCGACATTTTCTTCAGATATTATATGGCGGGGGTATTTCTACCATCAAGTACGCTTGTCTGTCCTCCTCTATTAATAAAAAAAAATGATCACCCAATTATTTATTAAATTCCTTTGTTGAATAAAAACTTATAAACTAGCTGATACAAGGCGGCCTTATCGCTAAACAGCGATCTCTTCCAGGCAACCAGATGTGTAGGGAAAGCAAAAATTAAAAGGACTATAGGTAGGTGCTAGAGAGGATCGTGAAAACTGAGGTTGAGAATTAGCGCGTTATAAATGAAACATAGCAATTGTAATTGGCTAATTGGTTCCCGAACGAGTTATCACGCAAGTAGGCAATGCAGGAAGAACAGCACCGCTAACCTAGTAGCCAACTCGCGGGCCAACGTCGATCGCGCTTCATTCTGTACCGGTACCCCCATCTCGTCGCACATTACCATGGAACAATTCCGATCTCGACCTCACACACGGCTACGATGACGTACCTGTCACCCCGGGGTGCGCGCGCGCATTTCATAAAGAGGAAAGCTAAGGACGCCACCTGCATCCCAATTAGCGAAGAGAGTTTTATCGGCAAGTGAATACCAAATCAACGCCACTGTTCCGCGGACGCACGTTCGAAGGACACGAGCCATAGGAAAACCAAAGGGGGACACCTGAAAGTGTTTGTTATGCGCGATTGTGGCGGAAAGTTGGCGAAATTTTTTTTGGCAAACGCAACGGGACCAAGTGCAGTTCAGTGCGGTGGGTCAGACGTTAATTCGGGTGATGACCGCCAGCGGAAGACGTTCAAAGTGATAAATAGTGATCGATTCTACGACGTTTCAAAATACGTCTCACAAGTTTCAGAACTCTGGTGAGTGGTGAAAATTTACTCTTAAATAAAAACACTTTAACGGTTCAAAACGCGATATATTATATTAGTAAAACTTATTTGAACGTGTGAACGTTGAGATCCGTGGTCTCCCTGCGACCACGGCTGGAAAAATAATATTCAAAAAAGTTTAACTAATATGCTTATATCGCCTTTCAAACCGTTAAAGTGTTTTATTTAACTCGCGTAAACTACAGACCGTGTTTAAATTTTACTCTGTTACGGCTAGAAGTTTCTAGAAGGTTTTGTTGGAGAAGAGTAAATATGTTACAAGCTTAATCAATCTATAACTAGCGACTTCTGATAAACTGAAGTAAAGCAGGTCAAAACAACAATTCACTAACAACTTATAGAAAACAATTAAACAATTATAAAAAGATGAACAATATACTTCTCGTCCGGAGGCACTTAACAAATGGTTCACTGAATTATTTAACCTGGTGGCCCCAGAATGTCTCGTAAATGACAGGTTTTTGTCGCGCTTAAAGTAGAACTTTGTAAGACAAGTTTACATTTGCATTAATATTAAAATAATAACTGTACAATATGTAGTGGACTGATGATGCATAAACGCTATCTTTATATACTCTATTCTATAAAACGGTTTAAAACGCAAAAGTTAAGAGTTAATTTACTTTTAACTACAACCAGACTCTTCGAATGCATTACAAACCAAGCCTTGGTAAGAATTACCTTATTCTACACACCACAGAAAACACATATTATTGAGGAAAAATCTAACGTAATATTTTATAAATGAAAGGCGGCCTTGTCGCTTAGTAGCGATCTCTTCCAGTCAACCTGAAGTGCAGGAGAAAAGAAACAAAAAAGGTCTTTGATGTACCACCACATTTAACCAACCCTGTAAGCTATAAATAATTTTCTATAACAATTAAAACTGATATATTTAGATGTCTAGTGAGGAATATAATATATAGCTTTGTATCGTCAAGTGTTTTTCAGTTTCAGTGTAGATGTTTACAGTTTAGTCTAAGTGGCATTAAACACTCTTAACTGTCTACGGTTGAAGCAAGTGGTGCTCATTGAATTAAATACTTATAACGGTTCAAAATGCGAAATGTATAACTTACTTTTGTTATCCCTCGTGGTTATCGTCCTAAGTAGCTACAGAAACCGTCGATAAAAATAATATTAATGCCCAATACCCAATATTGATTTATATATTAAATTAATTAATAATTATAATTAAGAAGAGTTTGTTTTTTGTTTGTTTGAACGCGCTAAGCTCGGGAACTACTGTCTACTATAGTGGAGTAAAGGAGCGAAGAAACAGCGGGAAATATGGAAAGAAATGGGGAACATTATTCATCTTTGCGCGTTTCCAATGCATATGGTGCGAAAACGGTTAAAAATAACACGATATTGCCATAAAAATATTACGAAAGAATGAATTCTCTTTGAATAATCGCAAAATAATATGTTTAAGATGACTTGCAAACACGACAGGACGGACGGACTACGTCGTGGGTAGAAGCTATAATTTATAAAGTTGAGGTTTGCAAAAACGAATTTGGATGCCCAAAATAACTACGCGGACGAAGTCGCTAACACAGCTAGTTATAATCTAGTAACACTCACCACAATAATTACTCTACTTCTTTTTCTTAGAACACATTTTAATAATGGTGTTATCGTCGACAATTATCTCTTTATCATTTTTATCATTACGAAATAGAAAATTGCATATCCATAGTTCAATACGTATTACAATCAATTTCACTGAATAGGTTCACACGTTAATTGTCATAAGCGAAAGTGAACACGCATTACTTTCCAGTGGATGGATTAATAGAAGTGCATATGCAACAGAGTTGAACAATACCGATATTCTGAGGCCAAAAAACATATTTCAAACTCATTGCATGAGCAACTAAACTTTTTAGCTTTGACAGGCCAGTCGAATCGTAGCGATGTTGTGCTATAGTCTGTACATATTTAAATAAAGCACTTCAACGGTTTAAAACGCTATATAACTTTCGGATGCTTTGTAGCAGCCATGATCACGGGAAGACATGGGGGCGTAGTTAAAATCATTTTTAAATAAGATTAACTAATATATTTCGTGTTTTAAACCGTTAAAATGTTTTTATTTAAATGTGTACTCCCCGCGTAAACTACAGACAGTATTATGTATTTGAATGGCTTATAAACAACGGGTCGTGGGTACGATCGCCATTAGATCTAATATGTCTTTAATATTATTCTGAAGTATATAAGATTCCATCAGGAGATCTGGATATTTCATTGGTGGTAATAGCGAAATTCTGCCCTGGTCACGAACCACCGTCCACAGATGAAAAAGCCGTGTAGTTTTGGCTTCAGTCTGTGGATTTCCGATTATCTAAATGTTGAGATTATATATGTTTGGCTAGTTCCTCGTCCTCCTTTGTCATAAATAAAAAATAATTTTCACATTTTTCTTAACAAGTTAAACTCAATATATAGAAATATGCTTATATGTAGAAAGGGTGTGAAATTTTTTGCTTTTATTTTTTCCGAATAATACAAAATAAGAAGATTATCATTGTCACTGTTATAATAGCTTTTGTCTTATAAATAAGAACTAGGCATTTAAATAAAACACTGTAACTGTTTAAGACAGCAGCCGTGGTCATGGGGAGATACGGCTGCTGCAAAGCACCCGAAGCGTCGGGCCGTATTTAAATTAGTTTAACTAATATATATCGCATTTGAAACCGTTAAATGTGTATTAATCGTGTAAATTATAGACAGTATTTACGAACTAGGCAATAATTTATTTCATCCACTGCCTAAGAAAGTCCAAATCGCCTTCAAACTGCGGTCGCATAAAGCCGGCCACAACTTAAAACAATAAAACATTTGGGTAAGATGAAAACGGCAATTTATGATACGAGTTACAAAGCGCTGTAAATCTAGATTCCATTTAGGTCGTCCATGCTTTCTTTATGACAAATTCGTAAATATAAAGATATTTTTTTTTTACTCTTCAATAAATTTTGAAAAGCACTGGAGCAACGCAATTCTTCAGCGCATAAATAAACTAACAATATAAATAAACGAATTGCTGTTTAAATATTCTCTGTGGTTTAAGCGAGTAGTACATATTAAATAAAATACTTTAACGGTTTAAAACGCGATACTATATATTAGTTAAACTTTTTAGTAAATAATTTTAACGACGGCCCGACGTTCCGATGCTTCGCAGCAGCCGTGGTCATGGGAAGACTGGTGACCCCGTGACCCCATGTAAAATAATTTTCAAATAAGTTTAACAAATATATATCGCGTAAACATATGTTTATTTAAGTGCAGTAAAGACAAATAAAATTAGAAAACACATGTAAAAGTCTATAAAAGTAATAATTGTGTTAAGTTAAACTATGTAATATCGATTCTACTTCCGTAGGTACTTTTTTCGTAAAGTTTTTAATCGATTATAAGTTTTCTTTAAACCGAGAAGTGATTCACGTTTATTAAAACGTGAAAGCTGCAATTGAAGTGCATACTAAGTGATTTCGTACATTTTAAAAATCGATACCTAATCGATATTCGATCTTGTCAACACAGGCTATATTTGACAGTACGTTTATTGCATAAGAAATCAGTTTGACAGGAGCGTGTGATTAGAATTCAAATTAATATCCCGAAATACTTTATTTGATACCTTATTAATTGCTGACTTACATCTACCCTTAGAATAACATGTATTTCGAAAATATTATATTTTATACAAATAAACAGCCTTAATTTTTGTAATATGTATAAGTACTTATGTCATATTCTTATTAAGTAACGTTATGTGTTACCGAAAGTCTCCTTTTATGTAAGAAGACAGTACGATGTTTTCTCAATAAGAAATCTGTTATTTAAAAGCCAGAGTACTTTTATAAAAAATGTTTTAATTTTCATATTAATTAGGCAAGGTGCTGTTTTTTATAAAGGATGGAAGAAAGAGACAAACTCGATGGAAAACAAAAAGGCCATTTGACACTGTTGACCTATTTTAGGTTTGAATGTTACTAAATAATATTTTAATCTATACTTATATTATAAAGCTGACGAGTTTGTTTGTTCAGGACCTTATCTTAGGAACTACTGGGTTCGAATTGAAATCGAGGAAGCCACACATTGTGACCGCGATAGTGCGAAAAAATTGTGAAAATATGAAAAAAATATTATTTATATCTTTAAGGGTGTCCGTCGCGTGCTATGCTAATGATTCAAGTAACAAAAAAAAACATGTATGGAAGAATGATTCCTGTTTAGATGAGCTAGAAAATTGTCAGCGAGAGTATATGTCTCTCTTTTAAGATTAACTCGCAAGAGTCGTTTTTATGGTAATCAAACTTGATCTAAATTAATGCATTTTTATCAGAGTTGCATCAACATAATAATATTAATCTCGCAAACGACAAAACAACATTTGTCGTGTTTTAGTTCATAGCACGATGTTTACAGTTTAAACACTTGTTCATGTCAAGTTCAATACCACGAGCTTGAATCTCGTTCAATGCTATTATAGCACAATGGACATATCAATGCTTACGTTGATTTATAATCGATTGTTGAATGAAACCGGTCCCTGTGGGCTGAGCATCAGAACTTGAATATTATGCGGGTAGGCAATCAACCTGACCTGTAACACATTTAACTCGGTCAGCAGGTTTAATCCTTGCCGTTCTCGTGTTTAGCATTCCTTGAAAAGTCAACATTAAACGTTACTTTTATTGTCTTTACTCGTTTATGTAACTTGTTAAGTCTACGCTAATATTGCGTTCATTCGGTCTGTGCGCATGTTTGACTTCAAATAGGCGTTTTATACGGTTGTCATAGACGACTATTTATTTAAAATTGCACATTAATTTAAGTTAATGTGTTCCTTAAAGCAAGTAACTTAAAGCTTTGTTAAATATTTCTAACTTAAGTGTCTGTGACATAAAAAATGTAAGTATATTATAAGAATGTAAGTCTTCCTAACTCATAGGTAAAAAATATAGAAATGAACCAGCAATAAATGTTAAAAAAATATATAAATTCATTAGATACATGTTAAACCTAGGGATCAAACTCATGACTCGTGATTATTAGCCATACATTACGATGATACACCAAGAGACTAACGAGGACGTCAAACGTGCAAAAGATTGATCACAATAAAAGTAAAAGACAATTGAAAGAATTTAAATTCAAAACAATTTATAACAAATAACACAATGTAAAAATAATATATCATTTTTGATTGAAATAAAACACTTTAACGGTTTAAAACGGGATATAGTCGATGCATATTAGTTAAACATGGTTGAAAAGCCTATGCGGTCGATCGTCGGGCCATAGTTAAAATTAAAATAGTTTTCAAACAAGTTTAACTAATATAGATCGTGTTTTAAGCCGTTAAAGTGTTTTATTTACATGTTTACTACTCGCGTAAACTACAGACAGTTTTTCATCTTTGATTGCTGAACTCCCACATCAGTAGACGCTTCTGTGAAATCGTCATTCAAATCCAACGCACTATCGAAATATTTTCTACCATATAGTCTCTTGAATTCTGAACTACACGGTATTAACAATTCGTAAAAGAAAGGAGGTACATTCTCGTACACAGTCTTATCTCCGATGACAATAATTTTGATTGTAAAATGCACACAGTCCGTAGAATTTTCTGAGCCACTCCTAGGACACAATCTAACCTGGAAGACATTTTTGGATAACGCTGGTATCAACACCTCCATTGGAGTTATCTGGAACAGTTTTTTCATTTTCTTCGTCAATTTAATTTTGATAGTGACTGGAATGAATTTGTGCTTGTTGATTATTGTAAAGTAATCTATACAGAATCCAAACTTCACTGTCGAGTTCGTCATGTCTAAGATAATTGGTTCAATTTGTATTGGATGTGGTAATATTTCTGAAAAAACCCGTACTCTTTTCGTCATTACTAAGTTGTTGTTATTAGGGTTGATGAAGTCTAAATCATAGGAACAATGGTGTGAACCGATGTGTTCGGCTTTCGTGAAAATCGCCCTAATATTATAAACACTACCCGGTTCTAAATAGAAGTATGTCTTGTCAAGAACGAAACATTGTAGAGAATTATCAATGACCTCCATCAATAAATTGGAAACTATGGTGTCTATGCTAATTACTTCTTCCTGCGGGATCTCATTGAATTTGGATGAGGAACTTAATAAGTTTTGTGATGTGACATCATCGTTTCTTTGGACAATGCTCTCCGTTGTCGGTGCCTGCACATCAAGAGAATTCACACTATCTAAGTCTAAGATTTCGGACCAGTTTATATCTCGCCTCTTTATATGTAAATGGTAGCTATATTTATCTTTAACGCGAATTGTAATATTTCCGCATGGATAATTAACTTTTCCAATTTTCCATAAATAGGTTGATGGTATTAAAACTGATTCTGTAACTTCAATAGACCTTTGTTCTAGATATTCACAAGTGAATCTTACGCTTAGAATTTCGTCAGGGGTATCGGCAGCAACATGACCAATTTTAAAGTTTAATACTCCTTCAAACTCTGTTGCATTAGGATTCAATTTAAAATGTAAACAGTATACCATAGAGAGACCTGCGTACAGTTTTACGGGAGTATTTGGCATCAATCTGAATTTTTTTAGGTTTATTCGATTCGGTATGCCCATAAAACGAATGAAAACCCATTCATTTATGCAGTTTCTTAAACTAAACTTTATGACATGATTGTTCTTTAACTGCTCTTCATTGTATATTACTTTAATTGCTTCTGGGTAGCATTTGATTGAATTCGTTAGATTAAGAGGCAATTCCTTATCATTTATCTGGTCTGGTACAGTAGACTGCCTACTCGAATAATGGCTTAGAGGAGTGCAATGTGAACCAAGAGGGGACAGAAGTTTATGAGGATTGGTACAGATAATTGCTGGCAATTTAACGGAGCTATCGGATTTTACATCTATGTCTGCATCTAGTAATTTATCTTTGATGTCTTCTTTAGGTTCAACGATTTCTGTATTAGGATGCGCCGTGGACCTTATATCGCTATCTTCGCCCAGTTGTTCTTCACTTATGTATTTTTGTTTAAAGGAATGAATAGATTCTGGAATTGCTTTGATGTATGTTTTACGTTTCTGTTGTATGTTCAATTCAATTTCTTTCCACACTTTTGAAGTTCTTGCAAATTTTTGGGTTAAAGTAAAAGGGGATTGTCGGTATTTCTGAATGTAGAGGTTTTCGATGATATTTCTTTTGCGTACCGATGCATTTTGTAGTCTAGTCTTGAACTCTTTCTCCGCAGAATAAAGTCGTTTTATCGCATCTTGCCATTGTGGTATAGTTCTAATATCGACTTTGTGTTGAAATTCCAAGTATTTTATAAAGTTTTCGACGTTCGTTCCGAAATTATAAATTTGTCTTATTCTAATATGCTCACATTCTGGTACATTCATTTTTATTACAAACGGTACGTTTTGTAGTAAAAATGCGAAAGTTTACAATATTTTGTATAAAAGATGATTTCAACAATAATAAACAAATTGACATTGACAAATTGAAGGTACAGATTATATTATTGAGAATGAAGTTATTAAATTATCTAGTAAATGAAAAATGTTAGAAATGTAATTTGTTTTTAAATGTCTATATTATTGCTCTCATTTAAATGTTATTTAAACCAGGTAAGTTAAAGACATATTTAGATCTTATAAAAAAATGCAACAACTTATAAAAAATACTTTAAAAGAGTACTATATATTGTATAGTTTAAAAATTGTATTAGTATTTGTTTGTTATTAACACAACTGGGGCTCTTATAAATAATCTGAGAGTTTAAATAAATTTAAATAAAACACTTTAACAGTCTAAAACGCGATATATGCTAGTTAAACTTATTTGAAAATGATTTTAACTATGGCCCAACGTTTCGGATGTAGCAGTCCCACGATATTTAAATATTACAATTGTTTTATTTTATGTTATTATTAGACTTGCAACGAATATTCGGTTACTATTCGGTATTCGGCCTATTCGGCTGCTTTTATTATATTCGGCCGAATACCGAATATCTACATATTATTCGGCCGAATAACGAATACCTAAATAATATATTTTGTCATAGAGAAATAATTGGTAAAATGAAAAATTAAAATCGATTGCTTACGTATATACTTATTCATATTTTTGTTTCTGTTATAATCATATAAGTAGTCATTGGTACATAATTGGTGGAACCCTCACGAGGAAAAATATATACTCATGCTAGAGAAGATCCAAAAAGCCTTTCTGCGGTTTCTTTACAAACACCAATACGGTTTTTACCCCTACTTGTATCCTACCTTGTTTTTATTAGGACAGCTTGGCTTTAATTCTCTTGTAAGTCGCAGATCTCGTGGGCAATTAGTTGTAGCTTGTAAGTTGTTTCGAAACCAAATCGATGATACTTATTTGAGGGAAGCCTTCTGTCGACTGTTTGTACCGAACAACTATGGCCACGCTAGAAGACACGATCTCTTTGACGTCCCGAGAGGTCGCACCTCTGCTCGCGCGTTTTCGCCGATACCACGAATTTTAACCTCACTCAACGCTCTCCTCAAGTTAAGACCCAAATGTGATCTTTTCGCAGATCACTGGTCATCAATACTGAGAGAATTGTCTGATTTTTAAATTTTGTCCTAATGTAATTGATGCATACTCTATTGTTAAGTGTAATTCTATTGTGTACAGAAGTACACAATAGAATATTGGATAGAAATCCAATTAATGTAAGTGAGTTGTGAGTTTTAATTGTCTTTATAATAAATAAATAAATAAATAATACTATAATAGTAGTAATTGGTACATAATAATAACGAGTACGTTAGAACAAAACAAAGGAGCGCGAAACAATCACGTCTGTACAAGTTTTTGGAGCAAAAATCCAGCCGAATACTTTTGCCTAATATTCGGCTATTCGGTCAGGGGTCTCGCCGAATATTCGGTATTCGGTATACTGCCGAATATACTATTCGTTGCAAGTCTAGTTATTATGTTAAAGATTGGAGATGGAGAGAATACCGCGAGTTCTACTCAGCATAGCATTAGCTGCGCTCTTGCCAATAGCTTCACCAAATAGCAGCGAAGAGCAAGCCAAAGAAGATATCCCTCATTCGAGACAGAAGAGAATATTATGGATCACGAACGATGGCCGTCTAGCCTTACCCCCCGGGACGACGATGGCAATTACTCCTTCGATTTCTATGCCTTTCGTGCGGCATCCGCCGAAGGGTTTCCTTTCGAACATGACAATAAGTTTTCCATTTACAAGTAAGTACTTTAATATATTTGCAATGGGATATTATCGAACAAATTTTGGTATATATTATGAAAACTTCAATATTTTCACATGTTATTGCACATAATGGCACTATTTAAATAAATAAAAAATACGACATGCTTACAACAGGACGGAACGCAGTGGATGCCAGTTCAAGTTCTGTCCGTGACGATTTTTTTCAATTTACAACCGTTTTTTAATATACATTATGTTTAGTAGTTAAGAGAAAATGGCACTTCTAAATTATAATGGCCTATTAAAAAAAAAACAAACTTTTTTTTTATGTAAAATTTATAAGTCAAGATTCAGTTAAGAGATAACAACTTGCTCGAGAAATATTTAATTAGACTGTTAAATAAATTATTTTTTATGACAAGGGGATTACAGACAAGCATGAGATTTACTTGATGGTAGGTGAAACACTCCAGCCAAATAACTGGAATTGTCTGATTTGCCTTCAACATATATTTAAATAAAACACTTTAACGGTTTAAAACGCGATATATTAGTTAAACTTATTTGAAAATGATTTTTAACTTCGGCCCGACGTTTCGGATGCTTTGCAGCAGCCGTGGTCACGGGGAGAAACGTCGGGCCGAAGTTGAAAATCATTTTCAAATAAGTTTAACTAATATATCGCGTTTTAAACCGTTAAAGTGTTTTATTTAAATGTGTACTACTCGCGTAAACTATAGACAGTATTCAACATATATTACAAAGTTGATTAAAACATCGTCGTATAGAAACAAACGTTTAGAAGCTTTGATATACAGAGATGTACTTTTGCAGGTACTCTAATGTATCAACTGGAGTGTAAAAGTCAGTATTGGAGATAAAAACTATGTAGAAAAGTCTAATAATGTAGACGTAGGTTAGACTACCTAGCTAAACCATAGCACTAATTTATTTAGATCTTTTATCTTAACATTCTAGACTAGGTAGTTGCCAGTAGTTAAAATTAAATAAACCTATGTAGATTAGATTTAGTAGTGGTAAAAATCTAATAAAATAGTCTTATCTACCTGTGGTTATCGCAATCGCCTACAAACTTTTAACCGTTTAAAACCGTAGTGATTTATTTAATACGTTTATAGTTATAATGTTTAGCTAATACATTAAATATGAAGTTTTGTACTCTTAGGTAAAATTATTACCTATTTACATTAAATGATACACTTTTAACGGTTTAAAATGAGAATGACGTAAATAAGACGCTTTAACGGTTTAAACCGCGATATATATTAGTTAAACTTATTTGACAAATAAGTCACGGGGAGACATCGTGACCGCGACTGCTGCAAAGCACCTGACACGTCGGGTAGTAGTTTAAATAAGTTTTACTAATACATATTGCGTTTTAAACCGTTAAAGTGTTTTATTTAAATGTGTATTACTTGCGTAAACTACAGACAGTAGTTTGTGCGAATGATATTAGTTTTTAACTACGTTTTGATGTTTCGTTACGTGCGCAACTAATATATTTCGGGTTTTAAACCGTTAAAAGTGTTTTTAATGTGTACCATTGGTGTAAACTACAAAATATTGAATTATTTACAGTTGACTTCGATAAATTGGGTTTAACTGATAACGAAAATCCGTATGGTGACTTGCCGCCAATATTTGCAAGATCCATGGGAAATACTGCAGCGTCGTTGATGGCGGACTATGTTGGGCAATATCTGGAGCACAGACGCGGTAAACGGTCGACGGACAAAAAAATACCGCCAGAAGCCGAGAAGCTTGTTCTCGATAGATTCCACGGTGGGGAACGGTTAGTAAAAACGATACGATAGCTAGTTACAATAATTTTAAAAATAACTGAATTTAACGCGCTTATTTCTGGTCATTTCTTTCCTACAAAACAGAGGAGGGTAGACAGGCGTGGGTTTAACTTAATGGAAGGTAAAATAAGGCCACATAACACTTCAACAAGGTTTTCGAGAATAATAAAAGTCAAACAAGGACGACGTTGATATAGGCTGGCGTATTTCACCTACGATCGAGTGAATACCGTGCTTGTCTGTCCTCCTTAATTAGAAAAAAAATGTCGTTCTAATGTATTATTGGATATTCTCAAATCCACAGACTGAAACCAAAGCGTGAGTAAACTAGACTTAACTTTAGTGTCTGTGCTGTGTTTGGTAACTATGGTTTCGTACCTCTTCCCAGATCAAGTCCAACATGTTTCAGAACAATTGCAAATAAATAAGAAATATATTAGACCTGTTGTGAATCGAATCCCAAAAAAAAAAAAAAAAAAAAAAACCCCCCCCCCCCCCCCCCCCCAACCCCCCCCCCCACCCCCCCCCCCCCCCCCCCCCCCCCCCCCGCTCCCCCCCCCCCCCCCCCCCCCCCCCCCCCCCCCCCCCCTCCCCCCATCCACGACCAGTTAATTCTTAGCAATACATATCTATCATTAGACCGACGATCGGCTTTAATTCCGATGTTTTTCTTCGTCGAACCTGTATCGGAATGTATGTGGAATCTCGCTTCTTTTAGTGAAGCATGGGGCAGATACATTTCTGTGTCCGTTTCACTGACCTATTTTATTAAGACTCTGATCAGACTACTGAATTACCAAAGGCATAAATATCCTGGTTATCACGACTGCACAAATGGTCTATTTTTGTTGACATAAACTAAATTTAGTAATAATTCGGGTTTTATATCGTTTAAAGTGTTTTTTAAAAGTTTAAAGTTATTTATATAAGTGCACGTTTGATCGAGATAGTCGTGTGCATGTAGATTGGGGCTCGCTCTATCTGAATTTGTTTGAACGCGCTAATCTCAGAAACTATCGGTTAGAATTGAAAAAATATTTTTGTGTAAAATGTTTATCGAATCAGGTTATATAACTGCTGTAAAACAATATTGAAAAAAAACTTTTCACATACATTTTAGGAATACATGTGTTAGATATAAATTAAAAAACCAATTATAGATTGAAAATTTTTTTGACGCGGTCAACATTTGGAAATGTAGAAAAATGGGAAATTTTGTCAAAATCGAGGCCTCTATGTTCAATAAACCAAAAAATAAGTACGAAATAATGATTCTAAGAAATGTCTGCGACAGTATGTCTATCTTTGAAGATTATTTTCGCGAGAATAATATATAGTCTACATGAAAGTAATTATTATTAGCAATTATCTGTTAGAGCTGTTAACATCATAATAATTATGTATCTTGAAAAAAAAAAACATAGTTCAGCCAGTAGTATATTAACTCAAATATGCAGCTCGATAAATAAAAACGATTACCAGCATAATACAAAAATGCATCATTCGGCCCCATAAGAAACGGTACCTCGACCTTGTCTTGGGAAAATTGCGCATCGGGTCACCTGTCGAAAAAACATGACCGTAAAATTAATAAAGGTGTTTAAGGACTGGACGATTGTCCACCCACGATGGCCAGTTGACAATAAATATATCCGTTACTTTCACTCGGACAAATCGGGACACGCTATTTTGGCTTCGCGTGTAGGAAGCACAGTAGATAAATATTGATTGCGATTCTGTTAGTTTCGTCTGTTATGTAACGCTTTGTTTTTGTATGCACGACGTGTAACGCTGGTAGTTACGATGTTGCGTATAAACACTAGCAGTGCCCGCGACTACGTCCGCGCGGAATAGATTTTTTGAGCAGCATTTTTATTTTTGCAAATCCTGACGCGTTCTTGCGTTAATCTCAAAAGATAGACGTATATTGTCACAGACATTATTTAGATTTTCGTTCATTAGATAGATTAGAGTATCTTGAAGCGTTAAAAGCCTTCAAAGTTAATAAATTTTCCAAATGTCCTTCTTTTTCTCTGCGGCGTGATGTTTTATAACCTAATCCCTAGCAGTTTCAATTAACATAACTGGCTTTAGCTGTTTGTAAAAATGAACAAATAAATAAATACATAAGCGTGTGAACTCTTTACACCGATGAAAGCATAGCTCTACCTCTACGCTAAGCTAAACCTCCTACTTACCTGTAATGCTTACGTCATTGGATTCCAACAAATGTACATCTTTATTATTCCCTTACCTCACGTTTTTGGAATAATGCACAGGACCGGATACTTTCACTGTCAAATCATTTAAGCATTAAGCATTAACAAACATCCATACATTTTAAATTTTTTATGTTTTTAAAATATTTACACTTAAAACAATATTGTCAGTAGTTTATGCGAGTACTACACATTTATATAAAACACTTTAATGATACATTAATATTGCAGGGCACTTATGTACGGGATTGCTGAAGATCTTTTAGCCAATTTTGGCATGGACGGTAGAGAGTGTCTCCTACGCGCCATTTGCGAAGTGCATGCGCATCCATTACAGAACTTTGGGTTTCTTGGTGAAGTTATGAAACTGTTCTTTAGGTAAGTTCTTTTTAGTACTAACTTCAACGTTCGATTCGAACCCACGTCCACAACCTTTGCTGTAGGTACCAACTGAACTACTTCCTCCACTCATTCACATCTTTAATCGATTTCAAGTTAATGATTTTCAGTACATATACCCGATAGTAGTTCTAAAAAAAATTTAAAGCGTTTGGTTTAAATATAATGTTTTAACATTCTTATTTTACGCCTTTATTTATTTCCATCCATGGAAAAAAAAATATGAACATATAATTCTGTCTATTTCTCTTATTTTATTATCTCGCCGTTTCCTTAGTTTTTTAACCTTTGGTATAACTAACCTACCCTGTAATACTAAAGTGTGTAATACTTTTGGTGTCTTTCTTACGTTTGAAATTAAAAAATCAACCAATTTTTTTGATCAATGTATCTTAAAATTAATGCCTTCATTTATTAATAGTCAAAAATAAAACTTTATCTTCATTATAAAAAACAAGTTTCTAAATATCCTTACGGTATTGTAACCCGTATTTAAGGATTTCTATATTCATGATAAGTTAATGAACTTCCAGCAGGTCGTTTGAATATTGATGACAATCACGTGCAAGTGTTTTTAAATTCCAGTCCGAGCAAATCTCCGTATGCTGGCCTGATGGATGAATATGTCAAGGCCCAGAAGGCTGGAGAATCGGGAGGTGAATGCTGGCCTTACTATAGATTGTGTCCAAAGAGCATATTTCAATCTACGAAAAATAAATACGCGTAAGTGTGCGTTTTATGAGTCAGTTCTACAAATTCTAATTATAAGGTGTTAGTCTAACTTTAACAGAATAGTGAAATTCCGTTTCCCCTGTGGGGCATGACGCGAACACATTTCTGTGTTCGTTTCGCTGATCGGTTTTATTTAGAAGTAGTTGATCAGACTTCTAATGCTAAATGGTTAAACGTTTTGCCCAGGACCCAGTCCCTGAGTTCTAATCCTGAGCAACCAAAGTTTACGTCGACCACAGAAGTCTGAAATTTAAATAAAACTAAAACACTGTGAAATGGCCACAGAAATGTATTCGCCCTATGAAACATATTTCCGCGTCTGTTTCACAGATTGGTTACCCGCAAACGTTCTTATGCTATATAAATTACTTCTAGAGTTTATTTGTGTAGAAAAGGCTCTATTATAACTATTTTTTTTTATGATAGGAGAGGACACACAGTGTGTGTAACGAATTTATGTATGTTCATACAACGTAAAAATTAGCTTCAGCCGTCTCGGAAGAGTTCGCGTATAACCACTGTGACAGAAAAATTTCATACATAAGATTATAGATAGTGTTTTAAACGAATCTAATTCAATTAATTGTAGTATTATGATAACTTAGTAAGTTACAGTCTACCTAGGATTACCTCTAATATCCTCGTGAGGTTAAGTACGTTTTCGATAACCTTTGCATAGTTTGATGTAATCTTTGACCGCAGTTCCAACTGTGTTAGCATTTAAAGCTTTGTACCGTATTATTATAAAATTATTCACTACAACAATGAGTCTTATTAGTGTTTCATTAAACTCGTTGGTATAATGTATGGCTAATATTTGACTCGGTAGCTCAATTGGTAGAGCAACAGCACGGAACGCTGACGATGCCGCGTCAAGCCCTGCCCGAGTCTAACATTTTTTCAATTTATTTTCGATTTTTAAATTGTATGGCTAATAATCAACGCGTCGTGGGTTCGAACCCCAACGGGTCCAACATTTTCTAGTAAATTAATAACTTTTCTGAAACATGTTGGACTTCGTCTGGAAATATTAGACGGGCGGTGGGAATATCGAAATTCCGTTTGAATTAGGAACCACCGTCCACAGATGTAAATTCATCACTTCCGTTTCAGTCTGTGCATTTCCGAATATCAAAAACAGAAATAGCTCCACAGCGCGTATTGTTTAGATTGTATATGGCTGGCTATTTCCCATTGCCATCAAGTAAATGATTGTCTATCCCCCCTTTTAATAAAAAAATGTAATGAATACTAAGGCAATTAAATATATAACAGATACTTACTTTATTCACTTTATTTTCAGGGAAGATGCCGAAAAATTACACCTACGAGAGGAAGAGAACGAAGTGGAAAACAAAATAGATATTAAAGCTATGTAGATCAACTTATCCCAAATTTAGCGGTAGCGTCCAACCAAAGCCCATTGAAAAGATAGTCTTTATATACACTAATTCTAGATTCAGAGTTCCTCCTTTATATTCATTTGTTCGTTCTACTAATTAATAAGGAAGTAGCGATTTTAGCATCACTAGCGTTACACACTAACGTTACGAAACTATACGACTATTTGTAAGAAATTGAGCCAGTTAATTAGAGTACAATCATAGTTACGTGCTTGACACGGTATTATAATCGTCGTGAGTCTAGAATTTAGTGAATTATTAAATTAATAATTCATAGACATTTTTTCTAGTTACGTTTAGAACGTCAAGAAACACCGTCCACAGATAAAAAAGCCATGAAATTAAATCAGGTTTCGGTTTTAGTCTGTAGTTTTCTAATTAACATACGTCAAAATAGGTCACAGCGTATTTTGTTTAGATGCTATAGGCTGGCGTATATCACTTACCATCAAGTAAACCACATGCAGAAGACAGACAACTCATCTATCATTAAAGCAAGAATGTTATATATGGAATAAATAAAACAGTATATCTGTCTGTCCATTGTATGCAACTTGGGGTCAAAGCGTGTCGCAAAGAAAATCCTACAATACAATATTCCCTACATCATAATAAGATTAATCTATGGTTTTTCGAATATCATGCGCCAAAATAGGCCAGCCACGCATCAACGGTGATATGTTAAATGGCTTATGGAATTTTCACCTTCCATCAAGTGAAGTGCTTCTCGTCATCGTCTATCTTGATATTATGAAAAATGTTTATGAATACTATTGATAAATTAGTGCCATTAAAAAATTAGGTGCATTCCTTTATCTTAATATATGTATTTTAATTAAAACTAATTTAATCTTACTATCACCATTATGTTTAAACAACGCAATAATGTGATATGACTACTGACAAATTTAAATAATTATTGTAGCATCGTACGCCGTTTATTTTTAAAATATCCTATTAGGAATGTTTAATTGTTATTTTAGTTTAATATTTATTAAAATTATTTATTGTATACGCCTGTTTAATTTTAACAACATGAGATACTAAATACTGTCTGTGGTTTCCGCGAGTAGAAGACATTTAAATAAAACACTTTATCGGTTTAAAACGCAAAAGAAAACTATTTTTACTACGGCCCGACGCTTCTAATGCTTCGGGCCGTAGTTAAAAGAATTTTCAAATAAGTTTTACTAATATATATCGTGTTTTAAACCGTTAAAGTGTATTAAATGTATAGATATAAACTCCTGGTCCCTATCAAATTTCCTTTCTCGTTTCTTCGTTTGTTTCAAAGCGAGAAAATATGCATTTGCAGTGAAGATAGTACGGATATAAGTTTTCTTGTTGACACACTTGGGTCGAGAATAACGCCGAAACATCGCATACATATTTCTCGTTCCCTGCGTACGACGACAGACGAACTTTGGCCTCAAATGAAAAGCTCATGTGATCAAATGATAGTATCTTTTCTTAGTATTTTTTGACATGTTCAAGGTAAGCTAATCAATGTTACATCTACATCTGTCTTTATATTCATAATCCTATTTTACAGGTGGAATGTTTAATTACGTGTATTGTTTTGTTGAATACAATGGTTAACAGTGCTTCTATAGTGAAAAGAAGTTATTCAGATCGATCTGTGAGAGGATATGTTACTGAGGTTAGTGGTATAGAATACATACTCTAAGAAATAAGAATACCTGAGCATAGAAAAATCGGTGTAAACTTTACAGCGGACTTGCTGGTGGAACGAAGTGTGCAAAGAGGAATTCCAGACGTTATTCAGATGCAAATGCCCGTCGTGGTCCTACTGCAGAAGTCCCGGGAGGTACTACAATGCAGTTTGCTCTATAACCGAAACTGGATACATCTGGGACCAGCCCAATTCTCAGTGGAGAGGCCAATAACCCACCAGCTTCTTCCACTCAATACATGTGCTGATGAGGAGTACCACCTGAGACTGATACAGTAGGAAAGGAAATCAAATTTCAACATCTATTTTCATATTTAGCACTAAGATTCTTCAACCCTTTACCACATTTTCTCTCGAACTTTGTTATTTTAAAATGGAATAAACGATATGGTGTAAAGCGGTTTTCTCTTCACTTGACCTTGAATATAATTTATTATATATTCCGCTATTACGGTCTCAATGCTTTGACTGCGCATGCGTAAAATATCAAGCACTTAACAAAAGCACCAACAATCAATAAAATCTCAGTTCACATCAAACGAATTCACCACATCATCCAAAACAGTATTTCCAAAATGTTGCCGATTTTACTATTGTTTCTGAGCCTTTACGGAGTTAAGTGTGAACCAGAAACTGTGAGAGACAATTTCGACTATTTCAGTTATGGGAACGAAGAGAATATTTTGAAGAATCTCGATTTACACGCTGTGAGTGTTTCAGAATTTATACGTTCAAGGCTATCCCTAATAACCGGATCAAATTATTCTTTTGTTTTATAATGCCTATACACAACTTTGTGACCCATGCCTTATTTTTCAGCCGAAAGATGACATAGTACTAAGACCTCAAGAGGTCAAGGACTGGCCTCAACAGTCGCTGAATGTAGGACAAATTACAGCTGTGTCCATCAATTCTTTAGGCCAGCCTGTTATATTTCACAGAGCTGAGAGAATATGGGACGAGAGGTAACAATATAAACAGCTATTTTAGTAACATTTTTTTTATGATAGAGAAGCTTTGGTTCACTTGATTGTAGGTGAAATATGCTGTGGATCTATTTTGGCTTTAGATTGGTGGTTAATCTAGGACTACATATCGATATTCCTACCACCTATTTATTATTACCAATTAGAAAAATCTCGGAACCAGGGAGGATCGAATCCACGATCGGTGTCATGCATTGTTACCATCATACCATAACATTGAAAAACTTACGATGTTAACATTTTCAGTACATTCAATGAATCAAATGTATACCAAAATCTGGACAAAGGACCAATAATTGAAGATACGATTCTCGTGCTTGAACCGCAGACTGGTTCGGTTCTTCATAGCTGGGGAGCATATTCGTTTTATATGCCGCATGGCTTGACTGTTGATCATCATGATAACGTTTGGGTGACGGACGTAGCGAAACATCAGGTTTTCAAGGTAAGACCTTCATCATTCTACAGTTACCGGTATCATAACATGACGTTTCACACTGTAGAAATAACGCTGTTGATGGTTTTAAACGCGAAATATACGATAATATAACTGATTTATTTTTGATTTTAAACAGTTTTTGGTTGATGATTGATGAGTAATTAAAGCTTCTTGTTGTTCTTTTCTGTCTGTCTGTGTAAGAGCCACATTACTTTAATTCTAGTTACTAACATGAACATTAGTTTATGTCAAGTCAAATTGCAACTAACCCAACTAACTTTCATTAGATTTAAAAAATGGATCAAAGCTCTGCTAAATTATTTCAGTACACACCTAACAACCACAAATATCCGACTCTAACGATTGGGGAGGCTTTCACGGCTGGCTACCCTTACAGACGACGGGTACTTTTGTGTATGCCAACATCAGTAGCCATCGCAACGACTGGCGAAATATTCGTAGCAGATGGATATTGCAATAACCAGATACTGAAGTTCAACGCTGCTGGTACCCTGCTCTTGGCAATCCCATCTTTCTCAGACACCCTGACATTAAATCTACCACACAGCGTAACGTTGTTGGAACATTTGGACATAGTCTGTGTAGCTGATAGAGAGAACATGAGGATTGTGTGCCCGAAGGCCGGTTTGAAGAGTTATGCGAAGCTACTGGAGCCAGCGACTGTTATTGAAGATCCAACGCTGGGTAGAGTGTTTGCTGTGACGTCACATGGTGATATGATCTATGCTGTGAATGGACCGACTGCTCAGAACATAGCTGTTAGGGGATTCACCGTTAACGCTGTGAGCGGGAATATTTTGGACTCTTGGGAACCAAGCACAGTGAGTGAATTACTAACACGGGATTTAACGGCCTCGTTGGTCTAATGATAGCGATGCTAATCAAGGGGTCGTGGGTTCGTTATCCACCAGGTCCAACATTTTATTACATGAATTTTTCAATATCAATTTTTCTAAAACATGTTGGACTTCGTCTGGAAATCTAGGTACTAAATGGATGGTAGCAATATCGAAATTCCGTTCGAAAAAAACAACCGCCCGCAGATGAAAAAGCCGTGAAATTTAATCGCGTTTCGATTTCAGTCTGTGGATTTCCGAATATTTAAAGCAAAAATAGGTCGACAACGCAACTTATTTGGATGTTACATGGCTGGGGTATATCACCTCCCATGCTGGACTGTGCCCTCTATCATTAATAACACTAATTATTCAATAAAAGTAGGCAGTAGTGTGTAATTTTTAAGAATAAAGACCGGATTGGTTCTGATAAAATTTTTCATAGTTATTAACTTTTTATATACTAAAGACACATTGCGTTAAGCTCAAATCTCGTGGAAACCGACAGTGTAGGTATCTTGATAACCCCGAAAAAATCTAGAACATAGCTTTTCTACTTAATATCTTAAAAATTGCCCTATGTATACTTTTAATTTCGATCGGTAATCAATTGTGTAATTTTCAGGGCTTCACAAATCCCCACTCTCTAGCGGTCACTAGGAACGGATCTCACCTCTACATTACAGAAATAGGACCTAACAAAATCTGGAAGTTCGAGTTGACCGACGTTTACGACAAGAAATAAATTAGATTATCCTCTTCTCGAAGAAGCTTTAAGAGATATTATCTGTTATGTATCAGATCATTGGGACCTGCTTCGTTAACGCGAATTAAATTCGCACACACTTTATATTGTTTAATATAAGATCTATTCTGCTTCTACTTCCTACTTATTAATATTCGATAAGTCAATACATCGTTCAATATGAGGCGGCTAGAGGCATAGTAGCCTAACTGCAATTTTATGACTTGCGTTATTTTTATTCATTCATTCATATTCATTAGAGAGCGTAAATTGTTAATATAATTCTTACACAAATAATAGTACAAATTAAATTTCGCGCATTTTTATTTTTCTCCTTATGTATTTTGTTATTAGGCCACTCTGCCTCTAGCATCCTGAATTGTAAAGAAATTATTACGCACTTTTGATCTTAACGACAAAATGGTAACGCGATCACTCGACTAAAACAAAGTTTATAACAATGTATGAAAACCACGCGATGCGAGCAAGACAAAAGTCGCGCGAAGTTCGCCTCGCTCTTCGCGTCGCCGATCTTTATAGCAGTTAAGTTTACCTATATAAATAATAAATAACATAGACACAACGACGGTCTATATACGTACCTATATAATATTATATTGAGATCTATATAATAAATTTAGTATAGTCAGAATAAAATAAAGTATTAATTCTCTTAAGGTATTACGTTTTAAGATGTTTAAAAGTAGTGTTCTTTTAAGTATCGGAAACCTATAAAAAAATATTGCCTCTGCAGCGTAGTGGCTGCGTCAGGCTCGTTACTCAAAAAAATCTGTATTTTATAAACATTTGAGCCAACGATATACTTATCTGACTTTTAATTGAAGGTATACCAATATTCCACCTGGGTAACTTTGATCTTCCCTAGATGGAAATGCAATATTCGCGTTTCTGCATTATTATGCACTCAATGAATTTTGGAGTGGTAAATCAAGATAGGGCGCATACAAGTTTTGTTATATACGGTGAAAGCCTTTCCCCCACTGTTATAAAAAAGCGTTGCTATGTTAAGCGTGAAAATTGCATGGGTTCAAACCCCGATGAAACAATGAATACTTTCGGTCGTAGTCTTATATGTTAGCTTTTAAATAAAACACTTCAACGGTTTAAAACGTGATGTAAAGTAAAAAACTTTGCTACTGCTACTTTGACACCCTCCATCTTTAGTCTATCATTGACCAGGGCTGCTGCAAAGCATCCGAAACGTCAGGCCTTAGTTAAAATAATTTTCAAACAAGTTTAACTAATATATATCGCGTTTTAAACCGTTAAAGTGTTTTATTTAAATGTGTATTAATCGCATAAACTACAGACAGTATTTTATGTGTAAGCTGCTATAAAAAGTAGGTAGGTCCAATAAAACACGCACAGAGTAAAAATATAATTATAGAAAGCTAACATTTAAAATTACAAAATGCACATTGCTTCCTAAAAAAGATTATATTTATATACATATATATCTGAATGGATTAACTATTCTTGTAACTAGAGTATAAAATCATTTTAATACAATGATTATTAGAAGGCTTTAAGCAGAACATATTGTAGATGGCTATTACAATTAAATTAATTTAGCATACTTTAAAAATAGCTAAGCTTCTCTCTAAATATAGTTCTAGGGGTATCAATAAAACACCTAATAGTGAAGTAACGTCTTTTAATTGCGATACAGATCCTTAGAATAAGAAATATAAAACATAATATACAAAATAAATAGTTACACTAAGACCACTTACAAATCTACTTTTCTTTTCTTCATAACCTTCATGAATAGAACCATATCTGTAATAAATAAAAATTAGTTTGAAAAGGTGAAATCACGTTTCTCCCCGTGGGCCATGGGGCAAACACACCATTTCAACAATCGCTTATATTAACAGGCAAGTAATTTATCAGATTTCTGTGTCCTGCCCGACTGAAACAATCTATTGTTACCACGGGTTTTTGAACCCAGAACCTCTCATTCTTAACACATTGTTAGGCAACATATAACCATGTAGCTTCAGAGGCATAGAAGAATTTGATAAGCTATTAGGCTTAACAAATTCTTATTAACTAAGGATCTAAAAATGGAAGAGTTCGCTCATTACTGGTTGAGCTTGACTGCATTTATTAATTTAAATTTGAAACTTACTTATAAATATTGCCATGACAACCGCAAGCATGAGCCAAAGCCAACATTTCCATGCGCTGCGGCTATGCTCCTGAAGTCTCTCAGATTCAACTTTTAGTGAAATCAAGTTTTTATCCGTTAGATCTGATGACTTCTGTAATGCCTAGAAAACAAAAAAGAATTTAAAATTATCATCCATCATGTGCAATCCATTTGTGAAAAATATTTGTTTTCAAAAATTATATATAGATGTTAAAAATTGCATAATGCCTTTTCCTTTTTAATAGCCACAAGTATTTGAAAAAATCTTAGGACAGATATTAGAAAATAAACATGACTCGTACTTCTGTATCAGCCTTTATGATTTTGCTAGCTATCTGTGATTGTTCTTTCAAACTCTTTGTGAGCAGAACCATGTTTTCAGCAACTTTCTCTTGCATATTTTGGTGGTATTTTAGTAGAGAATCTATGTCTTCTTGACTACTGCTATTGCTAGTGAAGTTTGGCGCCTTTATTATATTACGCCGTCTTAATGTGTCATCATTATCTTCTGGAAAAATAGTACAAATCTAAGCTAAATTTTATTAATATTTAATGATAATATATACCTTTCAAAGAAATCCATGGATTCATCTCATGATAAAAAAAGTTAATCCTAACTATAGCTATAACAATAAAATAATAATTTTAAACTCTTCTTCAAAATTTAAAAAAGTCTTCATAGTGTCTGTAGTTCAAGTGAATACTGACATTTAAATAAAACATGAAATATTGGTTTATTTTATATCATGTCTATTAAAATTTGCTACCAACCTGGACCAAATAATTCTGACCGCAGCTCTAAACCATATTTTGCTACGGTTTTCTGGTGGATTTCTTGTGCTGCAGCATCAACTGACATGGTGGCTGCTCCGTGTGATAGTAACTGTACGGCTTCTAACTGTAATTAGTAAGAGTGAAATTTATATGTTACATGTTTTTGGTAAATCCAATGGGAGTTTGGTTTCACCTTTTCCGTTGGACTGTTTAATGTAGCCGTCTGTATTAGACCCTTTAAGAATTGTACTCTCTTGGAATATTCAGGAAACTCCGTGGGGGGCTTTCTGAAATGTTTAATATATATCTTGGTCAATAAAACTGCTAAGAACTAGCACCAATGCTTAGGTTTATCCATGTATGCTTTTCACTTACTTACTCTAGATATTCAGCTTTTAATTCAGCCAGCATGCCCTCTAAGTTTTTTACATATTGCTTTAATCTAGAATTCGCGTCAAGTGGCTCTTGTTTTGCCATTAATTCGCATTTATTTAGGAGAACGCGAACATTGACTTCTGTTCTCGTCCTCGTTGGTAATGTGCAGTTACCCATACGCGGATCTGGTTGAATAGCCATTATAAACACTAGTTCTGATCACTGTGATGTTAAAATATGTTTAAATTATATATGTTTAAATATAATGTCAACATTTGACAGTTGCGAACAGTTCTTGACATTGACATACAGACACCCGTCCACAACGATGCAAGTGTTGTCTGTACAATCCAATAATCGTTCAATGACTAATTTATTTTACACGAAAATGGGTAACTTGTTTATTTTCCCGTTTTTTATTTGTTTTGTTGGGGCTACAATAAATGTTTGATATTATTCTTAGGCATAGGAGTTTTGACTCTAACGAGATATGGGTATAAAGGCGTCACATAAGTATAATAAGCATATATTCTTAAATATACAATAAATATCGCTTCGCTAAAATGTAATACACAAAATTTATTAGTCCTTAGCTCGGAATAACAAGTGTTACATTTAAAGAAACACATTTTCTGAAACTTGTAGAAATGGAATATGTTGTGTCCTGACCGAAAACGAAAATCAAAAGAGTTTGCATGATATGTGATATAAGCATGATGCAGTTATCCTGAAGGAATGAGTACATTAAAACGATTTGTATTGACCATCCAAGGCTTTTATTAGGACAAAAAGGAAAATTAAGATTTAGGGGCTTGTTTCTTAGCAGCTTCGGCTTCTGCTTCACTCTTTTCGAAATTTGCAATAAGTTTCTCCACTTCAGTGCTGGTGAGAATTCTGATAACAGTCTTGTCATTTTTGCGTGTCAGAGTCGCCATTTCCACTGTAAACAATCATTTGTAGTTTTATGAGAATTTTTAACTATTATGTATTATGCTGGTAATACAATAAAACACAAATAAGTTTTTACAATACTTAATATAACAAATTGTTGAAACAAATGTATATGTTTCAATCATTTTTAATGAAAAGATTGATGCCTCAGTCATTAAGTACTATAGAATTATATTAGGGCACAGTATCTGAAACACATACAGACTATATCATTGTGCACATAGAAGAAATGTAATTATAAAATGTTTAAAAATCATACCTTTTTCTGGAGTTAACTTAGTCATATCCAGAGTTTTGCTAAGCACTTTAATTGCCAGAGCTTGGGCTTCGGCGAGGGTAGTTTCATTCTCCTTGTACTCTTGTTTCAAACTTGAAACTGCAGCCTAAAATTTAATTAATAATAATTTAACAACTTTAATTTTCTTTATAGTCTTTAAGTTATCTAAACTTAACTTACAGCACTATTGTTGCCAATGCATGTAGCTTTCCAACCGCCATAATTACCACTGGGGTCAGACTGATATAGCTGGTAACCATAATGTTTGTCCCAACCCATGTAAAGAATTGATACACCAAATGGCCTCTTACCTGAAATTATTTTATTGATATAAATAAATTTGACTAAGATGTAAGGTATAAATTCATTAAAAGGTTTGGATACCGCCAGCGTCATGCATCATGTTTTCATCATGTCAGCAGCATGTTTTAATAATACTGTCTCATATTTTGTTTATAGATAAAAATAAAAAAGTTAGTACCTCCATATTGAGTATATGCCTGTTTTACATCACATAACCATGAAACAAGCTGTTCACAGGGTATAGATTCACCATATTGCAACAGGTATCTTTGAGCAATCAATCTCAGCTCATTTGTTAATACATTTGCATCAGATGTTATTCCAGCGACGGAGCAAACCATATCATCGTTCAGTTTGTAAATTTTTTCAGAGAAAAACACTTCATCAAGTAGTTTGTTTGTATTTCTTCTCTCTGCGGCAAGAAGGATGCCATCAGTTGCTAGAATACCGAGGGAGGTCCCAGCGTGGCTAATGGCTTCCATAGCATACTCAACTTGATACAATCGACCTGCAAATAATATTATGTACTTATATATGAAAATTGCACAGTGTATTTGACTGTCAGGTTTAGATTAATCTTACAATATTATTACCTTCGGGTGAAAAGATTGTTGTTCGGGTATCATAACGACGAGCCTGGGAACATAACACAACAAAATCATTTAATAACTTCAAGTTTTACATTCAATGACCAAGCAAAAGTTGCTAACCTAATGGCGACTTATAAATTTTTATTAAACTATGGTTTAACACTAAAAATTCAGTTAAGCTTACCATGGTATTAAAGTTTAAAAGATATTTAACTCTTAAAATAGCTAAGAACTCGTATTTAACTGATAAAAACTTATAAACCGCTTTGTAATTCTTTGCTTATTTCTGTTTGTTCGATGCCGGACGATGACATTACAATTTAGAATACAAATTTGACAGTGACATTTCATAGACTAAAATTTTATATTATATTTTCAAATGTCATTTGCAACCATAGACTATCAACAAAAATGTCATTATATTTTAGGCGAAATTATTTATGGGTATATCTCTATTTGTACATTTTAAATTTTGTCCTATATCTTAGCATAGTTACATGGTGATTGTCGAATTATTATAATAAAATCCTTATATACTTGCCTATAATAAAGAATGATGTACTTCATGTAAAATATTTATATGTTGTAGTACTGCCATCTGTTGTTTAGTTTGTAGTTAAACTCTTATATAAAATTTGTCTAATTCCCTGTAATTTTTATCGACATTTTGTTTTTTGATATTGTATATACCATTTAACTATTTGTGAAATTGTTAAGGATGCATTTTAACCTTATTTTTTTATTGTTATTCCTTAGCTACTTATGTCATGTATCTGTTTGTTTCCTTTTGCTAAATAAATAAAAATTACGCTCACTAAACCGATGAATAGTTTTTTTTAACGTATATTAGGAAGTACCCGTATCGACTGTAAGCGACTTCGTCCGCGAGAATCGTTATTTTGGACATGTCGCGTCCCTTTCCATCGTACTTGCAAAATAATCTTAAACGATAGACATATAGCGTCGCGCCCTTTTTTTAGATGATTTAAAGGTGAATCATTTTTTGATACATATTTTTTGGCTATCATAAACCGTTTTTGCAGCGCACGTCTCGGAAACCCTTAGTGATAATAATTTTCCCAATTTTTGTCACATTTCTCGCTGTATCTTCGCTCCTACTAGTCACAGGACGATCCAAACTCTTCAGCACTTTTATATTGGTATAGATTAGTATTATTATAGATATATATATAAATAATATAATATATAGATTTAAATATGCGGAAACGTCAAGTTACATTTGTGACTTGAGTATGGTCGATATAGTGGCAATGTTGGTTGACGAGCTGTCATTGAGACGTGACAAACGGTCATTGACAACTTGTAATTTTGAAAAAAACTTCGCTGATTCGTCGCATTCGAAGTCGGATTTTTTGAGTTAAGAGACAACGTTTCGTTAAAAACTAATAGAGAGCATTTTTAAACAAAAATGCCACTCATTACGTATCCACATATTGATTTACTGTAACTGTGTTTCAAATGGAAGGAAAAATAAAAACAATACTTCTTATTTTTTAATTAATTTTAATAAAAATTATATCCAACACTAAGTTCACTTAGATCTACTTATTATTATTATTTGCTGTTCTACAATAACAATAAAAGTATTATCCTTTTACAAACGCGATCTGGCACCAACTATAAGTTTGAGATGGTCAAAAACACATTTTCATTCAAGCAGCTGAACTATTTGAAAACTAGCACAATAAGTGAACTTTAGTAACAAACACGCGTAATGAAAAAAAGAATTGAATTTACTATACGTAACAATTTATGTTACGAATATAAATTTCGCACCCTTAACTAAATAAACATCGAAAATAAATTAGCAAAAACAATTCACGACAAATTCATAACAAAGTTTTTTTTAATACATTCACAAGATATTTTCTTTCGAGTTAAATTAAAAAAGTGTAAAATCTAAGCGCAACTATCGCCATCTGTTGAGCCGTCGACGTCAATTAGTCATAGAGTTTTTCTAGTAGTCGAAATAAGGTCAACAATAGGTTGTACTAGAGTGTACGTGAGAATTATTACCACAAATGTGATTAGGGCTGTAGCGAGTGGACCCTGCGTAGTAGAAAATCGGACACTATTAAAACCCAAGATCATAGTAATCAGCCCCATGCTAAGTGCGAACATGCCTACAGCCACGTGGAAAATCTTCACTGGATTGCTCTTCAGAAGTAATCGTACTTTCGACGAGAAAAGTGCGATTATTCCCGATATAAAACTCATCATTGTGAACGCTAGAGCCACAACACCTGAAACATTAAAAAATATTTGAACACCAATTTTACTCGATTGTACATTAATTAAACCGGTTCCTTATAGCCTTATTAGATATAAATCTATATATTGGCATATACATTCAATTACTTCAATAATTTGCTACTAGTAGTTATAAAGTGTAAAAAATAATATTTTAATGAATGGTAATTTAATTTTGATCTTAAATTTTCACAGTTATTTTTAGAATAACTTGTTAATAAATATAGGCGAGACTAGGCATCGATCTATTTAAGGTAGCAGTAACTATTTACATATATTTTAGAATTTCCAAAGGCACGATATGTGCCTTTACATGGTATGTGGCTATAAAGCTTTTAGAAAATGAACTCTTTGCTTGTCTGCCCCGCTTTATCATAAAAAAAAACCTTAATATACATTCAAAATCGATTTTAAATTGAATTACGACACCGACAAGACTTGAACTAGCATAGCAGCATAGCATAGGTTAGAGCAACAGACGGAAGCTAGAGGAAGCTGTAGCGTTCCGTGCTGTTGCTCTAACCAATTAAGTTATTGTGTCAAGCTGGACACGCCGGTTAATGTGCTTACCGTGTCATAAAATTGATTTAATCTAAAATCGAATTTTAATTTAGGTATATAGTGCCATCATGTGCAATAATATGTAAAAATATTAAAGTTTGCCAACCAAGTGTTTTATTAATTTTATTACACGTGTATGCTTGTTTTAAAGTGTCTAAACAAACATTCTATCGAGTGCCTATTTCGTCACCGTCTTCTTAAGTCGGTTCCTTTTTATCATATCAGAATCACATGTCAGATTGTTACGAGTGCACAGATAAAATATTGCCAAAGTTTTCTTACCGCAAATGGCGTGTGGTGAGCTAATCTGCATGTTGACCTGGGATAATCCAAGAAACGTTCCAGCTAGGACGAACAGGGCTCCGAGGATTTGCAGGCAGCCGTGGACAACACGTTTACTGTCCTTGCTTAATTGATAGGACCACGTGTTGTGTCTGTGGAGAGTTAAAACTGACTCCACTAGGAACAGTTGGTACTGAAAACAGTCAATAGCTTGATTTACCTTCAGAGTTAGAAAGATCTAGGTGCGTCTATGGCATATATTTTTAAAGTATACACATACACATTTATTTTATTTAAATTAAAATACTTAAATCCTAATGGTTCCGCAATAATTTGAAAAGTTAAAACTAGTATTTGACAAATATATTTGTACATAATATATTCTACATAGTCTAAAAACACGGATAATCTCTGTGTTCAAACTAGACAAAGGAGGAACACGAGACGCTACAAAGACATTGTCGGACGATATACGTAGATACATAATTAAAAACTTCATACCAATGTACATTAGTATACAGTTTCATTTAAGAAAATTTAAACCACTTAAACGGTTAAAAATGCGATGTATATTGGTTTGGGGGGGGAGACGCGTCCCCGGCTGTTGCAAAGTACCCGAAACGTCGTGCCGTAGTTAAAATAAGTTCCAAATTGGCTTAACTAATATACATCACCTTTTAAACCGTGAAAGTTTTCTATTTAAATATGTACTACTACTTGGGTAAATTACAGACACTAATTAATTATATACTTGATACTTTTTTTTAAGACTTTAGCTTAATATTACAAAAATTCTAAGAGAGTCAGTTTTAGATCCTTTTCACAGTAAATAGGAATAGAAAATAAATCCTGTAATTTATTATACATGAAGTTATCAAATGGAATGTAAAAATCTACATACACCGGTTCCAGCGAAAACGATGTGTAACTGAAGGTTAGTGATCGATCCATCTGGCTGCGAAGTAAGGGCATACCGCCATAACGAGAACACCACAATCGCAATCTGCATATGCTGCAGCAGATTCACGAGCTGGCATATGGCTGTCCATGCTGACTTCCAAGAGGATTCATACAACTCCCCACTCTCCTCGTCATACGCAGCGGGCGCCCTCGTCACTTCAGCTTGGTACGGAACATGCTCGCGGACTTCGAACATTTCCACCTTCTCAATCGACTGTTTACTAGTACTAGGTCGATCCATCATCTTTCGATTCACGATGTAGACCCCACGATTTCTAAGAACCACTTTTTCAACACAGTCACACCTCACCAGAGTAAAAATGATACAACATTAGATAGATAAAGTTAGGAATTCGATCGTTTCGACTATCTTGTAATTGACAGTTTGGAGATTGAGTTGAGGTCTTGAGAAATAGTGAGATATCGGCAGACGAGATAAATTCGCTAGATTCTTTATCTCGTGTGGAAGTGTTGAAATAGCAAATTAGATTGTTACGAATTCTGCGATATGCTTTGAGGAAGATATGGCGTTGGCTAGGTCTTAATATTTTTTGTCATTTATCAACTGCAAAATTACGGTGTATAGATTACGCAAATATCGTTAAGCATTTTTTGTATTTGTTGTCCACGTGCTGCGTGATCCGCACTCGGTTTTGGTTCGTTTTGGTCTGTGGTGGTTTTGTAAACTAAAATAATATAAATATTATGTACATAGACAAGAAGACTCTTAAAAGTACTTCAAGCATTATTAAAAGATTATTCTCGTACTAATAAAAGAAATAATAAAAAGTTGCTAACGTCATCTAGTATACCAAAGTAAAACTGTTATACCAATTTTAGTTCTGCTACTATATACTAGATGGCGTTAGTAGTAACCAAATGATGAGCCGCACAAGATGAATAAAAATTTAACACGCCAATTATTATTGATACTTTGTTTTAAGCGTTTGTTAAGAATGAAGGAAGTTTATTTATTTTAAATCATTTTAACATTATGTAGTTAAAAAAAAGAGATCTGTTTAGATCGTATCATCAATAGGTTAATTTTGAATTAACCACTAAATAGTTACTAGTGTACCATATTCGAATAAATACTTGTAATAATTTAATTCTTACCTGGGGGCCTATATCACAACGTGACCATTTGTCTTACTAACACAGAGTATAAAGTATTATGAATCTATGATATAATTTGAAGATTTTTTTGATAGCGTTCAGTAGATGAGCTGTTCCTATTAAAATCGATTTTAAAGTAGTGTTTTGTGATAAATAGATTACTTTAAACTCCATATCCATGAATGAATGAAAATAGATTTTTGTATATCTTAAGATATTTTTATTATAGACATCGGTCGTTTGTTCTTGAAAACATATTATGAATTATATAATTATATTATCTATGAATAACTGTATAAAACAATTGTTTTATTAAGTTGTAATTTTTTATCTATTATTTATTTATTCCGAAAAAAAAAAAAGTCTAATGTTAAACGTTTTATTTTTATTTTTTATCATTATTTTTGATAATTTATTTATTCTGTTTTTTTATTTTTTATTATGGGGAACAAATTTTCTAAAGGGTGTATTTCTAAATAATATTAATACGTTTACTAACTTATTGATAGCAATTCGCTAAAGCTAAAGACATACTTAGCTGCCTGTCAATTTTATTTATATAAAAAAGACAGTTAAACTAATGAAAAATATACAAAATTCTACGCGAATACTATATTGCATAATAAAACACTTTCAACGGTCTAAAACGCGAAATTCATCAGTAAACTTATTTTTAATTTATTTTAACTAACGCCTAACGTTTTGCAGTAGCTGTCCTATAATAAATTTATATTATTTCGCGTTTTAAACAGTTTATACTGTTTTTAATATATATATTAAATAAAGAAAAAAGTAACCTTGGTCCGGTGCACTATGCTTGACTTGAATGTCGATTACTAATCGATTGTTATCCTCGGTGCATCGATTATAATCGCTTAATGAGATTACGCGTCAGGAAAATCGATATTTGGTTGTATGGAGTAAACGACATCTGTATTCGATTCTGAAAAGATTATGAATGCCTCTCAATTTTATTTAAGGATCTCCCAGCTTAATTTTGCACCACGGGATTCCGTTACCCTTGTTATATGTTTTTCTATTTAATCTTATCAACACCATATAAAACAGCCATCTCTCTTAAAAATTCAGTGGTTTAGCCATCTAAGATTAACTGGAATAAGCCGAGGGATTGATAGATAATTTGTATCGAAGTACTTATTCTTCCAATATAACGCCGAGTCAATAAAAAATTTCCAAGTACAGTCCAATTTTATCTTTAGTATAAGACAATATTCGTACAGTCGGCTGTGTAAGCATCCGCAACGTCCGGTCGTAGTTAGATAAATACAAAATAAGTTACCTATGTGAAGGCGTAATATATTTCACCTTTTAAACCGGTAAAGGGTGTTTTTGAAATATTTTTTATCACGAGTAGGTTTTTTATATTTTTAACCGAAACACCAACGAGTCCATTTGCATGGTGCATTTTTTTGTATAAATTATCATACTGTCTGTAGTTTACGAGAGTACTACACATTTATATAAAGCACTTTAACAGTTTAAAACGCGATCTATATTAATTAAACTTATTTGTAAATTATTGGTCACGAGCACCACGGCTGCTGCAAAACATCCGAAACGTCGGGCGTTATAATTATTCGCGCACAAACCGATCTATCGTGAGTCGATAAGATGATTATAATTATCATTTCTTCAACTCTACTCAAAACTTCAAAATGTTTCCTGTAAATCACTCGGTCCTCACGTCATTCCCATACTTGTTATAAATCGACGGACGCGCCGGCATCCACTACACTCGATTATTATCATTAGATTTATCACTATGCTATGCGCCCGCGCAAGTAACGCCGTTATAGTTCCTCTACAATCAAGCGTTTGCTCTTCGTGTTTTATTGGAATTGAAAACGGTTTAGTACACTTGCATTATCTCTTAGCATTTACTATATCACTAGATAGAGAAATGTTTGGTTAAATAAAAGTGATGAGAAGTATTCCTTAGTATACATTAAGTAGGTACTATGAAACAAATCTCAATTAGATTCAAACGTACTTTTTTTTCTTGTACACTTTACGCAAAAGTAAGCAAGTGGTTTTAATTTTTCCTTGTTATCTGAGCTGTAAATTTAACTAATTACAAAGCATTGATAAATATTTTTGTGAACAAAAATACTGATAACTAAATAATGAATTCAAATTATAGACTCGTATGTCTAATTTATAAATTTAGAAGAAAAAAAGTATTAAGTAAATTTTTATTTGTGCAATTAAATAATAACATATTAGGTATGTTATAGAATAATATGTTTCCAACCAAAGCGTACATTTTATTTTAAGTTGATTTTTACAAAAAAACATTTAAATAAAAACACTCTTAACGGTTCAAAACGGATAGTGTATTAGTTAAACCTATTTGCAATTTATTTTAACTACGGCCGGACGTTTCCGATGCTTTGCATCAAAAGTGGTCACGGGGGGGACTAAACATGGAGGATGTCCATAATGTGCATCTTTTCCGTCGTAGTTGGTAGGGCCATAGTTAAATTAAATTGTAAATAAATTTAAATAACTCATTTCGCGTTTTAAACCGTTAAAAGTCTTTTACTCCTCACGCAAATTACACACAGTACTTAACAAAAACAAAATGAAATGACACAGAAATAATAAAGAATCCTTATCTCGATCTAAAATATTCTAAAGAGAATCAAAGTACAGGATAAATTATACGGTTATCATACCGTCATAAACCTAGTTTTCTGTCGGTGAGACTCTACAATCAATATAACATTTGCGACTAGTTAATATCTTAATAAGAAACTAATAGAGATTATAGCTCCGACTTCTATAGGGGTGGGCTAGAACGACCCTGTGTGGTCCCGTCATCGCAACGCTAGGCATGCCCGCTATCGATAAATTTTAGTCGATAGTCGATAGTCGATAGCCCCGGGGCACGTGAAAAGGAATTTAAATTGGAGCGGTGAAAGCGTAATCTAAAATTCCAAAGTTTAAAGTAATTCTTCAAGCTATTAAAGTTAGATGCATCCTGGAACGAACATAGGGTTTGGAATTTTATCGATATAAATTGAGACCAACACTATAGTACGTTTAATTTTACATCAGCCATTTAATTTCCATTATCGTTTATAGAAATTGTATAGGATAGTATAGAATTGGTTTTCCGTATCATTACCGACTAAATGATACAAGTTAATAGAAGCAACAATCTATAAAAACCATTAGTTTTGTCAAGAGTAAAATATTTGACGGTATCGTTGGTCTAATTTACTATTAGACCAACGATACCGTTTGGCCAATGTGTGGCTAATAATCAACGGGTCGTGGGGGTCGGGGGGGGGGGGGGTCGTGTTTCAAGTTTTTTTTTAAATAGAATGTAGAAATTCACGAAAACAAAAGCTCACGACCCTTCCTCGATAAATGTTCTAACGAACACAAAAATAACTATTCAATCCTATCCAGTAGTTCCAGTGATTAGCGCGTTCAGACAAACAAACAAACTCTTCAGCTTTATATATTAGATTATATTACTTAAATTTATTTGAAAATTATTTTAACTACGTTTCGGGTGCTTTGCAGCAGCCGTGGTCACGGGGAGATCTTTACTTAAATGTGCACTACTTGCATAAGCTAGGGACATTTTAATGTTTAGGTTAATAATTATTAAATTATGTCTTCCGAGTATTCAACTACCAATATAATATTTGAAATTTATTCTATAATATAAAAACACACACCTATGTGGTCTTGCCAATCGTAATAGCCCGTGTCTAATAGGAAAATTCTCTCCCGCGGGAACATCTAATGATTTTCGCCGAGGAAATCTTCCTGTCATTGTTTTTAGATTATCCGTAATAAACGACTAGATGGGACGTGGAATCTATTGATTCTCAGATTCGAGACAGTAATTATTATAATATCAAGTAATCGTAGCGCATTTATTGATAAAGAATTTTCTTATATGAAAACAAGAAATATGCAAATGCTTATTGCTTAAATAACATAATATAAAAATGATGCTTATGTTTAAATAAAACACTTTAACCGTTTAAAACGCGATTTATATTAGTTGAACGTATTAGAAACTTATTTTATTATTGGCAGAGTGGCCTAGTTGTAATTAGGCCACTCTGCCTCTAGTGCAGCCCCGTACTATGTGCGAAAATTAAATGAATAAACAAAAGTAAGTGATAATGACGTTTATTTCTTGTTTCATGCATTTGCTTCACTTACTTCTGCACTTTCTTGATAATTGTAATGTGACTCATCGTTCCTTTCAAGTAAACACGAGTTTCGTATCATAAAGAAACACTGCAAGGAGGTAAAAATTGAAAAAAAAATACGACTCGGGCAGGACTTGAAACGGCATCCACAGCGTTCCGTGCTGTTGCTCTAACCGATTGACTCAGTTGCTTGGTTAGAACAACAGCACGGAACTCTTTGGATGCCGGTTCAAGTCATGTCTGAGTCGTACATGTTTTTTAATTTATAATCGATTTTTAATTAATATAATGCCATCAAATCAAAAAAAAAATTAAAATATTCAAATCGTAAAAATTGACTAATATTAGTCTTTAACTTAGAAATTGAACTTAGTAATTTAATCATTGTTAAAACTAGATACATAGCTTAGAATGTTATAATAAGTTTAAGGACGTTACTATAGTTAACCGTCGCACAATTATCAGAAATTTTACTATACATTTTTACTTTCCACGAGCCACCAAGTTGTGATGGTACCAAGCCCTTTTCAAACAGTTGAAAGCTGTTAGTTGTAGATCGACGCATGCGCAGTGTAGTGCGTCATAGAGAAAAGCCGGGAATTTTATAGTTCGTTTTTTTGTTGTTGTAATTCGTTAAACATTTCTAGTATTTAAACATTACTTTGTGAAGTGAATTTGTTTAGTCTTCGTTAATGTATTTTTGGTGAGTTTCCTTTTTTTATTCCAATAGTATTATCTGTAGTTTACGCGAGTAGTATGCATTTGAATAAAACGGTTTAAAACGCGAAATGTATTAGCTTATTTATTTACGTTCGAAACGTCGGATCGTAGGTAAAGAGATTTTAGGTAAGTTAACTAATATATTTCACATTTTAAACCGTTAAAAGTTTATAAAATCGTTTATTTGTTTATATTATTAAATTATATCAGGTTTTTGCATATAATATGTTTGTCTAAGGGGTTATATAATTATTAATAAAAACAAATAAGTGAAATTTCAACGTTTTAAAGAAACAAACGACAGCAACAGCACGGAACGCTGACGATGCCGGTTCAAGTCCAGCCCGAGTCGAAAATTTTTAAATTTATTTTTCATTTTAAAAATAAATATTTGTTTCTTTTTTAAATGTTATGAATACTTTTAATATTATAAACATGTTTCGTGTTGCCCTATGTTTGCTTATTTCTTGAAACCCAATATAAAAATTTATGAATTAGTTTCATAGATATTAAATAAATTGTCAACGCTTTGCTCATGCTACAAATTCTATAAATAGCTTGTAATCTGTACTCATTGAATTCCTTAGCCACAGATTAAAATAATCGGTTGGCAAAGAGCGTTACTAATACAGTGGTCTAGTCAGGAAGCGAACTTGATATTGGTGAACTAATGGCAAGCTGTGACCATGTCGCATCTTCGCGTCGCATTACATTACGCTATTTATAAGTATTTCAACTATATATGTGTTATATGTGAGACATAAATAGCGAATCGCTTTTTCTCTTATGGAAAACAAAACTGTAAGCCAGTTTTTCCAACGATTTTGTTAATATCTAAGTACGTAGTTGATCATATTTATGTGTCCTGTCCGAGACAATTATTTGTTTTTCCGGGATTTGAACCCAGTTTATCTCGAAGTTAAAACAATAGTAGGCAACTTGTTTAACTATTGGGCTACGGATATAACGAGATAAGCCTTATATAAGATAAGTATTAGAAAAAAGCATCACTTTCATTTATTCTTATATATAAAAACAAACGTTATTTAGGCTTCAGACAATAGACTTGGGTTCGAAGTTTGGGTAAGAGATCTGTCAGCGTGGTTATATTATAATATCAATTGAAGTGATAAAGCAATTAACATCAAATTACTAAGGAAGCTCTTTATGTATATTTTATAATATATGAGACATAAAGCGAAATGTGTGTAAATAGTAAAAGATTTTGGCTCAAAAAATCATAAATATCAAATCCAAATAATTAAATATGTATTTATTATTAATTTTCAGTAAAAAAATCATTATCATTAAATAAGTAATGAATTTATTTAATTAAAGTTGTAATTAAATGTCAATAAAATAGGGAGGAGCTTAGTCCCAATATAATTATACAATTTACACATTCTAACATTACGGTTGACAGCGCGTAGAATCGCTACCACATTGGACGGGTTTAATCGATCGAGTTTTATCGCAAGTGTTCAGTGAGAACCGGCCCAAAGCGAACCACTCAATGTTTTATTGACATTCCTTATATCTCTAGAGCTACTACAACGTGGCATTTTTATTTTTTTCCAAATTTATTAAATATTTATGCATATATACGAATAAATCTTTCGCGGTCATTTTAAAAGGTTTTGCTGTTTGTGAATAATTTCTCAATATCGGTCGAACTAAAAGGTCGGTTTAAAATCCAAGATCTCTACAGTATAGGCATTTATACTTATAATATTTTATACTAATTATTTAGTTTTAAGTGTCTTGTTTTATTGTTTGGTGGATGTTGAGATATTTATTTTATTTTGATTTGTGGTCACTGTGGAATTTTAATTTCCATTTAATCCTACAAATAAATTTGTTATTTTACACCTACGCAAATAAACTTTACTTGTAGAGGACAAATAATACCGAGTTTAATAATATCTACAAAATTAACAATTTGAATGTACCAACTGACATAGAACTAATGCAAGCGCGATAAGATCTCGTTCGTGGAAGTTACAACTCTATAAACATCCACTTCGAATTATTCACAGCGATTAATGTAACAAGCTGTAAAAACTTATTTATATTGACAGTGATTTTGGTTAAACTAACGCAATGCACTTATTAACGTTTTACATTATCTTTTTATCAGAACGAAGAATAACTCACTTAGCTACGCATAGTACAGTTTGAAAAATTTGGTTCTATATAAAATTACTTTTTTTAATAACAACAAGCTTGATGCTAGATGAAACACCAGCCATATGACGTCTGAACACTCCTATTTAGGATATTCGGAAATTACTATCGTATCCTAAGTTATGATTATATGTTACTTTATATTTATACCTAAGATAACTCTCTGGAGAACATTAATATTTTTGTACATTTTTGGCATAGAAATGTGTCCCCATACCCCACAGACTTGGGAAATGGAATTTTAGTATTTGCTGTAAATACTGTTAAATTTTTAATTTAAGGAAAGTTCTCTAGACTACTACGACTCGAATAATAAAAGTAAGTTTCTAAAAATGGTATTTAGCCGTCCCAGGAAATTATAGACGTCAATATTTCATCGAAATAAGAAACTAGGAATGTGACAAGATTTGATTAAGTATGACGAATCTTGTTGATAGGCGTCGGCACTCATCAACCCGATGAGATAACATCAAGCGCCGCTGCGCCCGCGCAGGCTCGTTTCGTAATTGATTTATCTCTGTGCAGTTTGTTGATTACTTTTTTTTTGCTTTACGAGCTCATCACGATACGATACGAATATCTATATTTTTAAAGCAAAAGTAATAAAAAAAATAATTTTATGTTTTTAATACGAAAATTACAAGTAAATATTAAAGGTATTAAAGGATATAGAAAAAAGTTGCCCGGTTTTATCATTTTCAAGATTCAAAAATTGCCATGTAATAAAGTAAATGTATATTTCAATGATATTGCTACGTATATTCCGCGTTTTAAGCCGTCAAGTTTTATTTAACAGTAAATTAGTTTGAACCGGGATGTGAGTCGTGAACCATGATAGATGAGTGTCAAGGTCACGAACAAATTATTGCTAACAAGTGAAAGCTATCAATAACAAACAATATATTTGTTATTATAATCAATCACATACAGAATATGGTAAGACGGAGATGTAAGAAATACTAGGACTGTTATATATATATATTTTTAAGATAGAGGACGACAGGCAAGCTTGGGGTATATTCGATGGAAGGGAAAATCCCCAAACATATAACATCTGCATCTTGTCCACCTATTTTGGCTTTGGAAATTCGGATATCCAAAGACTGGTACCGAAACGCGATTAAACTTTACCCTTTTTTCATTTGTGGACGGTAGCACACATACAAATGATTAGAAACATTTAAATAAAACATTTTAACGGTTTAAAACGCGATATGTCTTAGTTAAACGTGTTTAAATATTATTTTTAACTACACCTCGAGGTTTCCGATGCTTTGCAGTCTTCGCCTACTGCTGCTGCAAAGCATCCGAAACGTAGGGCCGTTGTTAAAAATAATTTTCAAACAAGTTTAACTGAGACATATCGCGTTTTAAACCGTTAGTGTTTTATTTAAATGTGTACTACTCACAACATATCAGACCCGCTGGACATCGAACCAACGATCTGTTGATTAGCAATACATTGTTACCATTCGGCCAATGAGCTCGTCGATAATGTTTCAGCTTTCACCATTTATTGGAAAATTTAAAAGTTAAAAATTTAGGGCCCATTAGACTGTGCCTTATTTATCGCGTGTGGGAAAATTTTAAAAGCCTTTTCTACGATAGCTTTTTAAAGAATTGTTTTTGTACTAACGCTTTGAGGTCGCTTAATTTATGTGTAGAACAACTTAATTCTATCTACTAACAGATTGTAGTAATGTGTTGGGCGTGGCTTTTGTTTCTATACTTTAGCTATTCTGAAGTACAATATTAAGTATTGTAGCTTAAAAATTGTATACAATACAAGTACGTAGTAGACTATATCTATTAATTAAATAATAATTGTTAAACAAATATCAGATAAGCTTAATTAAAAATTAATTTGAGTTTGTCTGTACTCTTGTTGAATCAAATAAAATTACGCCAGTACTACACATTTCAATAAACCTCTCTAACGGTTTAAAACGCGATATAGATTAGTTATATTTATTTGAAAATCGGGGTCTCCCTGTGACAACGGCTGCTACAAAGCATCCGAAACGTCATGTCGTATTTAAAATAATTGTCAAATAAGTTTAACTAATATACATCGAATTTTCAACCGTTGAAGTGTTTTATTCAAATGAATAAAACAAATTAGGTATTCAGGGTAGAAAATACTTAGAACATTTTTAAAACTTCTAGATATATTTTTAACAAAATTAATTGTGAACCAACAAGAGACATTAAGAGGTATTGAAAAATGAGAGCCGTGTTGATATATTGTTATGTAAAAATAGCGTGAAAATATATAAAGATATATGGTATCTTGATCCAAAAATTTGAAGATATTGCCACCTGCCAACAGACATATTATGGCCATCGTGGTTGATAGCCTCATAGAAAGTTCAAGACTTACGTTGAAATTATGAATTTATATATACTTTTAAATAAAACACTTTAACGGTTTAAAACGCGATATTATAGTTAAACTTATTTGGAAATTATTTTTAACTTGGCCCGATTTCGGATGTTTCAGCAGCCTGTCACGGAATAGTTGAATATAAAGTTAAAGTGTTTTATTTAAATGTGTACTGCTCGCGTAAGCTATAGACAGTATTTTATATATACTTTCAACTACATGCTCCCAAATGAAATGAAATGAAACTAAAAGTCAATAAAAAATGTCGTTTCGTGATTACAAGCTTCCATTTCCGACCGATCGGGATTAGGCCCATTATCAATTTAAGACGTTGTAATCCCGAGCGAGTGAAATCAAATATGTCATAATCTCCTAATATCATTGACTTGAAAATTTTAATATACTGAGCAATAGCGTAGTAGACTCGCTATATATAAATTGAAAATTGAAATGTATTTAATAAATGTAACGTAAGTTACTAGTATACTAATATTATAAAGCTGAAGAGTTTTTTTTGTTGGTTTGAACGTCAGAATGGTTGGATGGAAAATTCATTGAGGAAGGCGTCATTGGCGAGCAGTGAAAATGTAGAAAAAAAATGCGGTAAATTCGGGGCTTCAGTTGCGTGCGCTGAAAAAAACGGTTTAAGAAAGTAAATAAATATGTACAAAAAAAGGTTCCTCATTGGACGATCTAAAAAATGTCACCGACATTATATGTATATCTTTTATGATTAACTCGTAAGAACGATGGCACAATGACGAAGCCGCGGGCACATCTAATAGATTACAATAGGAGCGATTAAACAATGGAAAATGTGGAAATCAACTTTGACGAATTCCGTTGCGTGTACTGCAAATACTGTTTTAGATATCCAAAAATACGTTTCAAAGAATTATTCTTAAAATAAATTTATAAAATTGTCCCCAACAGTATATTTTTTTTGAGATTAGCTTGCAAAACCATTTTTGAAGTGAAACTTGGAATCAAATTGTCGATATACTTGATATGTCAAAATAATGTTTGCCAGGTCAGTTAATAGATAATGGAATCATAGAACACCGTTGTCAAATTTCAGTATCACAAACGGATTTTCGCACTCATAAAAAAGTTGAAGACGAATTGTTTATTAAAAAGCCTACGTGATAAAATGCGGTGGGGAGTCATTGACCTCCTGAAATCACGGGTGTTCAGCGGTTATATAATTATGTCCAATACTTCCAATCGTTGTCGCCTGTTGACCCATCAACTCTCAAGTAGCCGGACCATTAATTGTTTAGCCTATCAATAGCGCTTTTGTTTTGTTCCTTTTTTAAACGAGCCCACCACAGATACGTCTAGATCTAAACGTCTATGCTTTATCTGTGGAAGAATAAATAGTCAATTGTCATAAAATGTGCAAATGTATATTTAATAAACATATTGAAAAATAACAATACTGTCTGTAGTTTACGCGGGTAGTACACATTTAAATAAAACACTTTAACGTTTTAAAACGCGATATATATTAGTTAAACCTGTTTGAAAATAATTTTAACATCGGCCCGTTTTTACGGATGCTTTGCAGCAGCCGTGGTCACAGGAAGACTAAGAATAATTTTCAAATAAGTTTATCTAATTATATATCGCGTTTTAAACCGTTGAAAGGTTTGAAGTATCTAAACTGTAAGTGGAGAATAATTTAAGTAAATAAAAAAGGGGGAGTCCTAAATTCATAAAAATATAGTTCTTTAAAACATTCTTAAACTGCTTGGAACTCGGAAACTTACTGCTACTAATTGTTCTTTTAATGTCTTTTAAACCTATCATAAAAAATATTAAAAATAGCAGATAGCTTATTCCCATTGAATTTCGCTATTTAGTTTACGCCATGAATGAATACATAGTTATTACTAACCGGACTTATCTTGTATGGTTAACGGTTGAGGACATTCACCACAATTTCCTTCAGAAGGTGCTTACTTGTACCACGCTTAATGTGATATTGGCTCCGATACACCCACTTAATGCCGCTTCTATCCGATACATTATGGGAATTATAAATGGGCTTGAACGCGCCTCAATAAGACATGTTGATATTCCCTTGCAATTAAAATAATAATTGTTAATCTATATATCTATACCAAGATATAAAGCTGAAGAGTTTTTTGTTTGAACGTTAGTGAACTACTGGAATTGAAAAAATATTTTTGTGTCGGTTAGAGCATTTATCGAGAAAGGCATGGTAATAAATTATAACATGGTATATGCTATAAAAATAATACTAGCGGGGAAACAGCAGAAACAATAATTAGACCTCCATCCCTTGTACCGTTGCGTGTCCGAAAAATTTGTATGAAAGAATGATTCCTCAATAAACTTTGTAAAAAAATCTCCCCGACAGTATATGTCCATCTTTTAAAATTAATGACGGGAAGCAGAGGACGTCATGGGTAACACCCTAAACTTAGAGTTGAACAGGAGGTTTGCAAAAACAAATTTTGATGCCCTTCTATTCTGTGCGGACGAAGTCGCTGACACATCTAGTGTTCTATGCGTTTTAACTAAATTATTAAAAATGGACGTATATATTATTCTTAGGTATTCCACATTTCTATCTTCCTTAGTATATTATAATAATATTATCCATTCCATACTGCGGAAAATGTATCATATTCATTGCATTTTAATATTGGCAAGAAGGACAGTCACAGGACACAAGAAAACTACTACTATGAGTTTTTTTGTGTCCTGTGACTGGTTCAAGACAACTACAAAAATAAGTAAGGTATTTTTATTACTACTTAACTATCTAGTAAAGGAAAAATGATTATTAGACGTGTATTTGTGTGAAGTTTTACAAACTAAAGCTATTACTGGTCAATATGAAAGTGAGACAAATAACGCAGAACCCACGCAGTATCATGTCAGCTCTCGCCAACTGCGTGTGCGCACAGAAACCGCACGTCATCTAAAAGTATCCAAGCCGCGTGACACACGTTCCCTTTTCTCGCGGTTTTAGGTAAAAGTTAAACCGCAAGTTATGTCATTTAGCAATATTCTCGGACACTCCGTATTGGGTACGGCAGTTTCATATTACACTTTCTAGTTTCACGTCCCTTTTGAAATACAGAATATATTAAAATATTAGCTGTGGCCGCGGCTTTGTCCGCGTAGACAAGTTATTATTATTATAGAAACTTTTGTATAGGGTATAACAAAGATAAATAATATTCCCCGTTTGCGCGGTCGCTGTGTTTTATAGCCTAAAGCCTTTCTCGATAAATGCTCTAACTACCACAAAAATATTTTTTCAATTAACAAACAAACAAACTCTTCAGTTTTGTAATATTAGTATAGATTACGTAAAAGGTACATCACTAAAGAATTGTATATATCAAATGTTCCATCAGAATCCGATAGAGCAGTTAAAGGCAGACGTTTTGGTAATTGTTTTAACACTAAAGATACGGATTTCATATAACGGATTCCGACCAAATCAATGTAGCAACACATTGAAGTGGGTCAGTGTATCAGAACCCTGCATGAGGTTAGAGGTTGGTGCCCTTAGTGGAAGCTTGCTAACAGACGATAATTTAGCCCTAACCTGCGCAGCTCATGTTACTAATTTGACTTCAGTTTGTACAAACATTTAGATTCCATCATCGCATGTCACTTTTGACGAAAATGTCTTTTATTATTCTTAGTCCTACAGAAATAGCATAGTTAACACAGAATAAACAAAAATAAGCCCCGTTAAACAACCTTCATTTGCGTATGTTAATCTAAGCACAAACGTAGATTTGAATAAGTAAATTTAAACTTAAATCATTGTAGACGTTTGGCATATCAAAATGTAAAATAGTCTATTGTGTGGTTTTACATTCAGAAGTACTTGGCCGTGACTTCGACTGGGTAAAGGTTTATGTACTGTTAGAGTAGATGTGTCTTAAAGCTTTTGTGATGGACTTTCTCTCGGTACCGAAGCTTCACTAAACTTTGTCCTTTTATAAGTGTCTTTTTTAACCACTTCAAGTGCTAAGTTTAATTAAAATAACAAATGGGTAGCGAGTGGGCTCTTAAGGACAACTTTCTATTTTGTAATTTGAATCAACAATTCAATTTAATTGCTGAACTGATTGAGCTATTGTTCAATTGAGGATGCGTTGCCTTAATGCATTGTTTAATTGTTCTAAGAGATTAATTAGTTTTGGAATAAGTAGAAGATCAATGAAGATTCATTAATACCTTCGTCTTTTGATTGCAAGTCTTTGATTCGTTGTTTTATCGTTCAACTAGCTGTGTCAGCGATTTCGTCTATGTAATATAATTACTTTGGGCATCAAAATTTGTTTTGCCAAACTTCCTCTTCATCTTTATAAATTTAAGCTGTTAGCCACGACGTTCTTGCAAGTTAATCTTATAAGATACACATATATTATCGTGGCTATCTTTTTAGATAATTCAAAGAGGAATCCCTTTTTCATACATATTTTTTGGAAATCTTGAACCATTTTTGAAGAGCATGCTACGGAAACCCTCAAAGATGAATATTTTTTTCCGTTTTTTCCACATTTCACGCTGTTTCTTCACTCCTGTAAGTCGCAGCACGATGTTTTAAAGTCTTCTTTGATAAATTGTTTTACCGACAAAAAAATATTTTTTAATTCAAACCGCTAGTTCCGTGTAGATTGCAACCAAGTGGTTGTAAAGTAAAATAACAAATAGGACCCGAGTCCACAACATTATCTCTCCTAGAACTCGACTTTACGACCATGCTGATCATATTTTGGTGAACCGACTGTCATTTTTTTTAAGGACATGCTATACGTCTTTTCGATCAAATTAAACGGAATGTATTTATTAAATATCTACTACATTAAATACGTAGTGTCAGCCATGATTTAAACCTCTAATGGGGGATTAAACGACGTTAATGATGTTTTCGACACTGTTTGTATCAAACTAATGGAGTAAAGTGAAATGGGCCATGTTTTTGGATAATAAAACTTTATCAAACAGCTAGCGAACTAGTACTCAGACCACCTATAACGATGGTGAAAGGTTCTGATTGGAAGTTTTATGTCGTTCAAATGAACTCGAAATTATTGGAATGTTTCTGTAAATTGTGAGGGTTTCGTTTGTTCAGTTTTATAGAGTCGTTTGATAACTTTAAATCGAGAATGTTTGAATGGTTTATTAAAGGAACAGGACGAAATGTCGGGCCGTAGGTACAATAATTTTCAAATAAGTCCTTTTAAATGTGCACTACTCGCGTAAGCTTCAGAGAGTATTTAAGGAACCGTAATGTCTGTAGTTTTATTTAAATAAAACATTTTTAACGGTTGCTAAGCATCAGAATCGTCAGGCCGTAGTTAAAATAATTTTAACTAATTCATTTGGCGTCTAAAACCGTGCAAAGTTTGTTATTTTTAAGAAATGTATTGTATAATATTGCCGATGTTTATAAATAGCCGCGGATAGTTAAAAATTCCATATTTCTTGTTTAAACCTGTTAAAATTGTTGTAAAAAAAATCGAAGTTAGTCGGCAACTAAGGTATATTAAACTGTGTCTTCCATTTTAAATATTATTTTACATAATCGTCATCAAGTACACAATGTGTCACAATTCTAACTCTTAACAAAAAGACCAATCAAAACACACTCGAACGACTATAGTAAATAGAAGCTCTCGGAAATATCTTTCGAGTAAACTTGTAAATCAAATAATTCTTTCGTTTGATCTGTTATCTGTTGCTGTCTAATTTTACTGGGTAAAGAGCACAGGTGAGAAATAATCTAATTTATTCTCTGTTTATCTTGCTTCTGATAAAGAACCTTCTATTTTTACATCTTGGTCCATTATAATATGACGTTATGGCGTAAATTATTTCTTTAGCCTTTGTTTATTATTTTGTCTAAGGTCTTAGAACCAAAGGACGCCTTTGTTTATAAACTTGGGCAGGGTTTACAACAATATATTTGTGAATTTAATAATGTGTGTAGTTTATACGAATAGTTACATATTTAAATAAAACACTTTTAACGATTTTAAATAAAACAATTTAAAACGCGAAATGCCGTGTTAAATAAAAACAATTACTTAATTTTCACGACACGGGCAGTACAAGATTTTTTAACTTATTAATTAACTTATTTACAATTTATTTTAACTGTGGCCCGACGTTTCGGATGCTTTGCAGCAGCTGTGGTCACCGGCGGATTCAAGATGGAGATTGACATTAGGCTGCTAAACATCATATATACTGTCGGGCCGTAGTTGAAATGAATTGTAAATAACTTCACTAATAAGTTTCGCGTTTAAACCGTTTTATTTATGCTGGTGAATTATTTACATTATAAACATATCTTATAAGTTTTTACAAAATCTGGTCATAAAATTGGTGGTAGGAATGCCAAAATACCATCCAAGGTCACGAAACATCGTTCATAGGTTGAAAGTCCATCAAGTGAATAGTTGTCTCCTTGTAATAAAGTGATACTAAGATTGGTTGGTTTAATATCTATAAAGTCATTGACAAAGCTGAATAAGATTTGAACGGAGGACGTCTGAAAAACAATCCCGATAGTAATAAATTACGTTTTATAGTCTTATAGCGTTTATAACCACTTTGTAAAGTTACGAGGCGCCAGTAAGAGGGAAAAATTCCGGTTTGAAAATAACACAATAGTTATATAATTTAAAGTGTAATATTATATTTTCTAGGCCTTATGCAATTATCAGGTTAAGCAATGAGTGTGATTTTAACTAAATAAAACGCTATTTATCTATCTGACACCACTTTATTTAGCTACTGTCTTGTACATCTATTACTATTTTATTTAATGCCACTTTGGTAACTGTAATAACTAAGTATAAAAAAATATGATTCGTATATAATTAAAACTATTTTAATTAAACACTTCGACAATTTAAAATGCGAATTATATTAGCAATGATTACGGTCAGTCGTTCTGACAACATAAAATAAATTGATCCGAATCATTGGGTAGTAAGAACAATATTTTTTATATGATAATGTTGCTCGGGAGCGGCCCATGCTTCTACATATAGTAATACTAGCTGTGCGCGCGACTTCGCCCGCGTGGAATAGTGACTTGGGGTAGAATTTTTAATTATTCAGGCTGTTTATTACTTTATGTAAGGGCGCATTAAGGCAGCCAATCTATGGTAAGTGCTACTTTGCCGCAACACTCTCACCACACATCACTCCTACTCTAACTCCCACTCTCATTCCTACACTTAATCCCACTCCCACTCCCGCTCCTATTCAGAAAAAGGACAAAGAAGAAAGTTTCATTGTTCTAGCTTCAAAAACCACGAATTCCCATACAAACTTTCATCCCCTTTTTCAAACTCTATCAACCCTTTTCTAGCATTAAAAAGTAGCATATTATGTCCTTTCTCAGGTTCTAAAATATGTGTGTACCGAATTTCATTTAAATCAGTTCAGCAGTTTCGGAATTAAAGCCGGACAGACAGAGTTACTTTCGCATTTATAATGTTAGTATCGATTTGTTTAAATAAACATTTATAAATGGTATGGATAACACTGTTTGATTTTGGTCGGCATTTCTTTCAATTTGTTAAAAGTAAAAAAGTAGTTATAGTGACGTAACTACAATAGTTAGACACAATATGGTCACGGGATGTTTTTTGTAGATATTGATATATTCTATAATATTGTCAATCATTCTGTTGTCCTATCATCCTCTTCGCAGCGTATGCGATGAAAGACATTTTATGGCTATTTTTTTACACCTCCCGTTGCTTTGAATAGAAATGTATAAAGATTTCTATCGTAATCTAGTACTAAGTATAGTCTATGTTACTCAGTGATAATGTAGCTTTCTAATGAAAGAAGAATTATTAAAATCGGTCCAGTACTTTTTGAGTTTATCCGTTACGTACAAAAATACAAATCTTTCCTCTATTAGTGTTCTATAGATAGCTGTTACCCATGATATTCGTATCCCGTCGTACGCGTTCCGTCGTTCGGGTCGTTCTTGCAAGTTAATCTTAAAAGATAGACATATAGCTTCGCAATTTTTTTTTTAGATTTAGATCATTTAAAGGGGAATCATTAGTTCCTGCAATTTTTACGTATCTGGAACCGATTTCGCTGCGTACGCATCTGAAACCTACAGAGATGAAAATTTCCCCCCGTTTTATTCACATTTCTAGCAGTATCTTCGCTCCTATTACTCACTTTGTAATGTGTTATAGCCTATAACCTTCCTCGATAGATGTTCTAACCAACACAAAATGAATTTTCATTCGAACCTGTACTTCCTGAGATTAGCGCGTTCAAACAAACAAACTCCTCAGCTTTATATATTAGTATAGAAGTATAGATATAAAGCTAAAGAGTTTCTTTGTTTGAACGCGGTAACCTCAGGAACTCCTGGTTTGAGCTGATTTTTTTATGGCTATAAAACATCGCGCTGTGACTAATAGAAGTGAAGATACAGTGGGAAATGCGAAAAATGTTCATCTTTGCGAGTGTCCGATGCATATGCTGCGAAAACGGTTTAAGGTACCCAAAAAAACATCTATGAAAAAATTACTCCTTATATCATTCTATCTTCACTCACACATCAAGTCTATCTTTTAAGATTAACTTGCAAGAAAGACGGGACGCGATCGACGTCGCGGGTAACGGCCTAAATTCAAAGGAGGTTTGCTAAAACAAGTTTGGAAGTCCAAAACTATTCTACGCGGACGAAGTCGCTGACACAGCTAGTCACTATATTGTCAGCTTCAGTGTTTTAACCAGTTAAAAGTGTTTTATTTTGCACGTACCAGTCGTAAAAACTACAAGCAGGCAAGGCAGGGCCCTCTCTTTGTAACACCGAGTGCATTGACTCTACTTTTCTAGCATAGTATAATATTTAATCAAATTGATAAGGCTATCCAGTTTAGCACAGTGACACAGTAAGGGGTGTTGTAATAATGTACCTTGCCTGTTGATTCTGGTGATAACATCGTGACTGGGGACAGACGATGTTTGGTAAAGGTGTTACAACTACGTTGCATATGTAATTTCTGTGATTTTTCGGAGATGGCGTTAAATATTTACCTTTGTACCGTTTGATATTGTAATTAGCTAAGGATAACTGTATTGGGTATGTGTTTATTGAAAACATTACATCACATCACACAGTCTACACCAGCGATCGCTTTAAATATTATTCAGGATAGCATCTCACCACCATTTTAACAGATACGGATTCAAAATATCGGAAATACATCATAATTACAGTATAAAACTAAATAAACTCTGTTGAAAGTGCTTTAATAAGTTTTTAAATTTAAATAACGGTTTAAAACGCGATATAAGCATCCGAAACGTCGGGCGGTAGTTAAAAATAAGTTTAACTAAAATATATCGCGTTTTAAACAATTAAAGTGTTTTATTTAAATGTGTACTACTCGCGTAAACTACAGGCAGCTTTTACGTAATTATAAGTATACAAAAAGAAGTCAAAATTATTCATAAAAGAAACATTTTAAATAAAATACTTTAACGGTTTACAACGCGATATATTAGTTAAACTTATTTGAAAATGATTTTTAACTTCGGTCCGACGATTTGGATGCTTTGCAGCAGCCGTGGTCACCCGTGACCGTCACCAATATAGCGCGTTTTAAACCGTTAAAGAGTTTTATTTAAATGTGTACTACTCGCGTAAACTATTCGCGTATTAAAAAAAAAACCTTTTTTAATGGCTATTGATATTGTATTTTGCGATCATTCTGCCAACGACAATGTACACTATGATTTTGAGGTTGAAAAACATTGTAGGAGAATTAATTCCATAGAAATATTATTTTTATTACGTTTTTGATTTATCATAGAAACAGATTTCTTTCCAATCCAGGCGCTTAGGAAGCGTTGAGAAACATACGTATTTCTTCTAAGTGTGAAATGAAAAGGTATTCGTCGATTCTATATTTTATTATTTTACATCTGTTATCTAAACATACGCATGCATTCAGAGATCGATAACTTGTTCAATCAATGCAATAAACATGTTTAGTGTTGCGGTGTGACATTTATATTACATACTTATAACCTCTCTTTTTCACGCTGCATTGTTTTCTTATCTTAAAGCTTCTCTTGTCGTGAGTTATCGTTGTTTTATTGCTGTTAAGTCATCGAATTAATGCTTTCAAATAAAATGTTTAGTTTCAATGTATTTGAGTTCTGTATCTATCACTGTACGATTTTGTAACATCTCTTTTATATAAATCAATTCTATGTTGGCTCGAAGTTTGTACTCGAAATCCAAATTTTAATCTGAATCGAGTGGTAAACATACACAATCAAATAAAAAATGTTTTGTTATGTCTCCATATAAAAGCGTAAAAGGCAAATTTTTTGGCTGCCACATTTTGTGTATGCATCCATTGGGTGTTCTTGTTTAATTTAAAATTTAAAAAAGTAACGGATTAAAACGCAAAATATATTATAACCGTTAAAGGGTTATTATTTCAATGTGTCTTGTAACGTCAACTACTCGCGAAAACTACAGACAGCGTTTTAGTTTATTTTAGTTTCTTTTTGTTGTGAGTCTTAGTGTCTCCTTCTTGGTGTTTTAAAAATGTCTATGACAACTTTTAACTTATTCCATGATTAGTGTTCCACCGTTGACCGCCTCTGTAGCTCAATGGATAAACATGTTGCGTTTAATCGCGAGAGGTCTTGGGTTCAAAATCCCGGTGAAACAATTGATTGTTTTGGTCGGGCAGGGCAAGTCGATATGAAATAAAACTGATCCGTGAACGGATACAGAAATGCGTTCACTTCGTTCCTCACAGGGGAAACGAGATTTGACTATCATCAGCGTTCGAATCTACGCCATTCTTTCAAGTCTTTTTTTAACACAGTCTGGTCTTATCGAACTATATATAGTTCGCTTATAATAAATTAATTCGCGCATGCCCAGAATATTTGTAACAAAGTCAAACAAGTTTATTAACGAAAAATTTTAATTCGTTCCAGGTCGTAAAACAGCAATTGAGACGACGATGGTCCACGGAGTGACGTAGTCATGGATAATGGTTTCATGTGATGCCTTTGACAATATATTGACTTGTGTTAGTCTGTGGACTGTTCCGTTGTACGATGGACAGGAATAAATAGATAAATATTTGTGTTCCGTTGTGTGTGTTGGAAAAATGAGGCGGTGTTGTGGTGAGAAGCCCTTTTGGTGAGTACGTTGTTCTTCCTATGATGTTTGTTCTATTGATTGAGGAGGACATGGCAAGGGGTTCCCTTGATGTTAGGTGTATACCCCAGCCAATAGCAGCTAAAGAAGATGGGCGGCCGACCTATTTTGGCTTTGGATATTCGGAAATCCACAGACTGAAATCGAAACACGATTAAGCCATGCATTGCTACCATTACATCATTGATCCCGTCAATCGTGATCTGTGCCTCAATGTACACATAAGATTCGCTCGGAGAGGGCATAGCAGATGTACTTGCCTATACCCCGACGATTTGCAGCCGTTATTAGCTGGCGTGTAATTAAGTGAATTATTTGATATTAATATCTTCTTATGATGATTATATTTTTATCGCTTTAAATTGTCTCTCCTATGGCTTATGGCTATGATAGATGAGGACAGATAAGCGTAGCATTTGATTTTAGATGAAATGCCCCAACCATATAACATGTCGATTTCCGAATAACCAAAGCTAAAATAGGACGACAGCGCATCTTGTATAAAATATTAAATACTGTCCATAGTTTACGCGGGTAGTACACATTTAAATAAAACACTTTAACGGTTTAAAATTCGATATATTAGTTAAACTTATTTGAAAATGATTTTGAACTTCGGCCCGACGTTTCGCCGTGTCTCCCCGTGACCACGACTGCTGCAAAGCATCCGAAACGTAGGTCCGAAGTTAAAAATCATTTTCAAATAAGTTTAACTAATATATCGCGTTTTAAACCGTTAAAGTATTTTATTTGAAATATTAAAGTTTTCAAACCGTAGAGTTATCCTTCGAGCAGTTCTTTATATTTGAAGGCTTTCAGAAATACCGATAAACTTCCCATAGCGTTGAATAAATAAAGGTTGTCAGTAGGTCGGCTTTTGGCGCTGTCTTGTCAGCTCAAGTGTTGACAGAGGCTGTTGAGATAACAACACGGCTCCTTCAACAGCCGCTGACGTGTTTAGCTTCCTAAAATGATATCTGGAATTCTACAGATCGTAATGACTTAGACTGGCAATAGTCGACGTTTGCGTTAACCGGGAGGTCTTGGTTTGAATCCCGTTTGGTTGTTTGTCAAACTAATCATAGGAACATGAGAGTGTTGATTTGTTTAGAATTCATTGACTAGGACTTCCTTAGAGTAGAAAGCATTTTGATTGTGCAAAACGTGTATGACTGTTTCACTGATTAACTTTCGAAAAATAAAAAGCATTTTTATTACAATAAATAAGGGAAGGAGGGAGATTCACTCCTTTAAGTTTTTACACGCGTAGTTGAAAAGTAATATTTCGTAATGTCGTTTATTTGTGTATATTAGTAATTCTTTTAAGCTGTGGTACAGTTTCATAATAAGAAATACACCTATCTAGTCTACCGATATGAATGTATCTAAGCAAATGTTTTGATAGGATTAAACGATAAACTTTTTAACGCCCGTAGAAATCCTTACGTCTATAAAATAAATACAATCGCATGAACCATTCATAAACATTAAACACGTGCTTATACAGATTGAACAAATAAAGGACAGCCATGTTGTAGAATCACAATGACTTATTTAAATAAAACACTTTAACGGTTTAAAACGCGATATATTAGTTAAACTTATTTAAAATGATTTGTAACTTCGACCCGACGTTTCAAATAAGCTTAACTAATATATCGCGTTTTAAACCGTTAAAGTGTTTTATTTAAATGTGTACTACTCGCGTAAACTATAGACAGGTATTTTGTAATTTATTGTCAAATGATTAACTGTTAAAGTGATGTGTCACTTTCATGTTACCCCCGTGACCACGGCTGCTGCAAAGCATCCGAAACGTAAGGCCGTCTTTTAAATTAGTTAGCTCAATAATTTTGCGTTTTAAACTGTTAAAAGTGTTTTGTATGATATTAGATTTTTATTCGTTTTTAGGCCGGTAACATAACATTATGATCATAAGCTCATTTCTAGGAAATCGACTATTTCGTTTTTCAGTTAGCATAAACTTTTATTTAAAACTCCGCGGACTTCCTAGATAAGAATATATATTAAAGTTATAAATAGTAACTGAGTAGCGTACAGTTATATTGCGCACTAACGACTACGACCCCAAGATCCCGTTTGTAACAACTATGACAGATACAATATTGCAGTAAACTTTGCATAAAATATTAAAATTGCCGTGGCCATTCCCTGCCATATAAATACTGTGACATTATGATAGTTTTATGCATTATAAACACACATTATATGACAGATTTCTAACCTAAAAACTCTCTCTCTCTATCTTCTCTCGACGATGGTATTCTTTCGTCTGTATGAAAAAGACATGTGCAGCAAAGCTACCATAGTATATAGAGTTTGAAGTGAATATCACTTAAAGGATCAAACATAATAAGTTTAAACACCACTCGTAGACTAATAACATATACATACCGCCACATAATTATACCAAACATACACAGAATAAGTGAGAAACAAAGCCTATATGTTGTCAAAAGGTCTGGTTAATTTTTTGTGATTTTTTTTTTAATAAAACACTTTAACAGTTATAAACGCGAAATATATTAATTGGTTTACTATTTGTAGTTACATTTCACTTTTTAAACCGTTAAAAGTGTTTTATTTATGCGAACTACTCTCGTCAACAACAGAAGATTATTTTTGTTTTGTCACTCATTATAAATTGCCTACACTATTTTTTTATTAGTATATATTTAAAAATAAAAAAAAACGATATTAGTCCTGCTAATTCCAGTCTAGTCTAGTCATGCTTCTTAAGTTCGGTTTTTATCTTTGTAGTCTTCCATTCAATTACGTAACCCAATCGCGAATCCATGCCATGGGAATTCCCATCATCGGAGATAGTATTAATGTATCCAAATTAAACAGGCGAGGAACATAAAAATAACTGCTTTCGGCACTTAATAAACCACTTAAGACATTGGGCGTACGCGCAGTTGATCGCTTTAATGAAAGCCAAGAAGTGCGTAGAACGTTTGGCAGGCTCCGCGTTATCTTAATACCTAAAGAAGACAAAGGGGTATGGTCTAATGTTAATAAGACATCGCAAGGAAATGTGAAAAAAACGGGTAAAATTATTCTTTATTGCAACGCACGTAACGGCAAGCCCGTTGAGTGCGCTGCGAAAACAATATAAGATACCTAAAAATGTGTATTAACATTTTTTTCGTCTCACACACACTTCGTTGAATGATCTAAAAAATGTCTGGTATATGGCTATCTTTAAAGGTTAACTCATTAGTATCGCGTTGTGGTAATCAAATTTTCATAAGGCAAAAAACGGTTGCCTGTTCACGAGTATTATTTACGGTTTAACACGTAAGTAACGAACGAAGTAACGAGACAAATCTATCGTTCCTTCCTAATAGAGTGACCAAGTTGCTCAATGGGATTTTTACCTTTGGTGTGGGCGGGTCGCTTAGGGTTGACTATTTTTATCGTCAATTAAATTCCTTGGAATTTTGATTATTCCTAATAGTGTTAGTTGTCTCCTGAGAGGTCTTTTATTACGAGATAGTATTGTCTTTACTTTATGCGAGTAGTAGATATTTAAATAAAACACTTAAAACGGTCTTAAACGGGAAATATATTAGTTAATTTACCTACAGCCCGACGTTTTGAAGGCTTTGTAGCGGACGGTGGGCCACTGAAGATGAAAGCTGTCTCTAATGTCAAAGTCAAATCAACGCTAACTTTATGTGATTTGTCGTGGAATTTGAGAAACTGTAATTATTAATGATTAAAAAATAAGAAAATAGTAATTTATCTTCACAATGAAATATATCATTATATATTAATAAATAAACTATTCACAACATCAAATATATTAACCGCAACAAATGACATATAATGTTACTTTTGGGAGTTCGCTTTTTTTAATATATGCCTTTGAAGAGAAGCCAAGAATAATTTCTTTATACATAAAAATTGGCGAATTCTATTTCTCTATATCTTTACTTATCTAAATTTTGTATGCTGCATAGTTACCATGTACAAGTTCAACATTTAACATATTATTAAAAGTACTTTAACTAGGAAAAAAATTAGCCGTACAGTTTTAATATTGAAAATAACAAATTCTATTTATAATTACATTAAAGAATTTTACAGACAAAAAATACCAACCCTGAATTTAAATTTGGAATATATGGTCTCATTTAAAAAGTGAGAAAGGCCTGTTAATTGAAAAGACAAAGTGATTTTGCTTTTTCGTCACCCACGCTTTCATCTTTTAAGGGCTCGTTATTCTACGATAGAAAGATGTGTTGTTTACCTGTATAATACATTGATCAATAGTCTTGTAAGGGTGTAGACATAATAGAATTAACATATCTAGTTTTAAATATTCGACATTGGACCTTTACCAACAAAAATCTGATGTATTTATGGAAATTATCATGTAGCCTATATGTAATTGGTATGTAACCACCTTTAAAAATTAAATACTTCTATAGTTGAGTGGTACACATTTAAATAAAACACTTTAACGGTTTAACGGATATATTAGTTAAACTTATTTGAAAAGATTCGACGTTTCGGATGGGGCTTTGGGGCAGCCGTGGTCACGGGGAGACTCTATCCTATACACTTAACTAATATATCGCTTTTAAACGTGTTTTATTTATACTTAAAAAATTTTTTTATTTCTGTATGTTTTACAAATTTTATAGTACTGAACTTTTGCCTCAATTTTTTCCTGATCGTGTTTATCTTGGGCTCAAGTACGACAGAAACAAGATTTGTAATGCTACTATTCTCTCACAGATGGCGGTATATTAAAAATGATCATCTTATTTTTCTGTAATCTACATAAAAGTTTATTTGACTTGATTTTTTCAATTGCATATTTTATGACTCGGGCGGGTCTTGAGCCCTCGAGCTAACAGCTTTAATTACCAACTTATACATGCAACTCTTCTCTGCTCTTAATTTTTTTTTGATGTAACTTAAAAAAGTAATAAGAGGACAAATTACACGGTAGCTCAATTGATCAAGCAACATCACAGTACCCTTTTCGTTCCAGGTTTAATCCCCGCCCCAGTTCTATTTTGAAGCGTCAATAATGCTGAAATTAGTAGCGTAACAAAAAAAAAGTAAATGTATATAACTAATTCTATTAATAATTATCTTACATTCATTACGAACATCAAGATAGTCACAAGATCGCTTGGCCATGTGAATGATACGTCAATGGTAGTTGTTAGTCCTCATTATTTCGCCGTGAGAGCGGTAAATTGTATGGGCTAACAAATTGTTTGTGGACCCACGACGTGTTTTTAGTATAGGGTCAAGTGAAGCTTATCACACCTCTTATGGCAGTCCGCTGAATGGAGGAATTACCATACAGTATAAGACCAAAAAGCATAAAGTATCTTACGTTCAAGATTAAAAGCTAAATTAGCTTTTTACCATTAAAATATATTAATTTATTACAGCTATGTTATAACTGATTGCACTTATCAGAAAAACTGTTTAGTTCGGGACGTCAAGTAATCGATACGGTCATTATTACGGGACGTCAAGTAACAGGCCGGTACGGTCATTGTTACGGGACGTCAACTGACAGCAAAACAAAGTTAGCACGCTTCAACAGAGTTTAGCCGTCATTAGTGCGATGTCGATGTGTAGTGTACCTCTTAGCCGTGGTAGTTTAAATCGACCACCAAGCGAATAACAACGCTATGTTGTAGAGTTTGTAATTTGAAGTTCCTAAGAGTTTTCTTTTCAAAAGGACAATAGAAATTAGAAGAAATTAGAAATTAGAAAATATTTTTTTTACCCCAACCATATAACTATAATCTAAAGAAAATGTGCTGTCGACGTATTTTCGGCTTAGATATTGAGAAATCCACAGATTCAAACTGAAACGTAATTAAAAAATGTTTCGTCTGTGGGCGGCGTTTGTCACTCGCAAGGAATTTCATTGTACCCAGCTACTCATCTAAGATCCATGTCTCCAGAGTCCAACGTGTT